>CM019922.1:5744312-5789425 GCA_009764595.1 Geothlypis trichas
AGAAGAGGCAGCTGGATTGCATCTCTCCCTTTTCCCATCTTTTAGCTGTTCCTGTGCAAAGCTGAGGCCACCACCACCGTGCACAGACCCTTGGCTGCACATTGTCACCCTGACACTCACCCAGGTGACACAACAGACACAGCAAAGCCGTTTGCTCCAAGGAGCCCCCCTCGTTCTGCACCCCCTCCACAGCAAAATCCAGCACCAATTCCCCCTGCCCATCCCTCCCTGGGGACAGTGACAATGCCAGCCCTCCCTGTGACCCACATTGAGGTCAGAGGTTTGGTTTCAAGGGTAGAAAATCAATTCAGGTGGCACCAATTCCCCCTGCCCATCCCTCCCTGGGGACAGTGACAATGTCAGCCCTCCCTGTGACCCACTCTGAGGTCAGAGGTTTGGTTTCAGGGGTAGAAAATCAATTCAGGTGGCACCAATTCCCCCTGCTCATCTCTCCCTGGGGACAGTGCCAATGCCAGCCCTTCCTGTGACCCACTCTGAGGTCAGAGGTTTGGTTTCAAGGGTAGGAAATGAAGGTGAGCAGCAAAGCAGTGCCTGTCCCATCCATTCACCCAGCCCTGGCAGCTGGGAGCAGGACAAGTTGGGAATCTGGGAACCATCCATGTGTCTCCAGCCCATCTGTGGAGGGTGAGGGATGAGAAGCTGTGGATTCCTCTCACTGTGCAGGGCTGCTCTCCTGACCCAGCAAACCCAAATTCCTGCTCTGGGATAGGACATGGACCCACCTGATGCTCAGCACCACCATCCCTGGCTCCCAATAAAACATTTTCCAGCCTCTCAAGGTGCAAGAAGTTGGCAGACCAGGAGCTCTTTATTTATCACCTTCCATTCCTCCAGCCTTCCAGCTGAAAGAACTGGGTTTGACTGGGGAATGCTGGCAGTTTCTGACATTTCTCAGGGGTGGCAGGAGGAGGCTGGAGCTGGGCAGGGAGATGTGGGTGCCTGGAGAGAGCTGCTGGGAGCATGTGGGAAGTCACTATAGCAACAGAGGAGGGGGACAGCCCTCAGCAGCCAGGCAGCAACAGGGGAAAAAGGGGGAAAACACACATACACAAAAAAAAAAGCCCTGAGTAGACAACCCCCAAAATTCCCCCCAAAATGTCTATTTAGAAATTAAAACTGCATATAGTGAATAAAAATCTTTTGGGGGGAGAAAGGACTGATAAAAACATCCCTACTGGATGTCATCAGGGGTAAACCTGGCACAGGCAAGGCCTTTGGATGGCACATTCTGTGACAAAAGAGCCAGGACAGGGTGGAAAGGCAGGGGGATCCCAGAGCTTGGATGCTGCCTCCCTTCAGGAATGTGATTCTTGTTCCCTCCAGGATGTGGGAAACTCTGCTCCATCTGGAGCCACTGCTCAATTTTGAAGCAGGCTATCAAAACAAGCACTAGAAACTGCAGCCAGACACCATTCAAAAATAAACAGGATTAAAATAAAATCTCGGTTAATAAGACAATAAAAAGAAAAGGAAGGAGAAGTTAGACACCTAATGGGAGGGGATAAAGGAGGCACAAGAGTCATTTCAGAGAGCTGAGCAGTCCTTCACAGCTTTTGGATGGCAACACCACTTGTGGAGAGCAAACACATCCCCTCAGAGCAATTCAACCACCACGTGCACAGATCCAGCCCTGGAAATCCCTCAATGGCAATTCCCCTCTGGGCAGAGCCCATTCCCAGTGCTGCTGTGGGAATTTTCACATTTCAATCGATGCCTTAAATTTTAGCTTGCATATTTTTCAGATTCTTTGCTGCCTAGGTGTGCAGTTCTGAGATTCATATCAGGGGATGCTGAGCTCTGTGCACAGAGCAGGGACACAAAACAATTCCCGCTCCAGCTGGGCACCAAGGACAAATGATCCAAATCTCAGCCCAAGAGCACAAACACCATGGGCTGGAGAGAGAAAAACAAGGATGGGACTGCCTGGGCTAAAGCTGGGATGGGACAATGAACTGCAAGATGCAAATGGAGCAGAACTGATCCAAGGGAGAGACCCCGGGAGCGCTCGTGCATTTTGGGAACATTTTGGGTTCACCCTGTGTTCATTTTGGGACCATTTGGGTTCATTTTTTGACCATTTTTGAGTTCACCTTGGGTTCATTTTGGGACCATTTTGGTTCATCTTGGGTGCAGCCCTGGCTGGGCTCTTGTGCTGCCCAAGGTGGATCCATTGAGACCTTTAATAAATCCCTGCTTTATTCTTTAGCTCTGTCCAGCCTCTGCTCTAGGCCAGCCTTACAAGGCATCACAATATCCCAGAGGAGCTGGCTGGGGGGAGCAGCAGCACCCTGAGGGACAGGGGAGGGACACTCACTGTCAATACAAGACTACCCCAATGTGGGAATAATGTACTCTGACTCTAAATGACTTCAGAAAGCTGAACAATTACTATACTATATTGTATTAGAGTTCTATATTATATAGAGTTCTACATTAGAACTACAGTAGAACTATATCATACTAAAAAGATACTAAAGAAAAACCCAACAGACATAACACAGCATTGACTGTGTATTAATTGGTTAATCAATATAAACAACCATCACCAGAGTCCAATCAACAAATCACTTTGGGTAAACAATCTCCATAACACATTCCACATGTGCCAAACCACAGGAGCAGCAAGTGAGATAAGAATTGTTTTCTCTTTATCTCTGAGCTTTCTCACTCAGAGAAATCCTTGGGCAAGCTGTGCCTGCTGCTCCCTGTGCATCTCACCTTCTGCAGGATGGTGTGGGACATGGAGGCATTGGCATGGACGATGATGGTGGCTTTGACTGTGTATTAATTAGTTAATCAATATCAACAACCTTCACCAGAGTCCAATTAACAAATAAATTGGGTAAACAATCTCCATAATACATTCCACATGTGCTAAACAACAGGAGCAGCAAATGAGGTAAGAATTGTTTTCTCTTTGTCCGAGTTTTGTCACAGCCTGTTCCAGGAGAAATCCTTGGGCAAGCTGTGCCTGCTGCTCCCTGTGCATCTCACCTTCTGCAGGATGGTGGCATTGGCATGGACAATGATGGTGGCTTTGACTGTGTATTAATTGGTCCATCAATATCAACAACCATCACCAATTAACAAATCACTTTGGGTAAACAGTCTCCATAACACATTTCACGTGTGCCAAACCACAGGAGCAGCAAGTGAGATCAGAATTGTTTTCTCTTTATCTCTGAGCTTTCTCACTCAGAGAAATCCTTGGGCAAGCTGTGCCTGCTGCTCCCTGTGCATCTCACCTTCTGCAGGATGGTGTGGGACATGGAGGCATTGGCATGGACGATGATGGTGGCTTTGACTGTGTATTAATTAGTTAATCAATATCAACAACCTTCACCAGAGTCCAATTAACAAATAAATTGGGTAAACAATCTCCATAATACATTCCACATGTGCCAAACAACAGGAGCAGCAAATGAGATAAGAATTGTTTTCTCTTTGTCCGAGTTTTGTCACAGCCTTCCCCAGGAGAAATCCTTGGGCAAGCTGTGCCTGCTGCTCCCTGTGCATCTCACCTTCTGCAGGATGGTGGCATTGGTATGGACAATGATGGTGGCTTTGACTGTGTATTAATTGGTCCATCAATATCAACAACCATCACCAGAGTCCAATTAACAAATTACTCTCAGTAAACAATCTCCATAACACATTCCGCATGTGCCAAACCACAGGAGCAGCAAGTAAAGAGAAAATAATTCCTATCTCTATCTCTGTGCTTTCTCACTGCCTTCCCCAGGAGAAATCCTTGGGCAAGCTGCCCGCTGTGCCTCTCACCTTCTGCAGGATGGTGTGGGACATGGAGGCGTTGGCATGGACGATGATGGTGGCTGTCTTGTCATCCCTGATCTCCTTCAGGAGCGGGGTGGGGTCCCGGCTGTCGTCCAGCATCCGCACGGACAGCGTGTCCTTGGAGATGAGGAACTGCCGCAGCAGCTTCTCCAGGTTTAAAAGGCCTTGGGAGGAAAGAGAGAAAGGGCAGAGCCCTGTGAGTTTGGGGCTTGGTTCCCCCATGGGACGTGGTGATCCATGGCAGGATGCATTCCTGGAGTTCTGGGTCTGGGCACTGCAAAGGAGAGGATTCAGTGCTTGCTCCAGCAGGGAATGAAAAATGATGGAGTTATTATTTTTCCAGTTATTCCAGCTGTTCCCCAGAAAAAGAGAGTGGAAAAAAAGGATTTGGGGCTCAACTCTGGGTCCAGCACGGAATGAGAAACAATGGAGTGACTCCAAATGTTCCCCAGAAAAAGGGAGAGGAAAGGAAAGGATTTGGGTCTCAGTTCTGGGTCCAGCAGGGAATGAGAAATACTGGAGTTATTCCAGCTGTTCCTCAGGAAAAGGGAGTGCAAGGAAAGGATTTGGGGCTCAATTCTGGGTCCAGCAGGGAATGACAAAGAATGGAGCTATTCCAGCTTGTTCCCCAGATAAAGGGAGTGGAAAAAAAAGATTTGGGGCTCGATTCTGACAAATAATAAAACAATTTCAGCTGCTCCCCAGAAAAAAAAAAAAAAAGTGGAAATTATTTAGGAGTCATTGCTTGGTCCAGCAGGGAAGGAGAAGTGATGGAGCTACTCCAGCTCTTCTCCATGAAAAGAAAGTGTCCCCAAATCCCTCTTGGGAAGAGATAAGACCTTCAATACAAGGTCCACTATCTCCCTGCATTTGGGATTGTTCTGCTTACTGGAGGATTATTCCTCCCCCTCACCCTTTGCATTTCCAGCTCCCAAATTAACTGCCCAGGAAGGTGCAGCTTTTTTGGAGCCCTTGGAGCACTCTGATGGGTAGCTGCTCTCTTCCAAGGGGATGAGAAGCTTTGCTGAGAGCTGGAGGTCACTGCAAAAATACAACATTAAAAAATCGTGACAAAAATAAGGATGGGCACGTCAAGGGCTCCTTCCAACACAGCTGCCTTGAAGCCTAATAAGATGTCAAAACTCCTGCTGCAGGTTTTGTTAGTCAAGAAAGCAGCTTTGATAGAGCCTCTCTTGTCTCCAGCTGCTGAGTTTCATCAAGAAATAACCTCCTGCCAAGTTTGATTGACCAGAGGAACCAGCAGATGGATTCATCAGCAAGACACACACAGCACAGCCACACATCCCATCCCCTCAGGAAGACAACCCCAAAAGAGGGGGGAAACAGAGCTGGAGAAACAGAACTATCAGCAGGGTCACAGCCCAGCTGGCAGAGAGGCAAATTAACCCTCAAGTCAGAGTTTTTACT
Source organism: Geothlypis trichas (assembly GCA_009764595.1). Classification (NCBI taxonomy): domain Eukaryota; kingdom Metazoa; phylum Chordata; class Aves; order Passeriformes; family Parulidae; genus Geothlypis; species Geothlypis trichas. The sequence goes on from CM019922.1 coordinate 5,749,557, forward strand.
CCTAACCTGACTTATTTTTGACTGCATGAATCCACTCATTCCCCAGCAGGTCAGCAGGCAGGGAAGGGTCACGGCGGGATGGGATCAGCGCTGGAGCTCTGCTCTCAAGGACTGCCAGCACTTCACCAGGGAACAAAGCAGGGCAGGAAAAGGGGCACATCCAAGATGAGGAGCCTCTCCTTTCCAGGGAGAGGTTTGAAGCACTCTGAGCTCCTGGCAATGCCCTTGCCTCTCCCCTTTTCTCTGGGTACAGGTAGGAGCACAGCAAGGGGTTATAAACCTGCTGTGCCAGGACTTTCCTGGGTCACATCAGCTCCTTCTTCTTCCTCACCAGGCAGAGAGTTCACTCTGCTTACAGCACACCAAGACCTCACCTGAACACTTCTTTTGTCTTCTAACCCAGGTGAACAGTAAGTTTTTCCTAAGCCCTCCATTTGACCCTTGAGGATGTGCAAAGGTTTATTTTCACCTCATGCCACATCTGCAGGGGGCCAGACAGGGCTGCTGGAAATCACAGCCTGACACTACCAAGTTTGCTTGCAGCTCATCCCAGCAAACTCTGCTGCTGTGAAACCCAGGAAAAATTCTTTCTAAAGCACATCAGGCGCAGAGAGGAAGAAGTGGAACCAGGAGAATAAAAAAAAAAAAAAAGGAATCATTTGATCTTCACATTCAGCTCGAGGAAATTATCATTTCCAGCACATTAGATCCTACCTGTAGCCTCATCCAGCCCCCTGCTTGCAGCTGCTCTTGCTGTGTGCAGGGAAGTCTCTATTGTGCAGAGATTCCCCTTTGTTTGATGCTGAGAGGATGTGAGACTCTCGCTGCTGCTGCCAGACTGGCACTTCAGAGGGATGTGAACCCCACAAAGGCCTGCAGACTCCTCCTGGCACCTTTGAAGTACCAAAGTGAGGACACAGAGGCTGCACCAGGCACCTGCTGCTCGAACACTCCCATGGGGAGCTCTGAGAGAGGTTCAGGCTGGCCTGTGGCAAGCCCTGACCTTGATTATTTGATTTTTCCTCATGCAAACATCTGGAGCTGGCTGGAGCAGCCTCGCTCCTGAGCTCTCAGCAGCAGAGCTGCTCCTGGGAAGGAGGAGAGGCAGGAGCTGGGGCTGTCCTGGAGGTCAAATACATCTCTGGAGTACAAATACATTGTTCAGTGCTCCTGGGAAGGAGGAGAGGCAGGAGCTGGAGCTCTCCAGGAGTGCCAGGTCCCTGTTTAGGGCTCCTGCTGATGGAGGAGCTGATCCTGGGAAGGAGGAAAGGCAGGAACTGGAGCATTCCTGGAGTACCAGGTCCCTGTTTAGTGCTCCTGATGATGGAGGAGCTCCTGGGAAACAGAGGCAGGAGCTGGGGCTGTCCTGCAGCTCAAATACATCTCTGGAGTACAAATACATTGTTCAATACTGCTGGGAAGGAGGAAAGGCAGGAGCTGGAGCTGTCCTGGAATTAAAACACATCCCTGTTCAATGCTCCTGGGAAAGAGGAAAGGCAGGAGCTGGAGCTGTCCTGGAGTTCAAATACATATCTAGAGTACAAATACATTATTCAATTCTCCTGGGAAGGAGGAGAGGCAGGAGCTGGAGCTCTCCTGGAGTACCAGGTCCCTGTTTAGGGCTCCTGATGATGGAGGAGCTCCTGGGAAACAGAGGCAGGAGCTGGGGCTGTCCTGCAGTTCAAATACATCTCTGGAGAACAAATACATTGTTCAGTGCTCCTGGGAAAGAGGAAAGGCAGAAGCTGGAGCTGTCCTGGAATTAAAACACATCCCTGTTTAATGCTCCTGGGAAGGAGCTGTTCCTGAGAAGGAGAGGCAGGAGCTGGAGCTCTCCTGGAGTTAAAACACATCCCTGTTTAATGCTCCTGCTGATGGAGGAGCTGCAGGGCTGCTGATGGTTCCACTCCTGGACATGGATGGTTGGGGAGAGAAAATTCCCATCATCCAGCCTCGTTTTTAATCCCAATACTGATGTTTCAAACAGCTCCCTGGATGTTTACATTTTTAACAACAGTATTTTAAAAAAAGGACCAAGGATGTGCACAAGGCCTTGGACCTCAGTGCCCTGGTCACCCTGCCCAAGCACTGGCTGTTATTCCATCCCCTCTGGCAATCAGAGGAGCTCCTAAAATGTCCATGCGCTCCTCTAATTGCCTTTTTGGGTTAAGATTTCTGTGAAACCACACAAAACCTTCCAGAGCAGTTCCCAAACCAGCTAAATCTTGAACATCACAGAGAAACTGAGTCAGATACTCCTATTCTATCCACCAAACTGAGTCACACAAATCTCATTTACATCTTACATTCCCCAGGGCATTGCACTTAGGCTGGCCCAAGCTCTTTGGCTTTAAGGGTCATTTTCTGCTCCTGCCAGGGGAAATCACAGCCAGTCCCCAGAGGAGGGATGTGACAGGGTGAGTGTGGCAGGGCAGGGCCCAGGGGTCCCATCACACAGCCTCACACTTAATCCAAAGCAGCTCCCCCTTCCCCTCCTGGGATCTAAATAATAACATCCCTCAAAATAGCATTTCCTCACTGATGAGCAGGCAGCTCTTATGCTCCCCTCAGCTGCCTCAAGGGAACCTTCCAAAAGCCTGAAATGCCTCCAGTTAGTTGTTTAAGGACTGTGCTTAGGAGCAGTGCATGTCCTAAGGGAAAATCAGGGTTTGTGCTCCTACATGAAGCTCAATTAAGCCTTGTCTGTGCTCTGTTCCAGTCAGGGCTTGTTGGGCTTCAAGCCTGGCTCAGATCAGCTCCATGCTGAGCACAAAGAGCTGGGAGGATGAAAGGCTCCTGTCCCACTGCTTCTCTGGGTCTGGGAAGGACTCAGCACATCCTAAATATTGAGTTACCCAGCAGCTCCAGAGCGAATAAATTGGATTGCTTCAGGTAAGAGGGTTGGATCCAGCTAAATAAAAATCTTATTAATCATATTAATTCCAGTGGGAGACTCCTGGCCCAGGAGCAGGGCAGGGGTGCAGAGCCCTGAGCCTCCTGCACTGGCAGCTGAGAAAACCTAATTATCTTTGCTTCCCTTCTTGCTTAAGGTTAAGGTTAGACAATGAAAAATTCCAGCTCTGGGAGTGATGTGGGAGACCATTTGCATGATTTTAATTGCATCATTTTGAGCCAGGGCCTTTCCTGGGGTGGATGTGAGCGCTGCTCACTGAAGGTGATTTACTGACCCACCTCAGCCTGCTGCCCTGGGGCACAGAAAACACAAAGGAGAGCTAAAAACACTTCTGTGCCCTGGGCCCCTGTGCAGGAGTCTTCCACAGCAGCTGCTGGGGAGTTTGCTAACTGGGAATGGTGCTGGCCCAGTCACAGAGCAGCATTCCTGACACCTTGCTCTTCCAAGTTCTTCTAAATTTACATCCTTCTAATGAACTTTCTCACACAGTTTTATGTAAATAATTATTGTTTTGCATTCTTTTCTGGAGGAGGAGAAATTTGATGGGCTGTGGGTTTGTCCAGCGTCATTGGAGAGGTGCCACTGCCACCCTCCAATCCACTGTCACTTTTGGAAATCTATAAATGTTGGAGTTGGAAATAAACTTCCCTTCTTTTTACCTTGGAGGCTCCAGGGTGTGTTGTTTTATTTCCTGTCCTATAGTGACACAATTCCAAAGCTGTCCTTGCACCCACAGACCATTCCCAAGCCCCTCTTCCAGGCTGCTGTGGCTGCCAAACCCCAGAGCTGCTGTGGCCACCCCAAATCTGCTGCACGGTGACCTCAGAGAGTTATTCTAGACAAGCATTAATACACAGATCATTGTTCTATTTGTCATTGCTTTTCTACAGTTTAAATAATTTTTCTGCTGATCTATCTCATGGCTGCTGCTTAGCTCCAATCACAGTTCTGCTGTCTCTGAGCTGCCTTTTGCAGCTTTCCCAAAACCCTCTGATTTTGTGAATTCCCACACTCCATGGGGCACCAGGGTGGAGAAACTGGAGTGGAAAAGCTGCTCTGAGCAGAGACATGAGGAGCTGGGAGCTTCTCCAGCAATCCAAAAGGAGATGAAGCAGAGGGGCAAGCAAACCAAGACTTACATTCAGCTTTGGCACAGATGAGGCAGGCAGTGGTGCAGTTGAAGAAATTCAGGATTCCTGCCACGGCCACGCTGATGTCGGTGTTGCTGGGGTGGAGGTTGAGGGTGGTGAACCTCTGGAGCTGCAGCTTCAGGAACTCCTCTGGAGCCACTTTGAAGTGAGGAACCTGAGCGTGGGGAGGAGGAAAGAAAATATAATTAAAGAGGAAATAGAAATGAAAACAAGTAAATCTGCGATGAAGGGCCTGTGGTGTGAGGCACACAGCAGGCAGAAAGTGGAATATCCCAATAAAACTGCAGCAGCAGCACTGGAGTCAAGAGGGGAGGGTGGGACTCGTGCAGCAGCAGAGGAAAATAATTATCACAGCAACAAAAACCACGGGAAGGAGCGGAGCAGGAAGAGTCTTGCTGAGACACTCAGAGAAAGGCATCAGGGACTGTGATTACAGCACAGGAAACCTTCCCTGTGAGCTCAGCCTAATTAGCTGGGGCACTAATTGTGGCGGGGCCCAGCCCTCGTTGGGGGAGGATGCTGTGCAGGGACACAGGGATCATCCAGGGCCATGAACCCAGCCCTGCTCTCTGCATGGAGGTGCCACCAGGTAATTAATTAGCAGAGATGAATGTCGCAGACAGCTTTTATGAAAAATCTTTTCCTTAGGATTTTTCCTCCTGAGAAGCTGAGAGGCCTCAGGAACAAAATGCAAACAATGGATATCTGCTGCTGTGGGATGCAACAGGTGCATCTGGGATTGGTTCATGTGGTTGTTTCTAATTAATGGCCAATCACAGTCAGCTGGCTCAGACAGAGCCTTTGTTATCATTCCTTGTTTTTCTATCCTTAGCCAGCCTTATGATGAAAATCTTTTCTTCCATTCTTTTAGTATAGTTTTAATGTAATATATATCATAAAATAATAAATCAGCCTTCTGAAACATGGAGTCAGATCCTCATCTCTTCCCTCACCCAAGAACCCCTGTGAGCACAGTCACAGATGAAGGCAAGAACAAGATGACCCCACGCTGGTGAGGCTGGGCAGGGCAGGAACAGCACAGCAGCCAAAGGTTTGGGCATTTCTGACCAGGCAGGGCTGGCAGCACCAGGGCTGGGCCTGTGATGGATGCAGCAGAGCAGCAGCTGCAGCAGGATGTGCTCCAGGGGAGTTTGGGGAGCTGGGAAGGCGCAGGGCTCAATCTGAGGGAGCTCTGCTGCACATCCTGCAGGCTGCAGCCACATTTCTCCTCACAGAGAAAAGCAAGGCACGATTCTTCCCAAGGATATTCCTGGGTTTCACACTCTCTGAACCCTCAGAGAATGATCAAAACAATTCTTATCTCGTTTGCAGTGCCTGTGTTTGTGCCAAAGTAGAACCCAATATGGAGATTTACCCACAGTGATGGTGTTTTGTTTCCTTGTCCCATCAGGGCCACGTGTGTGTCACAACTGTGGGCTGACAGTCATGAGATTCTGGGCAGTTGAGTTGAGTGCTTGGCAGATTCAGTTTAGATGTAATGTGATGTAGTGTAATATTGTTGGGAGGGATGAAAGTTTGACAAGAAAGTGTCACAGATATCTATGCTTGGCAGAAAGATTTTTGAATGTAGAATCTGAAGAAGGAGTAGAAATGAAAGCAAGTTTTGATATAGAAGAAAATAATTGCTGAGCCAGTCTTGCTGGATAACCAAGGAGGCAAAGGGTGTGTTGGTTAGAAGGGATTTTATGGCTTACAGCAAAGGATAAACCCACCCCAAACAAGAAGATGTTTGTACCAAGCAGGAAGAGAGCACAGGCAAACAAGGCAGCAAATGTGGCAAGTAGAAAAAAAGGTCTCAAAATTTTCCATTGCAAGAAAACTGAAAAACAACTTCTGGCTTAAACTGTAATGTACTGACTTTAGTGATTGGAGAACAGTAACATGAATATGGTAATTATAATAATTATGATAGGCTAGAGATAATAGTTAAGGTATAGATTTGTTCTGCTGTATTAAGATGCTCAACAAAGAAAAGATTAAAATGCATTGTAACCAAAAGAAAAGTATAAAATGCAATGTAACCTAAACCAAAAGGTCTCCAGGCCTGCCTGCAGCTGGAGCTGACAGCTGTGGGCACAGCTCTGTTACCCACAACCCTGGACTGCTGAAATGTCTTGGATACAATAAACTGCATTTTGGATAGAACAAACTGCATTTTGGATAGAATAAACTGCATTTTGGATACAATAAACTGCATTTTGGATACAATAAACTGCATTTTGGATAGAATAAACTGCATTTTGAAGAGTCCCTGGAGTCCCACATCCCTCATTCCGACTCTTACATAGTATAATATAGAATAATATAGTATAATAAAGTAATTAATTAGCCTGATAAGATGGAGTCCTCCTCATCATTCCTGCCTGCCACAGTGAGCCCTGCAAATACCAAGCAGAGCAGGGATGGCAGGGCTGGACAGACACACAGACCGAGCCCAGACTCTGCAGGCTCAGCCAGATAGAGAGGCAATCTTGTTTTCCTTTCTGCCAGGTGAATGATTCTGGAAGAAACAGAAGTCGGAGGAAGGGAAACATCTGCCACAGCTTTGTTAGCAGCGTGTCAGGTCCTCTGTGCCTCCTTCCAAAGCCATCAGCCCCTGCCTCCCACCTCTCCCCTCCTGGGAGAGCCCATTAGCAGCTCCTGAAGGCTCCTCCAGTGACAGCCGGAGCTGCTGCTTAGCGGAGGGAAGTTAAGGGGTAATAAGCTGCTATCGGCCTTGATTCCAGCCCTCACCCAGGAGGGAAAGCTGGATTTCCATAACCAGAGCAGACAGGGCAGCTCCTGATCACTGCCGGGAGGGATCCACACAGCCTGGGACTCAGGGATGCAGAGACAGGGGAAGGAATCCAGCAGCACATCAGCTCACAGGGCTGAGCACAGCCCTGTTCAGTGTTCAGCCCTGCCTTCATCCCAGGAACCCTCTTCTCCTGTTCGGGAGCTCTGCCCCAGTGCAATTCCCCTTTTGGGACAGGGGGAAAGGGATTCTTGTGTGGGAGAAATCCACACAGCACCAAGGGCTGAGCACAGCCTGCTCAGCCCCTGCTCCAGGAACCCTGGGGGAGGTTCAGGAGCTCTGCCCCAATGCAATTCCCCTTTCTGGACAGGGGGAATTGCAGGAACACAGCCTGTTCACCCCCTGCCTTCATCCCCAGGAATCCTCCTCTCCTTTCCAAGAGCTCTGTCCCAGTGCAATTCCCCTTTCTGGACAGGGGAAAAGGGATTCTTGTGTGGGAGGAATCCACACAACACATCAGGGCTGAGCACAGCCCTGTTCAGTGATCACCCCCTGCCCTCATCCTCAGGAACCCTCCTCTACTTTCCAAGAGCTCTGTCCCAGTGCAATTCCCCTTTCTGGACAGGGAAAAGGGATTCTTGTGCGGGAGGAATCCACACAGCACATCAGATCCTAGGGCTGGGCACAGCCTGTTCACTCTCCTGCCCCAGGAACCCTCCTCTCCTGTCCCAGAGCTCTGTCCCAGTGCAATTCCCCTTTCTGGACATTCTTTGGGTGTGAGGGGCATAACCCAGGACAGGTTCATCCCCCAGACCATCAGTCCCTCCAGTGCCTGCCTGGGGACACTGCTCCCCTGCCCTGAGGGGTGGCTGCAGGCACAGGGGGCTCTGCCAGGGCTCTGTGACCCAGCTGATGCTCCTGGGATGTCAATCCCACAGAATTCCTGCAGTTTTACATCATGTGGAGGGCAGTCAAGGGAACCGAACACCTCAGGAGGGCACCAGCACTCACCTGTCCTTCCTAAACAAAAAAAAAATAAATCAGAACCCTCAGATCAGAGACTCGGAATAAATCTGAATTTCAGAGGAAAAACCACGTGCAGAGTTGCCTTTGCTGGCATGGAGCACATGTCCAGGGCATTTAGCAAGAGAAAACACTACAAAACACCCCCAGGAGACCCCTCCTGCTGCAGCCCTGTGCTTCAGGGCTAGAGGATCCCTTCCATCCCTTCCTACCCCCAGGAACAACAACCAGCACTCATTTGTGAATGCAAATTATTTACAGTGCTCAGTGCCAGCCTCCTCTGCTGGAAGGCTGAGCTCCAGAGAGAGCCACTAAATGGCTGAGAGATGTTATCAGCTTTTAAAGGGATGAACTGTGAGAAGAAAACTCAATTTCTTCTCCAGAGTGCAGAGCCAGATCCGTGTAGGAAGGTTCAGGGCTTATAAAATATTAAATCCAGCACATAGCCTGGACAGAGATATAAAAAAGGGGTTGGACTGGATGGAACAGCAGTAAACATAAAGCTCCCCAAGAATGTGCACAAAGCCACAGCAGAGATTTGGGTTTGCACCCAGCAGGGTGAGCCTTGGGCTGTGCAGCCCTCATGGGGATGTGGTGATGAATGTGAGGAGCAGAACGGGGTGCAGAGAGGAAAGGGGAGGCAGAAAAAGGCAGCAGAGGGGAAAGGAAGACATTTCAGAGGTCTGTGCATCAGGAGGAGGGGGAGCAGCCCCGCTGTCCACTCTGACATCACAAAGGGATTTCTCACTCACCTCTTTCTCCCCACAGATGTTGCTGATGATGGAGCTGGAGGCTGGGCTGGAGGAAGGTCCCAGGACTCCCACCACGCCTTTGGGGAGGATCTGGCACACTGTGGGCAGCAGAGAGAGGGAACAGAGGTCAGAATTCACCCAAATTCCAGCAGACAGCCACGCTCACCTAGCAAGGACACTGCCTCATGTCCTTCCCACAGCACCCTCTGTGCCATTTCCATCCCCAAAATCCCTTTATCCCCTGAATCACTGTCACCCTGCCTGTGGCACTCTCCATCTTCCCCCAGTCTTTTAAACCCCACCTAAACTCTCCCCAAAACCCCAGAATTTTCATCTCTGATCCCTTTCTGTCCCCAGGACAGAAACATCAACTAAACTTTATGGAAAGATGCTAAACACAGCATTGACCTGGCTTTAAAGCATCAAACAGACTTGTAGCAATTTCTCCCCTCATCTTTGCAGAGCTCAGTGGTAAAAACAAGGATTTCATTGCTGGTTTTCATTTGTTTTGTGTTGTTTTCTTCCTGGCAGTAGTTAAATCTTCTGGCTCCCTGCCACCAAGGTGAGCAGAACCATAAAAAACACCTGAAAAAACTGAAGTTAAATCCCTTCCTGGGTTAAACTGCAAGGTTTTGGGGTTTTTTCTTTTTTGGTCCTTTTAATTCAGAGCACAAATCCAGCTGAATTTCACTGCCAGGAGCAGCCCAGCTGGTGTCACCTCATTGATGCCATCCCCATCATCACTCAGAACTTTTTCTTCAGAGCAGGAAAAACCTGAACAGGAGAGGAGAGCCCCTCATGCCTCAATCCCTGAGCTCCAAAAGCCTCCTGAGAGCTCACCTGCCTCAGCATCCTCACACATGCAGATTTCCCCCAGATAAAACCACATTTGCTCAACTGGAATCTTTCTGAACACAAAAGGGAGAAAGAGGCACAAAACTCTTAGGAGTTCTGGCCAGGGCAAGCTCACAAAGTTTCTGTGTGTGAAAACCAAACCACTGCATGCCAAAGCTGAATTTCAGCTCTCATCACCATCAAACCTGCCTCTTCCCCTGGCTTGCACCTCAGAGCAGCAAAGGGTTATTTGAGCTGGAAAAATTCAAATCTGAACGTGGTTTTTTTTGGTAGTAAAGTGAGTTCATCATCAAAACTGCTGAGCTACAGATCAGGGATGGGGTTTTAGTGACTTCGAGTCTTTAAATCAAGGCTGGAAGGGGAATAAAAGCTCACTGTGCTTTGGGTGAGCTAGAACAGCAAGTTTGGGGTCGAGTTTGGGTTTTGGGGAGTGAATTTAAGTGTTCCCAGAGGAGCTGTGGCTGCCCCTGCATCCCTGGAAGTGCCCAAGGCTTGGAGCACCCTGGAGGTTGTCCCTGCCCATGGCAGGAGGTGGAACAAGATGATCTCTAAGGTTCCTGCCAACCCAAACCATTCTGTGATCTCTGGCCTTACACTCCTCCACAGCCTGGAAAATGAGGCCCAAATCTCATTTAATTTGTCACTTTGGGGAATTGGTTTTGCTTCTCTTTTGAAGGAAAAGGCTCCTTATCCTCCCCAGTCCCTGCTGATTGCTCCAACTTCTTACAGAAAGAGCTCATGAAATGCAAACATCTCCTCTTGGGTTTTCCTTCCTCCTCAGCTCCCTCTCCCTCCAACAACTCAATCTCCTATGGAGGGATATTTTTCTGCAGCATCTTCAAAGGAATCCAGGCCTTGCTTTTCCTCCGTGCTTAAAAAATTTACAGGCACTTAAAGCTCTCCAGAAGATCCTTTTAAATGAGGAGCACCAGCCTGAAAGCCTCAGCAGCACTCATCAGAGCCTCTCAGCTCTGCCATTCAGCATCCACCAGGAAGGAGCTGCTCCAAGCCCTCCCTTTCTCACAGCTCACCAGCACAAAATTCCTGGGGAAAATTCCCGTTGTGCCGTGCAGGGGGAAAGTTTGGGGAGGGATTTTCTTCTGGTGCCCGTTAGCAGGAACAAAAAGTGGGTTAAGTAGCCATAGCAACAGGGTTGCAACAACTGGAGGTAGAGAAAGACCTGGCTTATCACTACCAGGGGGAAACATCCACAAAAATGAAGGAAAATGAATGGAAACAAAGTGGAGGTGCCTGAGGCAAAGGTTTTGAGCACGTTTGGAAAGCCTCTCTTGTAATCCAAGCACATTTCCTGTTTTACCTGGTGCTGTCAGGAAAAGGCTCGACCTTGCTGCTGCCAGGGGCATCCACACAAGCACTGGCAGGATGTGGAAATGCTGGTCTTGTATCCAAAATCCATCCAGGAATCCCAGGGATGTAACTATGGATAATTCCAGACCCCTGCCACTCCAACCCCACAAAAGCTGAGGGCTGTGCAGGGCCCTGTGGGAGTGCTGCAGGCTCCAGCAGCTCCGAGTTTCTGCCCCAATTTTGATGTTGTTTAGAATTCAGGGTCTCAAAAATGCTGGAATTGAAGTGGCACCACTTTAAAAACCTCTTTACCATCCTGGATCAGGTGTGTGCTCAGGGCACAGGGCAGTGCCCAACCATTTCCATGAGTGTATTTTGGAATTAAACCCAGATCTGGACACTTGGGACACAGTAAGAGATTTTTTTAAAGGAAGGCAGAGCTGCAAACTTATTTTTGAACATGAAAAAGCACAACAAATGAGGAGCTGTTGGTGATAAATGTATGCACATCCCCTCAGACACGGCCAGAGTGCCTTTCTCTTCCTGAGATCTGGATCAGGTGTGTGCCCAGGGCACAGGGCAGTGTCCAAGCATTTCCATGAGTGTATTTTGGAATAAAACCCACATTTGGGCACTTGGGATACAGCAGGATTTTTTTTAAAGGAAGACAGAGCTGCAAACTTATTTTTGAACATGAAAAAGCACAACAAATGAGGAGCTCTTGGTGATAAATGTATTCACATCCCCTCAGACATGGCCAGAGTGTTTTTCTCTTCCTGAGATCTGGATCAGGTGTGTGCCCAGGGCACAGGGACCCTCCTTTTGTACAGCAGGGCAGTGCCCAACCATTTCCATGAGTGAATTTGGGAATTAAACCCAGATCTGGACACTTGGGATACAGTAGGATATTTTTTAAAGGAAGGCAGAGCTGCAAACTTATTTTCAAACATGAAAAAGCACAACAAATGAGGAGCTCTTGGTGATAAATGTATTTACATCCCCTCAGACATGGCCAGAGTGCCTTTCTCTTCCTGAGATCTGGATCAGGTGTGTGCCCAGGGCACAGGGCAGTGTCCAATCATTTCCATGAGTGAATTTGGGAATTAAACCCAGATCTGGACACTTGGGACACAGTAAGAGATTTTTTTAAAGGAAGGCAGAGCTGCAAACTTATTTTTGAACATGAAAAAGCACAACAAATGAGGAGCTCTTGGTGATAAATGAATGCACATGCCCTCAGACATGGCCAGAGTGCCTTTGTCTTCCTGAGATCTGGATCAGGTGTGTGCCCAGGGCACAGGGCAGTGTCCAAGCATTTCCATGAGTATATTTTGGAATTAAACCCAGATCTGGACACTTGGGACACAATAAGAGATTTTTTTAAAGGAAGGCAGAGCTGCAAACTTGTTTTCAAACATGAAAAAGCACAACAAATGAGGAGCTGTTGGTGATAAATGAATAAACATCCCCTCAGACATGGCCAGGGTGCCTTTCTCTTCCTGAGATGCCAGGAAAACATTTCCATGAATCCTGCCCTGTTCAAAGCAGGGCTGGAAGGTCCCTCCAGAGAAAGGAGCCACCTCTGAGGCAGAATCATCTCATTCAGAGCACACAGGTACCTGAGCAGGGTTTCAAACAGAGCACACAGAAGATTCCTGGTTATAATTCAAAATAATTTTTTCTGGAGCTGTTTGTCTCCCATTTTCCCTTCTGACTGACTCAGGTGTTTCAATCTAAGAGAGCCCCAAATCTGAGCTGCTCCAGAGGAGCTCTTGGTGATAATTCAAATATAATTCAAAATAAACCAGCAGGGAAAGTGTGGAAATGCCTCAGGAGCTCCCTGACTGCAAAACACAGCTGAGATCTCCAGAGACAGGGACTGGCTATGGGATTCTCAGAGAGAAAACACCAAGTGCATAAAGAAATGGGGTCCTGGAGATGCTCCTGGAAAGGAACCTGAGACCAGAGAGGGCTGGAGGGGCTGGGGATGCCCTGGAAGTGCCCAAGGATAGGTTGGACAGGGCTTGGAGCAAGCTGGGATATTGGAAAATGTCCCTGCTCATAGAAAAGGGTGGAACAAAATGATCCTTAAGGTCCCTTCCAAGCCCAACCATTCCATGATTTCCTGATAACCAGAGCAGGCTGAAAATGAAACAGAATACAAAACTGAAACATGAATAAATAAATAAATATGTCCCAAAATAGTGGGATAGGTAAAAACAACACATTGGAGCCAGCACCACTGACAGGACCCTTTGGAAGGGCACTCTGAAATATCCATTGTGTGGGTAAATCAAAATCTCCAACTCTCCAGCTGCTGCCTGACCTGCCCTGGATTTTCTAGTCTTAGTTTTGAGAATCTTGAAAACTTTCCTGAAAGTGAAGAGGGAAAAAGGAAAGGGAAAAAAAGGGAAAGGAGGAAAAGGAAAGGAAAAAAAAGGAAAGGGAAAAAGGAAAGGGAAAAAAAAGGAAAGGAAACAAAAAACAAGGAAAGGGGAAAAAAGGAAAGGGAGAAATAAATAAAGGAAAAGGAGAAATAAAGGAAAGGGAGAAATAAAGGAAAGGGAGAAAAAAAGGAAAGGGGGGAAAAGGAAAGAGGGGGAAAAAGGAAAGGGGAAAAAGGAAAGAGGAGAAAAGGAAAGGAAAAAAAAGGAAAGGGGACCCAAAATAACAACAGCAAAACTGTTTTACCTACTCAGCTCTGACTGAGTTTGAATTTTGGGAGCAAATACAAGAGAAAAGGGAGAAAGTGCAGGTTTTTGGAAAGAAAGGAATTCAGATGGAGAGCTGGATCCAGGCTGGAAGTGGCAGCAGCAGCTCCAGAGCCCAGATCAAACTCCAGAGGAGTTTCCAGCCTCCCTGTGGGATTTGGGAAACCAGCAAAATGTTTATTTGGGGACACTGCTTACTTGAACTGCATTCACAACAAAGAGGAGCTCAAAAGGCTGAGGAGGCCAGAGGGGACAGGGTGACAAGCAGGGAAATGTTCCTGCCCAGACACCAAAGGAACAAGGTGGTTCAGATAAAGCCGCGATTAAACAAAGTCACTTTGTGATTAAACAAAGTCACTTTGTGATTAAACAAAGTCACTTTGTGATTAAACAAAGTCACTTGGAGCTGCACTAAAGGAGCTGAACATCAAACACAGACAGAGAACAGGTTTCACTTGAAACAGCAAAAAAAATAAAATAAAATAAAGGTTCTGCTCACAACTTCTCATTGAAACCTCCTTAAAATCACACAGGAACAGCCAAAGTTTGTGTTCATTCATATCTAAGGCTGGAATAGCAAACCAGGCAGGAATGGGATGGATTGATGGGATTTGACCTCCTGGAGCAGCTCAGATTTGGGGCTCTCTAAGATTGAAACACCTGAGTCAGTCAGAAGGGAAAATGGGAGACAAACAGCTCCAGAAAAAGAAATTAAAAATAAAATAAAATATATAAAAATAGATTTAAAATGAAGTAGAAATAAAATAAAGAATAAAATATAAATAAAAATAAAATAAAAATTCAAATAATAAAAATAAAATAAAATAAAATAAAATAGAAATAATATAAAATAAAAATAAAATAAAAATAAAGTAATAATAAAGTAAAAATAAAGTAAAATAAAATAAAAATAAAATTAAAATAAAAAAATAAAATAAAATAAAAATAAAATAAAAATAAAATTAAAAAATAAAATTAAAATAAAATAAAAAATAAAATAAAAATAAAATAAAAAAAATAAAAATAAAAATAAAAATAAAATAAAAAAAATAAAAATAAAAATAAAAATAGAATAACCCTGACTTTTCAAATTGAAACCACTTCTCCCCAAAATTCTTCCTTTTCCTCTATATGGAGTATGTGGAGTAATCCCAGCACTCCCAGATCTGTCAGCTAAGCATGGAGCTGTGATATTTCAGAGTGAATCCAGGAGTGTGAAATGTGAGAACAGCATTAAACAGCTGTAAACAGCTCTGCAGTCACAGGTTAAAACATCCCAGCAGTTTTTATTAATATTGTGTCACAACAAAAACCAGCAACGTATTGAAGCATTTGAAAGCCATGAAAGCCTTGAAATTTCAGTTTGGGGATCTGATTTTCCTCTGCCATCAGGATAAATCAAGAAGAACATCAGTGACATTAATAGCAGAGCCATACAGAATCCAGATTATTTCTTTTCTAAGAAAAGCTTCCAGACATTTTTCCTCTCTGAAGGAAAGGCAAATAACACACTGCAAAATTCACTAAAATCAAGTCAATTTACTGCAATTTCTACTCTAAAAATCCAAGTGAAGGAAACAAAGAAAATCACCCCAAGGTGAAAACTGGAAATGGGAGATGCCTTTTCCTCACTTGCCCTGTTTCCAATTTCATCCCAAACACAACATTTGCTGAAACCAACAATTTATTGCATAATATTTCACTCTCAGCCAATTAATATTCCTCTGTTGGAGAAACCTTCCAGGACAGAATTCCTGAGCAGTGTCACAGGCTGAAAATAAATCAGAAATCCCTTTTACAGCAGCCATGGGGTCACTGCAATCATGTCTGTTCCCCAAAAAAACAAAGTTACAGGCCAGGAATGCTGCTGCAAGTGGGATATTTATGAGGAAAGAACCAAAATTGGGCTAAAAATGCCACTTTTGGATGCTCAGAGAAGCTGTGGCTGCTCCTGTATCCCTGGAAGTGTCCAAGGACAGCTTGGGGTGGAGCTGGATGAGCTTAAAGTCCCTCCTAAGCCATTCCAGTTTGGGATTCTGGGATTCCATGGCAATTCCCATCCTTTCTGCAAGGTCTGGTCAGATAAACTGGATCTTAATTGGTCTGGTCGGATAAACTGGATCTTAATTGGTCTGGCTAGATAAACTGGGTTTAAATTGGTCTGGCCAGGATAAACTGGATCTTAATTGGTCTGGCCAGATAAACTGGGATCTTAATTGGTCTGGCCGGATAAACTGGATCTTAATTGGTCTGCTGGATCTTAATTGGTCTGGCCAGATAAACTGGGTTTAAATTGGTCTGGCTGGATAAACTGGATCTTAATTGGTCTGGCCAGATAAACTGGATCTTGATTGGTCTGGCCAGATAAACTGGATCTTAATTGGTCTAGCTGGATAAACTGGGTCTTAATTGGTCTGGCCAGATAAACTGGGTCTTAATTGGTCTGGCCAGATAAACTGTGTCTTAATTGGTCTGGCCAGATAAACTGGATCTTAACTGGTCTGGCTGGATAAACTGGATCTTGATTGGTCTGGTCAGATAAACTGGGTCGTGATTGGTCTGGCTGGATAAACTGGGTCTTAATTGGTCTGGCTGGATAAACTGGATCTTAACTGGTCTGGTCAGATAAACTGGATCTTAATTGGTCTGACCAGATAAACTGGGTCTTAATTGGTCTGGCCAGATAAACTGGATCTTAATTGGTCTGGCCAGATAAACTGGGTTTAAATTGGTCTGGCTGGATAAACTGGGTCTTAATTGGTCTGGCTGGATAAACTGGATCTTAATTGGTCTGGCTGGATAAACTGGATCTTAATTGGTCTGACCAGATAAACTGGGTCTTAATTGGTCTGACCAGATAAACTGGATCTTAATTGGTCTGGCCAGATAAACTGGGTCTTAATTGGTCTGACAGATAAACTGGGTCTTAATTGGTCTGCTGGATCTTAATTGGTCTGGCTGGATAAACTGGGTTTAAATTGGTCTGGCTGGATAAACTGGATCTTAATTGGTCTGGCCAGATAAACTGGATCTTAATTGGTCTGGTTGGATAAATTGGGTCTGCCCTAATCTTGTGCCAAGTTAGGGGGCAAGAGGGGACAATAGAGATGGGGAAACCCAGGAAAATGTTTAAAAATGGAGAAGGGCTGGGTGCAGGTGCCTGAGCTGGGCTCAGCCTGGGCTGCCTGACGGGGGACAGGCTCTATAAATAAATATAATATATATAATATAAATAGAGCCCAGGTTCCTGCTGAGATCTCTCTATGAACTGCACACTTCTATAAATAGAGCAAACGCTGGTGCAGGAAATGAAGGAGGGATGTGCTGATCCCACAGAGCTGCTCTGCCAGCTCACCTGGAGATCCCTAGGCAGAAAAGCCACCAAAACTCCAGGAAAAACCAGGCAGACCCAAAGAACAACACCCTGCCATGCTTTTTGGGGATAACCCTGCAGGTCACACAGTCATGGAGTGCAGAATCATTAGGAAACGAGTCTAAAATCCAGATTATTTAAAATTGTTCCTCCAGCTTTCTCGAGCCAAAAATTATAATAATAAATAATTTGTAATAATAAATAAATGGTAATAAAAAATTATAGCACTCCCTTGAACTCTAAAATGGTTTTAAAAGGAGGATTTCCTATTCCAAAGGGTTTTATCTCTTACAGGAAAAAAAATATCAGAGACCTATAGGGTTCCTTTCAAACTGTGGGACAGTGACCATAAATTTCTTTTTTATTCACCAATATAAAACTGGCATATTGGACATCCAGAGGAACAACCCTAATAAAGAACAGCTTCATCCAGGGATTTGAAAGTGGCATGGGAAATCTGCTGCTCCTTGGAAATTAGCTCTTCTTCATCCTCAAGATTTCAAACATCACTTGAGGAACTTCACTTGGTGTAAATAAATCTGCTGCCAATCTCAAGCTCCAGGAAGAGCTGCTCTGTTTGCTGACACACAGGATTCCACAGGGTTTTAAAAACAACTTAATTGCACCCAACTTGCCCGAGAGTCTGTTGTTTGCTCACCATTAAGCTCTTGACAAAGGATCAGCATTACCCCTGTTTATTGACAGGCAGATTAAAGGAAATTATTTGTCCCAAGCCACTGAGTGGTGGCAAAGCTTCCTGGGGGCAGGGATTCTCTCAGTCCATGCCTGGGCTTGCACCAGCACATTTCATTCATCTCAAATGAAAACTGCTCTGTGCAAGGAGCAGAGATGGGTTTTTTCTCTCTGTTCCCCTTTGACTGCCACAAAATCACAAGTTCAGAGTGCCAGACGGCTCCTGGGAGGAGAGCTGGGCTCTCTGGTGATGCATCAGGTTTTATATTTTATATATGTTTTATATAGGCTTTTCTATTTTTCAGGTTCTGTGCTGCTTTAGTGTGTGGGTCTGGGTTCACATCAGGGGATGCTGAGCTCTGTGCACAGAGCAGGGACACAAAACAATTCCTGCTCCAGCTGGGCACCAAGGACAAATGATCCAAATCTCAGCCCAAGAGCACAAACACCGTGGGCTGGAGAGAGAAAAACAAGGATGGGACTGCCTGGGCTAAAACTGGGATGGGACAATGAACTGCAAGATGCAAATGGAGCAGAACTGATCCAAGGGAGAGACCCCGGGAGCGCTCGTGCATTTTGGGACCATTTGGGTTCATTTTGGGACCATTTTGGTTCATCTTGGGTTGATTTTGGGACCATTTGGGTTCATCTTGGGTCCATTTTGGGATCATTTTGGTTCCTCTTAGGTTCATTTTGTGACCATTTTGGTTTACCTTGGGTTCATTTTGGGACCATCTTGGGTTCACTTTGGCTTCATTTTGGAACCATATTCGGTTCACCTTGGGTTCATTTTGGGACCATTTGGGTTCATTTTAGGTTCATTTTGGGACTGTTTTGGGTTCACCTTAGGTTCATTTTGGGACCGTTTTGGTTCATCTTGGGTTCATTGTGTCACCATTTTGACTCATGTTGGGTGCAGCCCTGGCTGGGCTCTTGTGCTGCCCAAGGTGCATCCATTGAGCCTTTTCACAAACCCCTGCTTTATTCTTTAACTCCTCCATCCTCTGTACTATCTCAGCCTTCCCAAGGCACGCAGGGTTGGTACTCACTGGTCTCTGCAGTCTCGTACTCGCTGTCCCTCAGCAGCTCAAAGATGTCCACCTCCACCCTGGCCTTGCCCGCCCGCTCGGGCGCGCGGTTGATGCGGTTCTTGGCCAGGGTGATGGAGAGCCTCTCCCCTCTGCTGCACTCCATGGGGTCATCCAGGATGGCAGCTGTGGGGGGAAAAGGGGTAGGCACAGGTTAGGTTTGAGATCTCCACTCTCCTCCCCATCCCCATGATGCCTTAAAGTTGAGTTTTCATATTTTCCACACTCTGAACTGCGCTGGAATAGAGCTCTGAACTCCATACAAAGAGTTAGAAGTTCTTCTCACAGCTCAGTCCCTCAGAACAATCCTTGTCCACCCCCAGAACCAAGGACGCCGCTGCAACTTCAGCCCAAAAAGTGCAAACAACAGAGAATTGAGCAACAAACAGAAAACTGAACAACAGAGAAAACTGCGAGGATGGGACTGCATCACCTGAGCTGGAATTGAACAATTAACCCAATCTGGAAATGGACCAGAACTTATAAAAGTGTGAAACTCGTGACTCAGGGTCCATCTTGGGTGTAGCCCTGACCAGGCTCCTGTACAGCCCAAGGTGTGTCCTCAAACCCTTTTAATTAATTCCCTGAACTCTGCCCAGCCTGTTCCAGGCAGCCCCTCCAGCATCACCCACACTCCCGGTCCCTGCAGGAGCTCTGTTTGTGCTCCTGTCACCACCAGAGCTGCCACATCCCCCTTCCCACACGTGGCCTTTCCTGCTGCTTCTCCCACTCCCCAGGCCCTGCCAGACAGGTGGGTGGTGAAATCTCTGCAGAGAAATCTCTGTTTTACCTGCTGGAATGGCACAGCACAGCCACCCACACTGCCAGGCTCCCAGCACCCACTGCCACACGGGCTGGCTGCTCCCAGAGAGGCTCATCCAGCTGCCCAACCCCAAAAAACCCAGATCCAGGAGCTGCCTCACATCCTAACAAAGGCAGAACGTCCCCAAAAAACCCCAGGATGGTTCCTTTAGGGTGCTGAGGAGCTGGGATATTTCAGGAAGCAGCCCTGGGTGGGGAGGGACAAATATTTTTCAAACAGAAAGGTCTTGAACTCAGCTCCTGGGGCTGCCACTCAGATTTGTGGAGGCAGAGGGAGATGGGGAGGGGTTTTACCTTTGTTTTTTTGGAGGGGAGGCAAAAAGGGTTCAGGGGTGGAGCATTCAGGGCAGAATTTCATGAGGAGCTGGCACCCAGTGGGTTTGTCCTGGCTGACAGGAGGTGCCCCCCAGAACACAGATTTGCCATTTTATCTGGGGGAGAGCAGTGCTGCTGTTAAAAAAAAAAAATCATTAATTCTTATCTTCCCTCCCCAAAAAATCCCTCCACAGGGAGAGGTGCCCTTCAGCACTGCTCAGGTGCTGGTGGGAGGGAAAGGGAAGGGAAAGGGAAAGGGAAAGGGAAGGGAAAGGGAAGGGAAAGGGAAGGGAAAGGGAAGGGAAAGGGAAGGGAAAGGGAAGGGAAAGGGAAAGGGAAAGGGAAGGGAAAGGGAAGGGAAAGGGAAGGGAAAGGGAAGGGAAAGGGAAGGGAAAGGGAAGGGAAAGGGAAGGGAAAGGGGAAGGGAAAGGGAAGGGAAAGGGAAGGGAAAGGGAAGGGAAAAGGGAAGGGAAAGGGAAGGGAAAGGGAAGGGAAAGGGAAGGGAAAGGGAAGGGAAAGGGGAAGGGAAAGGAAGGGAAAGGGAAGGGAAAGGGAAGGGAAAGGGAAGGGAAAGGGAAGGGAAAGGGAAGGGAAAGGGAAGGGAAAGGGAAGGGAAAGGGAAGGTCCTTGTGCTGCAGAAGGTTTGGGTTTGAGGTTTTGGGATTTTTTTGGTAGGGAAAAGCACAATTAAGCTGGGAAGTGCAATAAAGCCCATCAGGGCCATGCCCTGAGCCCCAAGAGCCAGGCACAAAGGACACAGAGGTTGGGAAGGCAGAGCTGGCTGGGACCAGAGCAGCCCAGGGATGCTGAGCTGGGACTGAGGCACCCACAGAGGGACCTGGGCTGTGCCTCAGGGTCCTCAGTGCTCCCCTCACTGCCCCCAGCACAGCCCAGACCCCCTGGCTGCAGCCCAGGCTCCTTTCCTTTGGTTTTCCTGCCCCTAAAGCTTTGGTCCAGCCCCAAACTCAAAGCACAGCCTGATTTCAGCCCCTCTTCTTCTCAGGTCAATCTTCCCTCTCCTCATCCCAACCCTGACCTCAGCAGTGCAAGCCCACAGCTGGTCCACACCAGCCTGATTCACTTCACATCCTGAAAACACTCAACAATTCCTCCTTTTCCTATCTTTTCCCAGTTTTATGGGAGTTAATTTGAGTTCATCTTAATCTCATTATGCCACAAAAAAAAAAGGTTGTGCTTTCCTCCAAGGCCAGGAGCAGGGGTTTTAGGATATTAACATGGTTGATGACTTCTTTTAATTAGAGCAAAGCTGGGAGAGCAATTTGCCACAAACTCCACTTTTCCAGGAGAGAAGCAGAGGAGAAAGTTCTCATAGAAACTTTTCCTGCAGCCCTGCTCCCAGGAAAGGGAAATCCACGATGAGCATCACCAAGTGCAGCTCCTGCTCAGGTGCTGACTCTGTGAAATTAAAGATCAGCAGTGGGGGAGTGGATGTCAGCATTCTCAGATTCATTAGTTTCTAATTTAAAGTTTCCAAATCACTAAATTGGGGAATGTTTTCAAGTATTTTCTTAATTGGCAGCTTTCAAACAAAATCCGCTTCCACTAATGCACAGTTAAGTGATTTTGAAGTATAAAAATAGTCAAACCCAAAGAATTTGGAACAGTTTCCTCAAGCTAGCTAAGCAAAAAAAAGTTTGCACAGAACTTTTTTTAAAAAAATCTGTTCAGGGTGGGATTTTTTATTCTTATTTTTGAGAATCTTGAAAACTTCCCTGAAGAAGGAGAAGGAAGGAGAAGGAAGGAGAAGGAAGGAGAAGGAAGGAGAAGGAAGGAGAAGGAAGGAGAAGGAAGGGGAAGGAAGGGGAAGGAAGGGGAAGGAAGGGGAAGGAAGGAGAAGGAGGAAGGAGAAGGAGGAAGGAGAAGGAGGAAGGAGAAGGAACCCAAAATAACAACAGCAAAACTCTTTTACCTACTCAGCTCCGACTGAATTTGAATTTTGGGAGCAAATTCAAGAGAAAAGGGAGAAAGTGCAGGTTTTGGAAAGAAAGGAATTCAGATGGAGAGCTGGATCCAGGCTGGAAGTGGCAGCAGCAGTTCCAGAACCCAGATCAAACTCCAGAGGAGTTTCCAGCCTCCCTGTGGGATTTGGGAAACCAGCAAAATGTGCTCATTTTGGGAGACTGGTTACTTTAACTAAATATTAAACCAGCCCCCAGCACTAGGGAGGTAATGAGGCTGAACTAATCTTTATTTATTAAAGCTGGAGGATGAAAAAAGGTCATTTAATGTTTAAAAAAGGTTGGTTTTAAAGCTTCATGGCTCGGGACACTGTGCCAAAGCTCATCTAATGGTGGTATCATTAAGTATGAACGAAAATCTTTCTAGCAATTCCCTTTCATCTCTTCCTGTCTATTAAACAGGAGGAGATGCATCAAGTAAATCTTTAATCCTGAAGACTTACAGCAAAATCTTTGAACTTGGTTGCCCTCAAAAATCACTTCTGTCTTCCCCATCGTGATAAATGTCACCAGCCTAGACTGCAGCTCCATGAATGATGAGAAAGATGTTGCAGAGGGAGCCAGGAGCACCTGGACCTGCAGAGCCTGGCTCAGGGCTGCTCAGGATTCCCCAGGCACTGAGTGAAGCCACCAGGGCTGAGATTTCCTCAAGAAGAACTTCTCTTCCCATGGGATGTTCCAATTCTGACAGGAAAAACATCTCTTGTACCATAAAAATCAGCTTTTTATTCCATTTACTCAGATTTGCCATTCAATCAACACAAAACCTGTGCTCCAGAAGCACCAAACCAGAGTTTATCCCTTTGGAGTAGCTGGGTAATAATCAAGGTTCAAGCAACAAGTGACTTACAGTGCAAATGTCCACCAGACACAGATTTCAAAGGCAATGCTCAAAGTTAAGGATTTAACAGCAAGGAGCAGGAAAAATAAAGGTGTAATTGGGAGCCAGAGAAATGCAAGGGGTGGGATGGCACTTTATGAGAAAAGCAGAATTTAATGACTGTCCTGTGGAGATTTTTCAGGCCTCAGGGATAGGGATGAGGAGGAACTGGTGATATCTGCTGGGGTAGGAGCTGGGAAAGGAGGAATTGGAGCTCTCTGCTGAGCCAGGAGCTTGGAAAGGAGGAATCGGAGCTCTCTGCTGGGATAGGAGCTGGGAAAGGAGGAATTGGAGCTCTCTGCTGAGGAAGGAGCTGGGAAAGGAGGAATTGGTGCTCTCTGCTGAGCCAGGAGCTGCACAAGGAGCTCCCTGTGCCTTCCCCAAGCCCACACGGGATGGGGCCATGTGGCCACAGCCCTCCCAGCCCTGAGCACAGCCAGCTGTGGCAGCAGATGCTCAACCCCTTCTTCCTCTTCCTTCCAGGGGGAGGAAGGCCATCCATTCCTCAACCCCAGACATCCATTCCTCACCCCACACTGTCCATGTCTCAACCCCACACCGCCCATTCCTCGACCCCACACCTCCATTTCTCAACGCCCACACCATCCACTTCTCAACCCCTCACCCTCCATTCCTCAATCCCACAACTCCATGTCTCAACCCAACATTCCCCATTCCTCGACCCCACAAATCCATTTCTCAACCCCACACTGTCCATTTCTCAACCCCTCACCTCCATTCCTCAACCCACATCACCTATTCCTTACCCCCACACTCCATCCATTTCTCAACCTCTCACTCTCCATTCCTCACCCCTACACCTCCATTTCTCAACCCCTCACATCCATTCATCAACCCCACACCATCCATTCCTCACCCCACACCATCCATTTCTCACCCACAAATCCATTTCTCACCCCTACACCTCCATTTCTCAACCCCTCACCTCCATTTCTCACCCACATCACCCATTCCTCACCCCCACACGCCATCCATTTCTCAACCCCACATTGCCCATTCCTCGACCCCACACTGTCCATTTCTCAACCCCTCACATCCACTCCTCACCCCACATCACCCATTCCTCACCCCTACATTCCATCCATTTCTCAACCCCACACCATCCATTTCTCACCCCACAAATCCATTTCTCACCCCCACACGCCATCCATTTCTCAACCCCTTACATCCATTCCTCACCCCTACACTCCATCCATTTCTCACCCCACACCATCCATTCCTCACCCCCACACCCTCCATTTCTCAACCCCTCACCTCCATTTCTCACCCCACACTCCATCCATTTCTCACCCCACCCAGCCCAGCCGTGCCCCTCTGTGCCCCAGCAGTGCCCCAGGCAGGGCTGTCCCTGCTGTGCCCCCGAGCTGGAGAGCCACAGCCACGCTCTGGGCAGTGCCCAGCCAGCCCAGCATTCCACCCTGAGCAGCCCCAGCTGTTCCCAGCAGGGCTGAGGAGCAGAGAGGCTCCATCCTGCATCCCCCAGGGCTGTGGAGCAGAGAGGCTCCATCCTGCATCTCCCAGGGCTGAGGAGCAGAGAGAGGCTCCATCCTGCATCCCCTAGGGCTGAGGAGCAGAGAGGCTCCATCCTGCATCTCCCAGGGCTGAGGAGCAGGGAGGCTCCATCCTGCATCCCCCAGCAGGGCTGAGGAGCAGGGAGGCTCCATCCTGCATCCCCCAGCAGGGCTGAGGAGCAGAGAGGCTCCATCCTGCATCCCCCAGGGCTGAGGAGCAGAGAGAGGCTCCATCCTGCATCCCCCAGCAGGGCTGAGGAGCAGAGAGAGGCTCCATCCTGCATCCCCCAGGGCTGAGGAGCAGGGAGGCTCCATCCTGCATCCCCCAGGGCTGAGGAGCAGAGAGGCTCCATCCTGCATCCCCCAGGGCTGAGGAGCAGAGAGGCTCCATCCTGCATCCCCCAGCAGGGCTGAGGAGCAGAGAGGCTCCATCCTGCATCCCCCAGCAGGGCTGAGGAGCAGAGAGGCTCCATCCTGCATCCCCCAGCAGGGCTGAGGAGAAGAGAGGCTCCATCCTGCATCCCTCAGGGCTGTAGAGCAGAGAGGCTCCATCCTGCATCCCCCAGCAGGGCTAAGGAGCAGAGAGGCTCCATCCTGCATCCCCCAGGGCTGAGGAGCAGAGAGGCTCCATCCTGCATCCCCCAGGGCCCTGAGGAGCAGAGAGGCTCCATCCTGCATCCCCCAGGGCTGAGGAACAGAGAGAGGCTCCATCCTGCATCCCCCAGCAGGGCTGAGGAACAGAGAGAGGCTCCATCCTGCATCCCCCAGGGCTGAGGAGCAGGGAGGTTCCATCCTGCATCCCCCAGGGCTGAGGAGAAGCTCCATCCTGCATCCCCCAGGGCTGAGGAGCAGAGAGGCTCCATCCTGCATCCCCCAGGGCCGTGATGCTCCTGCAGCTCTCCTGCCCCAGCCACACTCCCAGCACACACACTCTGACAGGCTGAGCCCACCGGGAGCCAGCTCCAGCAGAGCTCCCCAGCCCGTGATTCATCCCAAATCTAATGAAATCACATTTTTATAACAATAACAGGGAACAGATGCCACTGCCAGGATTACACACAGCCACAGCAAACTGTGAGCAGCTGACCTTTCCCCTTCCCCTTTTCCTTCAAGGCTTTTTTTTTTAATTTACGTTTTCTCAGATGCTTTTTATGCCTTTGAAATGGAAAGTCATACTCAGAAACGCGATTTCCATCTCAAGGCATCTCTTGAAAATGCAGATTTAACACAGCACTGGCTTGGTAAACAGGATATTTCACTGTTCATAACCTGTCCCTCCAAGTGAAAAACACATAAAGGTACCTGTAATATCTCCTAAATGTCCCAAGTGACAGGTTAAGATCACACCTACAACCTCTCCTGATTTATGCTGTAAACACAGCCACAGGATCAGTGAGCCTGGAAAAAACCTCTGGGATAATTAAACCCAACCTGTGCCCAGAGCTCTGAGTGCCACCAGTCCAGTCCTGCCCTGGACACCTCCAGGGCTGGGGACTCCAACCCTCCCTGACAATATTCCACAACCTTTCCATGGGGAAATTCCTGCTGTGCCCACCCTGAGCCATTCCCTCTGCTCCTGTCCCTGGGAGCAGATCCCAAATCCCTCCTGGCTGTTCTCTGTGGAATTTGCAGGCAACCCAAGAAGGGAAGAGCTGAAAATCTTGACTCTATCGTTCAGAAGGCTGATTTATTATTTTATGATATTTATTATATTAAAATAAAATGATATATTAAAATTATACTAAAGAATTATACATATTATATTTTATATTTATATATAACTATATTTATATATTATATATTATATTTATAAATAACTATAATATATTTATATATAATATATATTATTTATATATAACTATATTTCTGTATATAATGTACTTTATATACATAACTATAATATATTTTATATATATTTTTATATAGAACTACAATATGTTTTATATATATTTTTATATATAACTATAATATATTTATATATAATATATATTATATTTATATATAACTGTATTTTTATATATATTTTTTATATAACTATAATATATTTTTATAATATATATTATATAAAAATATAACTATAATATATTTTAGATAATATATATTATTTATATATAACTATATTTTTATATATAATATATTTTATATACATAACTATATTTTATATATAATATATTTTTATACATAACTATAATATATTTTATATATTATATATTTTATATATATTTTTAATAATATATATTATATAAAAATATAGCTATAATATATTTATATATAATATAAATTATATTTTTATATATCAATATAATACATATATATATACATATAATATAATATATATATAATATATATATTAAAACTATAATAAAGAAGAAAGGATTTCAGAAGGATGTCAAAGAATGAAAAATAAAATGTTGTGACTGACCAGAGAGTCTGACACAGCTGGACTATGATTGGTGATCGAGTAAAAACAACCACATGAGACCAATTAAAGATGCACCTGTTGGCAAACCATCTCCAGACCACATTCCACAGCCATCAGACAGTTATTGTTCACATTTCTTTTCTCAGAAGAAGAAATCCTAGGAGAAACTTTTTCCTCAGGAAAAAAAAAAAATTTCAGAAAATTTTCTCAGAATTTTTTCCTCAGGAGAAAAAAATCCCAGCGAACGGATTTTTCAGAAAATGTGTCAGTGCCATTCCCCTCCTGTCAGGAACTGTGCAGGGTCACAGGGTCCCCCTGAGCCTCCTTTTCTCCAGGCTGAGCCCTTTCCCAGCTCCCTCATTCCATGAGAGCTGCACTCACAATTCCAGGTGGCTCCTGCTGGCCCCACCATTCCCTGGAGCTCAATCCCAGCTGCAATCCCAGTCCAGCCCAGTTCAGTGCCCACAACATCCAGTACCTGCCAAGGATCTGACCACTCCTTCCTCTGCACACCAGGAAACACAAAACAATTCCAGGAAAACTTCATTCTCCAAACACCCTGAGAGTCCTGCTGAGGAACACCAGGAGATGCCCCAGGGATCTCCACATCTCCCCATCCTCCTGAACTCCAAACCCACGAGGCTGCAGGGTCAGCTGATTAAAAATTGTTGCCAAAATTGCCCTTTTTTGTGCTTTTCTGCTCTGCTGAATAAAGTATCAGCCCTCCAGGCTGTCAGTACAGTAAAGGAGAAGAAATTTGCACAGTTCCTCATTACAGGGCTGTCAAGTGGAGCTCCAGTGGAGAAACAGGTGGGATTGTATTTCCATTACAATCTCTGAAGTGCTGCTTAAAAATAAAATAAAAAGGCGTCAACACGCTATTGCTCTGCGAGGAAAGAGCACCTCATCAAGGAGAAAGAGAAGATCTGAAAACATAAAATCTCCTCCACAAAGAGGTTTGATAATGTTTGTCTGGTCAGGGGAGCACAGGGCTATTTATTGCTCAGGGCCAGCACTGGAAATCTGCATTTAAATGGAGCTTCCCCCTCATTCCTGCTATCCTGAGAGAGCAAATTCAGGGGAGATGTGATAAAAGCAGCAGAGGGCTTTAGTTCCTGCTGCTTGAAACACAATCTCTCTTTTATCTTCTTTAATAACTGCTTTGTGTACATAAAATCAGAATTACACTCCCCGAGACCTGGGGTTTGCAGGAAAAAATTGAACAGGAAGGGGGTGATGTGTCCATCAGCCTCAGAGGGATCATCCCTGCATCCCAAAAAAAACATCATCCCTCTGGGGCAGGCAGGGAAAAACCACCCAGGCTCCTCATCTCACCTGATTTTGGGAGTATAAATCCCCTCTGAGGCAGCAGCAAACACCCTGAGCACAAAGAGAGGAGCAAAAAGGCACAAAAAGAGAAGAAAAGGGTCAAAAATGGGAAATTCTCATGCAGAGCTGGCTCAGGGGGGCTGAACCCACCCTCTGGTACCAAGGCTGGGCAGGAAATTGATTTTAAAGGGAAACTCCTGTGGGTTTTCACAGCCAGACTTAAGGCACTGCAGCTGTGGAGAAAATCCTGGGCTGGGGATTTAAATATTGGGATTGTGAGCAGCTAAATCCCACTCCAGGCCCTGACAAACCTGCCAAGAGAATTCCCAAAACCAAGGAGAGAAAAGCAGGGAGGAGGAGCAATGGGAATTGAAATTTCCTGAGGTGTAGGGTCAGAAAATGGGATTTGGCTCTGGAAGGGACAGGTTGGAACACCAGGGGCTCTCTGAATCCCCAAACCCCCAAAACCAGGGAATTCCAGGCACCAGGAGCTCGTTTCTGCACAGGTGTCAGTGTGGTGGGGTGGGATGGCATTTTTTGTTTCCCCTGTAACTTTCCTCCCAGCAGCAGCTCCCTCTAATTCACATTTCCAGCACCTCTGCAAAGCCCCATCTGTCAAACTGGGCCAGAGTTTGCCAAAAATCCAAGCTCCCTGCACGGCCACCCACACCCCCTAAATGCCTAAATCTTATTTTCTTAGGAATCCAGCCTAAAACCACTGACCCGAGTAGGGAAGATCATTTTTCTGCCTGTCTCTTGCTTCCATAATGTCAAGCTGAGTTTCCAAAGGAGGTTTTTCTGCCCATTTTTCTGGTCTCAGGTGACTGGCAGCAGCTGTGGTTTTGTAGGAAGAGAGCACTGGGAAGCCCTGGTGGGGCCAATAAACTTGGCAAGACCAAGAAATGAGCAACAACTTAATTAAGTCAGTGGAGAGTATAAATATAAGAAAAATAACCACACAAACCCCAAGTGCCACTGCCAGGCAAGCAAAATGAATGAGGAAGGAAGAAACAATGGGTAAAGTTCTGAGTTAAAAACAACAAAAAAAGCCAACAAACAAATGGGAAAGTCCAGTAGGATTTGTGGCTCTGATGATGGATTTGAGAGATGGAAATGAAAAATGGAGCTGGGGAGGAGGCAGGAAAGGACCCAGACCCCACAAAATACCCTCAATAAATGTGTTTTGTAGCCACAGCCCCACAAAACCCCAGAGCTCCATCCCCAGGCTCTCAGTGGCCATTCCAGCACACACAAAGATCTGCAGCACTCTGGGATTTTCTGACTGAAATGGATTTAAGGAGAGAAGAATTCCCAAACCTTTGCCTTGCAGGGGAAACCATTTCCTGATCCTCCTTCTGGCCACAGGCTGGAAAAGACCTCAAAAATCATCCAGCCACCACCATGGCCACTAAAGCCTGTCCTCAAGTGCCACAGCCACACGTTCTTGGAACAATTTCAGGGATGGTGACTCCACCACCACCCTGGGCCAGTGCTTGGCAGCCTTTCCATGGAGAAATTGTTCCTAATTTCTAATCCAGACCTCCCCTGGTACAACTTGAGGCCGTTTCCTCTGATCCTGGTGAGGGTGAGACAGCAGGGTACAGGATATAAGGAACTCGAGATCCCTCTACAGCCCCTAAATTTCCCTTAAGTGGGGATTTAATGCCCATTTTCCTCTGAACCCTTCTGGATATCTCAGCATTTAAAGTGCATTTGTTCTTCTTCCAGCACCTCCCTGTTTCAGGGAGGTTCCCAGCTCTGACTGATCCCTCCCAGGCTGGCAGGGGATGCACAGCTCAGCCCAAAGGTCCTGGAATTAATCCACACACAGAGACAGAAAACAGCCTTGGATGCACCCCCAATATCAAGGTGAGGAGGGGGGAAACATTGTGGAGGGATCTGGGGGTTTTCTTGCATTAATGTGGAGAATTTAGAGATATTCTGCACCTCTTGTATTCCTGTTCCAGATCACTGGCCACTGCTGCTGTGACAAATCTCTAAAAGATGGGCCCAGGGACAAGGACCGACCATGCAGGATGTAGATATGGCAATTGCTATAAAGATATGAGCCAGACAAATGATAGGTGGAATGATTTTCATTCTCCCATGATGGATGAAGGGTGAAGAGATAAAGTGACTCCTCAAGGTTTTCCAGGACCACGTGGCAAACAAACAGATTTAATGTGCCAGGAGGCTTCAGGAAGCCTGGCTTAGAGACTCAGCCTCTCTGCCACCAAAACCTGACAATTCTGCCTCAATCCTCAGCACGACAAACAGATCTTTTTGGGAGATGGGAATCCCTGGAAGCAGAAATGTGTGTAAATATCAAAGGGTCAATGCCACGTGGCTGGTGTGGATGGAAGAGCCAAAGTGTGTTTGGGAGCCTCTGGGTTGGAAAGGGCCTCAGAGATCATCAAATTCCAGCTCCTTGCCATGGGCAGGGAGAAATTCCATGGGCAGGGAGAAATCCTATGGGGAGGAACACCTTCCATGGGCAGGGAGAAATCCCATGGGCAGAGAAAAATCCTATGGGCAAGGAGAAGTTTCATGGGCAGAGAAAAATCCTATGGGCAAGGAGAAGTTCCATGGGCAGAGAAAAATCCTATGGGCAAGGAGAAGTTCCATGGGCAGAGAAAAATCCTATGGACAAGGAGAAGTTCCATGGGCAGGGAGAAGTTCCATGGCAGGGAGAAATTCCATGGGCAGGAACACCTTCCATGGGCAGGGAAAAATCCCACAGGCAGGGAAAAATCCTATGAGGAGGGAGAATGTCCATTGGAAAGGAGAAATTCCATGGGCAGGGAGAAATTCCAAGGGCCAGGAGAAATTCCATGGTCTGGGACACCTTCCATGGGCAAGGAGAAGTTCCATGGGCAGGGAGAAATTCCATGGGCAAGGAGAAATTCCATGGGCAGGGAGAACTTCCATGGGTAGGGAGAACTTCCATGGGCAAGGAGAAATTCCAAGGGCAGGGAGAAGTTCCATGGGCAGGAACACCTTCCATGGGCAGGGAGAAGTTCCATGGGCAAGGAGAAATTCCATGGGCAAGGAGAAATTCCATGGGCAGGGAGAAATTCCATGAGCAGTAACACCTTCCATAGGCAAGGAGAAATTCCATGGTCTGGAACACCTTCCATGGGCAGGGAGAAATTCTTCCGTGGGCAGGGAGAATTCCATGGGTAAGAACACCTTCCATGGGCAGGGAGAAATTCCACAAGCAGGAACACCTTCCATGGGCAGGGACACCTCCCTCTAAACCTGTCTGCTCCAACAGAAAAGCTGAAAAGATGAATAAAGCTGGGAAAAGGTCACATTGGAAACCTCACCTCTCTTGAAGAAGATCCAGATGTCTCAAAGCACATCAAAGAGTTTGATCCAGGTATAAAACGACACTTGAGCCTTCCCCTGAGGTGCCTCAGGATTGTTTCCATCCCTGAGCTTCCCTGACAGAACAAACACCTTTTGCTGCTGAGTCACACTGCAATGAGATGCTGAGGAGCTGCCACAGCAGATGTGGAAGCCCTTCAGATCCAACCCTGATCAATCTGCACAGCCTGGATTTATTTCTTTTTTTGCCACTCAGCCTCCAGCTGATGCAATGGGTTGCTTTAATGCCTCCCTGCCTTCCCTCGTTAGTATGCTCTGCCCACTGCCATCCTTCTCCCCTGATGGCTTCTTCCCTGACTTCTGGATGGCAAAGAGAAACAGCAATTTGCTTTTCCTTGCACTCTGACACGGTTTTCCCTGCCTTTCTATCCATCTTAGCTGCACACTGCTAATTCATCTAATCCCAGGGTACTTTTTCTGGTCGTTTGGACATTAAAAAAAAAATAAAATGCAGCTTCACTTTGGTTTTTTTAGATGGTTTTTTGAGAAAAGGATCTGCAGAGCCCTGAGTGAGTGAAGGGATGCACAGCAACATCCTCACTTGGAGCAATTTGTCTCAGCATCCTCTGGAGACCAGCCCTGAGCAGGGGGGTGTCAAACATTGCCTGGAGAATCCCTGGCACAAGAGAAAGAAACAACCACGAAATCCTTAAAAAGTTCCTCCAAGTTTTCCCAGAGAACCTCTGAGGTTTGTCCTGCCAGGCTCTCCAGTGTGGGTAAAGAAGAACTTTTGGGCAAACAGCTTTTGCTTTCAGCTTGGGAGCTCATTAGAGATTCTCCAGCATCTGGAAAAGTTTTGAAAACACCACGGAGATACTGGAGAGGGCAAGTGAAGAGCAAGAAAAAGAGAGGAAAAGCAAGGCTACAGCAAAGGCTCAGCTGCAGAGAGTAAATTACAGCAGACACAAAAACTCTTAGTGAACAAGGCTGAACAAACCAAAGGAAAAGCTGTTCCAGGCTCCTGGGATGTCAGCAGTGATGGAAGAGCTGCTGGGACTGGGGAGGAATCAGCACCAGCCCTGGGTGAGGATTGAGATGTTCCAGAGGCAGCCAGGCTTGCAGAGCAGAGTGGAGTGAATTACATCCCCTGCAGTCTGTTCTGAGCCTTCTTCCAGGGGACACTGAATTAGTGACATTAATGCAGCAAGGAACTGGATCAGCTTCCCAGTGATAAGCTTAATTAAACAACAGAGCTATCCATAGGCTGGGCTTTATGTTATAAATAAGCAACATTTATACTGATTAATTGAAGTCATGGTTCAGATCATTAAATCCTCCTCCTTCCAACCAATTTAATGAGGATACCTGAAGAGCTGAAGGCAGCAGTGATGTTTGACACTTGCAAGCCTCAGCACTCACTCAGGGCAGGGCAGGGGGACAGGGGACTCCTTCCCAGTGCCTGCTATTGCTGTGGGTGACCCTGGAATTTCTCTGGGGGTTTTTGGGGCTCTGCTGGGGCTCACTCTCACTGCTGTCACGTGAGGAGTCAGGGCTGGCAGCCTCAGGCAGCACCACGCTCCCAGTGCTTCTCCAAGTCTGTAAAAGACTTCTTAACACAGCAATGAAAACATCTTGGAGACAGCCAGCCGTGTCAGCTGCCCTCACAAATCCAATTCTTTTTCATTATCCCAGCCAGAACGAGCCTGCCTGGAGGAACAGGGCTGCTTTATCATCCTCCCCTGTCTCTCCCCACGTGAGAAACGTCCTGGGCCACGTCAGGGACAGCAAACTGTGACCCCATCATCACATCCCCAGCCCTGTCACCCACTGCTGGCCACCCCTCTCACCTCATTCCACGCTCACAACAACACCCTGCAGAGTTAAAGGGGAAAACCCTTCTGAGAGGCTTCACTCCATGAGATTGGAGGCTTAGAGATGATAAAATTCCCACCCCAGCGCTGCTCTGAGCTGGGATCAATTAAGGATCATCTCTAACACTTATTCTAATTGGAATTATGAAAGCAGAGCAGACCCTTTGTCCCCTCCTATTCAGCTTTCTGCTCCTTCCTCCCAGAGCCTGGGAGGTTTTATACAGCTCTAATATTTCAGAGAGTGGCCTTGGTGCTCTGAAGTGAAAAGCCAGCTTGGGAGACCATGGCTTGCTCCAGCTCATCCATCACACCTGCTCCCAAACCCAGCGGTTATTAAAAATTAGAGCTGGTCAAATTATTGTTATATTTTGACACATGGAGAATATTATTATCATCCTTCCCTGCTACCCCCCAATCCCTGCTCATGAATCATTCATGAGTCTCTCCTGATTCCTGCAGAAGAGCTGAGCTCCTCCTTTGTGCCAGACAGGGTTTGTGCCCAAGGAGCAGAGCCACGGTGCAGGGAGGACCTGGAGGGAGCCAAGATGAGCCCAAGGGCTCTGATGAACCAAACAAATGCTCCCAACAAATTCTGCAAGGCTTATTTCCACCTCCCCCTTCATCTCCCCCAGCCTTTTCACCTTTTTCTTAACACAATCCTCTCGTATTGGGAGCTGACTAATGGCAACAATAATAAAATAAACTTCATTTTGGATCAGTTGCAGGACTGGGGCTATTTCCTCCATCTCTTCACCACCACAGAAAGCCTCTTTCAAATGGATAACAACGATTGTGAGGGGGCAGTTATTACCTTGAAACCTCACATTTTGATATATCCAAAGCTGTTCTCTTATATAAATAACAGTTATTACTGTAAAGTGATTTTCCCCTTTCTCCACTTCCAAAGAGTTCCTGCAGGAGATGGTGGAGAAAATGGGTTCCATTAATGCCTCACTTAGGCCCTGTTGCTTTCACACTTTAACTCCCATCATTAATCTCCTCATGTGTCTTTAAACAAATGTCATTCATTCATTCCACAGCTCTCTGGCAGCAGTTCTCCCCTCTCCTTCCCCCCAGTTTCCTTTTCTAGTTAAACAGGAGCTCTTCCTCCCCTGACTCATCAGATCTGTGCTCCTGCCAGGCAGGGAAAAGCAGCTTGGTCAGGCAGTTTCCTGCTCATTCCAAGGAAATTAAGGAGAGCCACAATGAGGGGGGACAAGGAAACCTTGGAGGATCATTTTGTGAAGGGACAATTCCAACCCAGTGAGAGTCCCTTTGGCTTGGGCAGGTTCTGATCACATTGAAAATATTGTCTGTGGCCTCTGAGCATCCCACAAATGCAGCTGCTCTGCAGAAGGTGCCACTCTGGTGTGGTTTGGGGATAAACAAGGCTGGTCTTGCCCGTGACAGGGACATCACAAGTGCAGCTCAGCTGTTTGCTCAGGGCTCTGAACCAGATCCAGCCCCAGCGGCAAACTGTGACCCCACTTTCTCCACTCCCAAAGAGTTCCTGCAGGAGATGGTGGAGAAAATGGATTTTCCCCTTTCTCCATGTCCAAAGAGCTCCTGCAGGACATGGTGGAGAAACTGGGTTCCTTTAATGCCTCACTTTGTGAAGGGACAATTCCAACCCAACCTTGGGGTGAGTCCCCTCAGCTTGGGCAGGTTCTGATCACAGTGAAAATATTGTCTGTGGCCTCTGAGCATCCCACAAATGCAGCTGCTCTGCAGAAGGTGCCACTTTGGTTTGAGGATAAACAAGGCTGGTCTTGCCTGTGACAGGGACATCACAAGTGCAGCTCAGCTGTTTGCTCAGGGCTCTGAACCAGCCCCATCTCCCAGTGGCAAACTGTGACCCCACTTTCTCCACTCCCAAAGAGTTCCTGCAGGAGATGGTGGAGAAAATGGATTTTCCCCTTTCTCCATGTCCAAAGAGCTCCTGCAGGACATGGTGGAGAAACTGGGTTCCTTTAATGCCTTTGCTCAGGGCTCTGAACCAGCTCCATCTCCCAGCGGCCACAGAGATGCTGTCACCTCCTTTGGCTGGGGACAAGAGGCAGAAAAGCCCAACCTGCAGTGGAATTTAGACACCAATCCTGCCCCTGAGGGGGTAAAATCCCACCTTTTGCAAGGATTTCATCCCTCTCCTCCATGGAGCAGCACCCAGCACCAGAATTTGAGTTTTGCTCCCACTGCCAAGGCCACAACATCCCCCAGCCAGGGGAGGACATGCTGACCTTCCAACAAAGGCAACCACATTAATTATATTGTTTAATGTAAAGTATTTTACACATGTGCAAAGATGTGTCTTTCAGAGCACAAATACTTGTAGAGATTTACCTCTACTTTTTTTAAGGGAAATATCCTTGAAACTGCTCTAAGGAAAAATGTATGGGATAAGAAAAAGGTATTTCTTATATATTCCCTATGTCTTCTTGCCCAAATAAATAAGGAAACTGAGACATTTCAGTTTCCTTATTTATTTCAGGCTAATTTATCTAATTAAGGCTAATTATGCATTAGTGGGCATAGTACCACAGTCCCAAGGAGCATTTTGGGGACACGATGTCACCCCCCTCCACATCTGCTCAGGGGATCTGTCCCCCACACATCCTCAAAAGGGGAGGGTCCCTCCCCAAAAAACCTCATTTTTGAGAGGTTTAACAGCAAGGCCACGCCAGCATTGTGAGCTGGAGATGAATAACCTTCACTTCAGAGTCTCTGATTTTCCCCTGCCACCTCTGGGAGCAGAAACAGCAAAGATTAATTCTTGGAGTGACCTGCTGCAAGTGCTGGACATCTGGGCTGTGCTGCTGTGCCCTGCTCCCCCAGGAGTGCTGCCATCCCCTGCCCTTGCTCAGCCACAGCCTCTCCCTCATTATCATCTGTCAAGTCCAATTAACAACTGCAGTGACATCAGGGGACACCATTCCTGCAGCCTCCTGCCAGAGCCACTCCACAGGAGCCTCCACCCTTGAGGAAATGGGGTAAATCCCCAGAAAATTGTCATTTCTCACCTCCTGATCCTGCCCTGGCAGCCCACAGTACTCACTTGGAATTTCCCCTTTTGGAAATGTCCATCCCTGCTCCTAAAACCCAAATTATCTCCCCTTTCCCAGCCATTTTACTGGATAAAAGGATTTAGGGCCAGCAATTTGGTGGTTTGCAGGTGCCTCCTCTGAGCTGCTTCCTCCCCTCCAAACCCAACCTGCCTTTCACCAAAAGTGCTTGGCTGTGTTTTCCTGATTAACCACTTAACGAGAGCCAAAAAATCAACAGGAAACGAGGCCAACATCCCTCCTGTTTGAAACAAGAGAAAACAGGGAAAAAATCCAAAACATCCCCCTGAAGGGTGGCAAGAGCTCAAGAGGCAAAGGAAAATTATCCTAGGAAATACCAACCACCTCTACATATCCTTAATACCATGAAGCACCTTAATTATCAGGAATATTCATTAATTAAAGCCTGAGGTTATGTGGGAATAATTTCAAAACCAACTCATTCTGATACTGTCCCTGCTGCAAGAATTCACTTTTTGCCATTTCTTTAAGGGAATAACTTTGCTGCAAGGTTGTGGGTTTTTCTTTTTTTGTTGTTGTTTT
Organism: Geothlypis trichas; assembly: GCA_009764595.1. Taxonomy (NCBI): domain Eukaryota; kingdom Metazoa; phylum Chordata; class Aves; order Passeriformes; family Parulidae; genus Geothlypis; species Geothlypis trichas. Next base: position 5,786,259 of record CM019922.1, read on the forward strand.
TGTTTGTTTGCTGGAAATAGAGGTCATCTAAAGGAAAAAAAAAAAAAGACAGGCTGGGATAATTTTTTGGCAGAGAAACCCCGACAATATCTTCTAAGTCAATAGTGGTGTTTCTCCAAAAATTTAAATTTCTTGAGCACAGCAAACAGATTTTCAAGGCACAGAGAGGGTTTTCATTACGTTGGAAGTCTCTGAATGCAGGATTTTTTCTGTAGAACACCATGAGCCAAGTGGTGAGATGCTACTAAAGTCCAACAATAAAGGATATTAATCACTTGGCCACGATTTTATCCCTCACATAACCACATCTGATACATGTTTGCACACGCAAAATATGTATAAATACAACATGAAAAAACAACCTTTGTTTAAAATTAAATAAATTAAAGAGTTAAATAAAAAATTAAATAAAATAATAAAATAAAAAAAAAATAAATAAATAAAGTTAAATAAAATTAAATAAATTAAAGAGCAAAATTCTGTCCCTTTGCTTAGGGGATCTCAGCAGAAGCTTTTCCATTTCCTTTCTGGGGGAGCAACTTGTGATTCCCATAAGCCAAGAACAATCCAACATTTATGAAAACCTCACCATGAAACATCCCCAAACTGAGAAGCTTGGCAGTGCCCAGAGAGGCCCAATTAAACCAATTAGCATCCCTAATATCAGAGACGTAGGAGAGGCTTTATCCTCCAAATAGAAACCGAGTTTGCGTGTCCAGATGGTCACTGGAGGCGCTGGAATTGCCGCTCTCTGGCTGGGTTTGGGCTGGTTGGGATGGCACCAAAGCCTTGTGGAGCTTGGAGAGGAGCCGGTGCCAGCTGGGCGAGGGCAGGCGCGCTGTGTGCCTGGCAGGCTCGGGGTGAACACAGCTCCCCTCCAGCCCTCTGCCATCAGTAAATGGTGAGGCTGGGACAGGCAGGGCAGGGCTGGCAGCTGGGGCTGAGCTCAGCAAACTGCAATTTGTTCAGGGAAGATGCTCTGGTGTTGTATTAGCTGGTCCCCAGATGAATCGGAATGATGACTCTGACTCCATGTTCTTATAAGATACTATTTTATATTAAAGAATTAATATTATTTTAAGATATTATATTATATTAAAGAATACTAAACTAAAGATACTTAAAATAATATAGTATCTTAAAATAATAATTATATTATTTTAAGACAAAAAATATATTATCTTAAAAATAATATAGTATCTTATTATAGTATAGTATTATAATATATTATTATATTATCTTATTATATATAGTATCTTACTATATTATTTAAAATAATATAGTATCTTAAAATAATAATTATATTATTTTAAGACACTATATTATATTATTTTAAGATACTATATTATAGTATTTTAAGATACTATATTATATTAAAGAATACTAAAGATACTATATTATAGTATTTTAAGATACTATATTATATTAAAGACTACTATATTATATTAAAGAATACTATATTATATTAAAGAATACTATATTATATTAAAGAATGTGATACTAAACCATACTAAAGAATACAGAAAAGATACAGACAGAAGGCTAAAAAGATAATAATGAAAACTTGTGACACCTTCCAAAGTTGTATTTGCTGGGTCCCCAGATGAAGGGAGGAATGATGAATCTGATTCCATGTTCTTATAAGATACTATTTTATATTAAAGAATTAATATTATTTTAAGATACTATATTATATTAAAGTATACTAAAGATACTATATTATATTTTTTAAGATACTATATTATATTATTTTAAGATACTATATTATATTAAAGAATACTATATTATATTAAAGAATACTATATTATATTAAATAATACTATATTCTATTAAAGAATACTATATTATAATAAAGAATGCTATACTAAAGATACTATATTATATTATTTTAAGATACTATATTATATTAAAGAATACTATATTATATTAAAGAATGCTATACTAAAGATACTATATTATATTATTATTTTAAGATACTATATTATATTAAAGAATGCCATATTATATTAAAGAATACTAAACTAAAGATACTATATTATATTATTTGAAGATACTGTATTATATTAAAGAATACTATACTAAAGATACTATATTATTTGAAGATACTATATTATATTATATTAAAGAATACTATATTAAAGAATACTAAACTAAAGATACTCAAAAAAAAAATAAAAAATATTTTGTGAGATACAGAGCTCTGGTGTAGTTGGTCTAAAACTAAAAGGAGTTACAGAAGTGATGCTGTAAAATCAGATTTTTTCACAACATCTCCCCAGTTCAGCTCAGTTCCCTCCCTGAGGTTCCAGATGGGGAAGTGCCTGCCAGGGGTGTGCAGGGCTCTGCTGACTGCAGCAGGCACACAAATAAATAAATAAATAAAATAATAAATAAATAAAATAATTTATTGTTCTTTTTTTTCTCCTGCACTCAGTGCTTCTGACGAGGTCAGCAGGCAGGGAGCTGAGAGAGCCGGGCTCTGGAGCAGGTTTCACACATCACAGGGGAAAAAAGGAACATGGAAAAAGCTCTGGGAGCAGCAAGTGAGAAATTAAATATATGTGCTTTTTCTCACCTCCAGCCCCATGCCTTTCTTTTATTGAAAACTGTCACGTTCGTGTGGTTTGCAAGGAAATGCATAAAGCTCTCCTGCATGCTGCGCTCGGATGGGTTTTGCAGTGATAAAATGAATTTTCCAGCCCTGGTGGGGATGCCTGAGGCTCTCCCTTGGGAAAAGGGATTTTCCAGGGGCTGTGGCTGGGTCAGGAACCCAGGGAGGAGAATTTCTGGCAGATGAGCAGGGAATGAAGGATCAACCCCAAAGCAGCAGGAGGAGTGTGACGGTGGTCACAGGGGGATGGAAGAGTCAGGATCTTGATTCTATGATCAGAAGGCTTGATTTATTATATTATGATATATATATATATAACAATAAAACTATACTACAAAGAAATAGGAAACGGGAAGGGGAAGGAAAAAAGGGAAAGGAAAAAAGGGAAAGGGAAAGGGAAAAAGGGAAAGGGAAAGAGGGAAAGGGAAAAAGGGAAAGGGAAAGAGGGAAAGGGAAAAAGGGAAAGGGGGGAGGGAAGGGAAGGGAAGGGAAGGGAAGGAAGGAAGGAAAGGAAAGGAAAGGAAAGGAAGGAAAGGAAAGGAAAGGAAGGAAAGGA
>CM019922.1:5789925-5849925 GCA_009764595.1 Geothlypis trichas
GGCTCCCCCATGCCTGGTGAACCAGGGGCTGCTTTACAGCTGGAGCTGCTGCAGCCTCTTTTCTTGGCTTGACAGCGAAGAAAACCAATCCCACCTCCCAAACCCAGCAGGCAAAATGCACTTTAACCAAGGTGCACCACCCTCCTGCTCGTGCTGGGGTGCCTGAGCACACACCACACTGCACAGCAGGCAGCAGCTAGCAGAGGAAGTGGATCTAATTAGCCAGAACATGGATTGGAAGCCTCCAAGTGGTTGTGTTTTCATACCACCAAATTAGGCTCATCAGGTTACCCGCTATGGGCAGGATGATTTTTTTTTGTTAAGTGTTCCTTGGAGGCAGATTAAAGGTAGCAGAAATTATTTCAGCAGAGCGCTCATGACTGTGTGGTCAAAAGGAGCTTTTGTCTCTTTTGGAGCTGAGTCAGGGGAAAAGGAACCTCTGAGACCCTTCTGCTGCTCCCCACGGCCCAAAGGGTGGTGGAAAGGGCTCTGCAGGTCCCTTTGAGGGTTCCCATAACCCAAAGAGTCCTGGCAGGGGCTCAGCAGTTCCTCTGAGGTTTCCCATAACCCAAAGGGTCCTGGCAGGGGCTCAGCAGCTCCCTTTAAGGGTTCCCATAACCCAAAGGGTCATAGCAAGGACTCAGCAGGTCCCTTTGAGGGTTCCCATAACCCAAAGGGTCCTGGCAGGGGCTCAGCAGGTCCCTTTGAGGGTTCCCATAACCCAAAGGGTCCTGGCAGGGGCTCAGTGGGTCCCTTTGAGGGCTCCCATAACCGAAAGGGTCCTGGCAGGGGCTCTGCAGGTCCCTTTGAGGGCTCCCAGCCCTCTCCTGGCTCTGGTCAGTGCCAGCTCCAGCTTAGGCCAGTTCACCTCTAAATCAGCAAATCCACAAATTTGGAGTCTCTTGGCCCAGCCAGACTATGTAATATTAATATAATATATATGTAATGTAATATATATAATAAAATAATATAATGTAATATATATAATAAAATAATAAATCAAGCCTTCTGAAACATGGAGTCAGATCCTCATCTCTTCCCTCATCCCAAGAGCCTCTGTGAGCACTGTCACATACCCCAGCACTTTGCAGAGGCTCTGGGTGAGGACCTGCAGTGCCCCTGTGCTCTGTGTGTGCTCATCAAGGGCTCTCACACATCACTGCACAGCAGCAGTGTCAGGCTCCCAGGGTTAATTGGCCCTCAGCATCTCCAGGGCTGCTTCCTCCTTTAATAGCCAATTAGACCTTATTAGCTGCGTTGTCATTTACATCCAGGCCTCCCAGCAGCAGTCCAGAAGCTGCAAATTTGCCTCAGCAGCCCTTCAGGAGCCTGGGCTTTCACATCATGAGCTGCCCTGTCTGCTGCAGGGCACCTCTGCCAGCAGCTCCCCTGGCTGAGGAGGGTCACAGGAAGGTCTGGGATTGTGTTTGTGCTCCCCCAGACAAAGGGAGGAATGGTGAATCTGACTCCATCTTCTCAGAAGGCTAATTTGTTATTTTAGGATACTATATTGTATTAAAGGATACTAAACTGCACTAAAGAATACAGAAAGGAAACAGACAGAAAGCTAAAAAGATAATAATGAAAACTCGTGACTCTTTCCAGAGTCTTGACACAACTTGGTCCTGATTGGCCAATGAGACAAAACATCTCACACCAGAGTCCAATGAAACAATCACCAGCTAATTTATTATTATAAGATACTATGTTATATATATAACTAAACTATACTAAAGAATACAGAAGGGATACTGAATGCTAAAAAGATAATAATGAGAACTCGTGACTCTTTCCAGAGTCCTGACACAGCTTGGCCCTGATTGGCTAAAGAATCAAAACAACTCACACCAGAATCCACTGAAACAATCACCAGCTAATTTATTATTTTATGATACTATATTATATTAAAGGATACTGAACTATACTAAAGAATAAAGAAAGGATACTTACTCAATGCTAAAAAAATAATAACGAAAACTTGTGACTCTTTCCAGTGTCCTGACACAGCTTGGCCCTGATTGGCCAATCAGTGAAAACATCTCACATTAGAAACCCAATGGAACAATCACCTGTGGGTAAACAATCTCCAAACACATTCCACATGAGCACAACACAGGAGAAGCAAATGAGATCAGAATTGTTTCCCTTTTCTCTGAGGCCTCTCAGCTTCCCAGAGGAAAAATCCTGGGCGAAGGGATTTTTCCAGAGGTTGTGCATGTGACAGTCTGGCCCATCAGGAAAAGTGTCCTCATGGGCTCCAGACACCTTCACAAATCTGTGCCAGCTCCCAGGCCGTGCTGACATCCTGCAGCTCAGATCAGAGCCCAGCTGGGTAATGGCCATTGATTTTACAAGTGTAATGAAGTTGTTGAGTCTCTGATTCAGCCATTAGTGAGTGTTCATTTTATTGACCTGCAGGGCCAGGGGGCTGAGGTTTGGACTTTCACTTTGAAAGAGCAATCAGCACTTGCTAATGAGAAGAGAGTGCCTCCCTCCTCATCCTCTCCCATCCCACACTGCCATCACAACACCAGGCACACACTCCCAGGTCCACATAAGGCTTCCTTACCTCCCTGCAGCCTCTGGACCAGCTGGAATTCCATTTTATTCCATTCTATTCCATCCTATTCTATTGCATTTCATCCCATTCCATCCCATCTCATTCCATCCCACCCCATTCCATTCCATCCTACACCATCCCATCCTATTCTCCCTTCCATTCCATCCTATTCCATCCCATTCCACCTATCCTATCCTATCCTATCCTATCCTATCCTATCCTATCCTATCCTATCCTATCCTATCCTATCCTATCCCAATTCCACTGATAATCAGAGGAATTCAAACACAGGGAAGACACATTTTTGTCTTTGCAATTTAACATTTGTTTCCAGTCGCAAAAAAACTTAATTAACGTTGTAATTGGATTCTCGATAAAGACCAAATATTTGTGCTTACAAGGATCCTAGAAAATACACCAAACTATTCTGCATGCAACATAAGGAATATGAGAGTAAGGAATGTGAGAGTAAGGAATGTGAGAGTAGGGGATGTGAGAATAAGGAATGTGAGAATAAGGGATGAAGGCACAAGGACAGCACAGTAAAAGTACAGGGGTTCCCTGCATAACAGGATCAGATTTTATCACAACTTTGCCAATGTTTGGATGGATTGATGTAAATCTGGATTATTTATTGTGCTACCTAGATAAATAGATATGACATATCCAAGGAGATAAATGACTGATAAGGTTCTTGCAGCCATCCCAGAAGAAAGGATTTACAGGATGCAAGGGGACAAGTCCAGCTGGTCCAAATTCCAGCTCAAATTCCCTCATTTTCATGGGAGTTTTCATGCCCCTGTCCCAGTTTCCTCACCCATGCTGGACAAGAGAACAGCCTGAGGCCACACAGCTTTTGGCAGCACCATCAGAGTTTGAAAAACAAGAAGAAAAAAGGAAGAAACCTGAAGAAAAAATGTCTGAGAGGCTGAACTAGAGAGGACTCTGGAGGGGGAGACTCAAAGGAACATCACAGATAAAATTCTCCCAGGATAGGGATGCTCCTGGTGGAGTCCCAGCAAGATTGTGCTCAAGGCTCTGTGTCTGACAGAAATAAAGCAAGGAACCCAAAACTGTGAAGATGCTTAAATTAGAAGGGAGAGCAATAAAATGCTGGAGAGAATTGAGTATTAACATCTCCAGAGAGGCTGAATGAACACAGGCTGCTCTTGCTAGAAACTAAAGCTGAGGTAGGAGAGATGGGGAGAGCAAGATAATCCCACCATAAAGAACAGGACAGAATCATTTCAAGATGAGGGAGATATTTAAGGATGGCATTAAAAAGCAGAAATGAATGTTCAGCAGTGGGAATGGGAGAGGGGTGCTCTCGTGACAAAACCTAAACAAGTTCATGCGATTTCTGCTCCCACTGAACCAGGGGATGATTCCAGGGTGAATTTTCCAGCTCCCAACCCTTTTCCAGCCCTGATCCTGCTGCTTTCACTCTCTGTCACTGCTGCCACAATTTCCCTCTGCTTGCTGCTAACAGCCCAGGCAGATTTCCACACTTCCCAGGCCTTGATGGACACTGCACCAGACTGGGGCTGGGGAGATAGAGGTGCTAATTTGAGAGTTTGCTACAGGCAATTCCTTTCATTTTCTCTGTGCCTCTGCCTCATATCTGGATTGTAGGAACAAATGTTACTGTCAAAGCAAAAGTCCATCCAATAATTCCTGCTAATAGCCTCCCAGCCCTGGGCTACTCTCAGGTTAGGAAACTTCTGAAACTGATGTTGTTTATATATTTAATAACTCCTCAGTGCTTTTCTCTCCCCTGTGCTCTGCCAGTTTCCCCTTAAATCTGTGAAAATTTTCTGTACCCATGACATGCTCTGAGCTCAACACATCAATCACCTGCTGCAAAAAAACACCTGAGCTTCCCCACCTCCATTTTACTGTAGGTGCCTTCCAGGAAACTCTCCAGCACCTCTCAAAATACGTAATTCCAGGCACGAAGGGGCACCCTGAGCATCACTAAAAATCCAAACCAGGTTCCCTGGGTGTGCTTGTACAGGTGTCCTGTGCAGACACACATTCCCTGGAATGCCACGGGGTACAGGGAGCTGCATCCAGCCCTGCCTGGGATCTCCAGAGCCATCACAGAGTCAATGGGTTGGAAGAGACCTCAAAGATCATCGAGTCCAACCCAGCCCCAAAACCCCAACTCAACCCTGGCACCCAGTGCCACATCCAGGCTTTGTTAAACACACCCAGGGATGGGGACTGCACCACCTCCCCGGGCAGAACATTCCAGAACTTTATCACAATTTCTGGAAAATCTTTTTCCTGATATTTAACCTGTATTTCCCTTGGTGCAGCTCGAGGCTGTGTGCTCTGGTTGTGTCAGTGCTGCTGCAGAAAGAGCCCAGCCCAGCTGAGCACAGGCACCTTTCAGGAGCTGTGCAGAGTGATGGGGGCAGCCCTGAGTCTCCTTTTCTCCAGGCTGGGCACCCCCAGCTCCCTCAGGGGTTCCTCTCAGGGTTTGTGCTCCAGCCCCTCTGGATGTGCTCAGTGTCCCAAGGTCCTTCCCAAGCTGAGGGGCCAGAGCTGGGCACAGCACTCCAGGTGTGCCCTCACCCACAGGGGCAGACACAGAGGAACCAGACACAGAGGAAATGGACCCTGAGGCATCAGACACCGAGGAATTGGACCCTGAGGCATCAGACACAGAGGAATTGGACACTGAGGAATTGGACACTGAGGAATTGGACACAGAGGAATTGTTTTCTGCTCTCATGCCTGACTCCGGGTTGCGTTATCGGCGCAGAAAACGTAATTTGTTTGCTGATATCAAAATGCCGCCACTCACCTGAGGGATTAACACCGTGACAAAATCATCAGGAGCCTGAGGGAATGCTGGAGGCCTTCTGAGTTCATGGAAAATTCATTCCTCAGCCTAACGAATGGCTTTTCCCAAACAACTGCCACAGCAGCCCCCTGTGCTGTTTCTCAGCTCCCACCAGACTGAGCAGACACAGACACACAGACACACACACAGACAGAGTCACAGACACAGACACACACACACAGACACACACACAGACACAGACACACAGACACAGACACAGATACACAGACACAGACACACAGACAGAGTCACAGACACAGACACACACACACAGACACAGACACACAGACACACAGACACAGACACACAGACAGAGTCACAGACACAGACACACACACACAGACACACAGACACACACACACAGACACACACACACACACACACACATCCTGGGGCACCTAAAGGGGCAAACAGCACCTTCCAACCACAAAAAGGGCACTGGGAATAAATCCCAGCACCGCCCCTCAATGCCCAGCCTGCTGGCACCCAGGGCTCAGGGAATGTTCCTCTGCCTGTGCTGAGATGTCCTGACCCCCAGGAGAACACTGCTCTAACCTTCATCCATGGAGAAAGCTGCCAAGGCTTTGGGATGAACCGGAATCTATGAGTGTGTGAAATAAACAGTGGTGTAGTTTATCACAGCATGAACAACTTAGAGTTTTGGGGTTTTAGTATAGAGGTGCAGAACTTCTAATAAGAGAAAATAAACAATAAGCTAAAGATTGAAAAACCAGGAGTCCCATCTGTCTCTCATTGCTAGCACAGAACTCTTTAGGGGTCGAACCTGATCATCTAATTTTTAGGTATTTTTTAAATAATACACAGGTAAAACCGAAAGAAAATCTTCTTGTTCTAGTTAGAAACTCAAATTCTGGACAAACTGAAGGTCCTTTTCACTTCATAACATGGGGCAAAGGGTATGCTTCTGTCTCTACAGGTGCTGGAATTAAATGCTAACTAACTTTCTTAAAACCCTCTAATTTTTACGATTCCCACAGTCTCCCCATCAGGGGAACCCACGAGAAAGGTTTGAACAGCAGCTCTGCAGGGAGCAGGGAACATGTCCCAGTGCCACAGGAGGGGCAAAGATATCTAGATCAATAGATATGACACATACAAGCAGATAAATGACTGATCACATTCTTGCAGCCATCCCAGAAGGATTTAAAGGATGCAAGGAGACAAGTCCAGCTGGTCCAGACTCCAGCCCAAATTCCTTGATGACCTTCCCTGTGCTGCCTCCCTGCCAATGTCACACACGCTGTCTGCTCCTGCCACAGCTGCTGCCTCCTGCTTGTTCCCTCATCCTGCCACCACCAAGGTGACACCATCCAACAGCTCCCTCCCAAACTGCCAGGCTGGGATTTGCATTTCAATTTGAGCTCGTTCTCGTGGTTCTGATGAACCTCTGGAAGAGCTCCTTGCACACAGTGATGGAGCACGCTCCCCCTCTCTGCTGACATCCACGGGGATGTATTTTTAGCCTTGATCCCTGCATTAGGGAAAAGTCACCCCCTTAAAAGAGCAGTTTTATTGCCAAGCTATATTAGCACAATGAGGGAAAATCGCTCCTAATTTTTATAAATTATCTCATCATCTGCGACTAATTAGCAGCCGCGGAAAGATGGGGGGGAAAAAAAAAAGGAAAAAAAATCTCTCCTGAGCTCGGAGGTGTTCAGAGCTCAGAAATCCCTGCTGGTCAAGGATTCCATGGGAATTCTCCCCCTCTGCACAGGTGAGGAGCTGAGCAACCCCTTGTCCAGCACCACCACGGGGCAATCAGGGTTGAAAGAACCTCTGGAGATCATCAGCACAGTGAGGAATAGCTGTGCTGCAGCTTAGCTGGAAACTTTATTAAAATCCAATCTAATCAAGCTGTTGTGAGTCTCCATTCTCCTTACCCTTGCTCCTGGGCTCTTGTGCCTCTGTAAATGTGTCTATAAAAGTAAAATGAGCAAGCAGCCAACGGCTAAGCGGCACTTAATCAGAAGAAAATGTATACCCTGGTGGATAGCAAACTGCTATTAGGCTGGGGAGGGGGGAGACAGCAGGAAATAATAAGCTATAAATGGACAACCAAATAAATCTGCTGCCGCACCAAGTGAGAGCACATCTGGTTAGATGCCACCTCCAATGAGTTGTGAGCAAAATATTTATTCGCCGCCGAGCACCTGGCAGAGGGAGAGGGAAAGGAGCTGCTTTCCCTGCTGGAAAATCCTACTGGGAATCATCTGACCCTCAGGGCATCACTGGCACTGCCCACAGCTTGTTCTGCTCCAGAAACAAGGGGGGAAATGTAAAAATCCAGCTCTTCTCCAGCAGCAGAGCCCCTCTCCTCCATCCCCACCACGAGCCCCAGTCAGGGAAAAGGCTCCAAAGCTTTAAATACCACAGGACTTTTACACCTCTGATCCCTGAGAGTGCCTTAATTTAATATAGAGCACTTCAGCATTAGGAGAAAATGGGATTTGGGACTTGGAAGGGCCCGAGGGAAAAGCTCCTTGGAGAGGGGCGTCACTGCAAAGGGGATTATCACCATAATCACGAGATTAGTTCAATAATCCCAGCCCAGAAGAGAGGTTTTGTTGTCTGCAAGATGCTCAGCACCCTCCTGCTTTCACAGAACTGCAGTGCAGCGTGGGGTCAGAGCGAATTTGAGGAATAACGTGGGGGAAAAGCAGCCCAGGCTGTGCCTCAGAGTGCATCCAAATCCATCAGGGTGACACTGCCGTGCTCAGGCCAGCCCCATCTCCCAAACCCTGACAACACAGCACATAAAAATCGACTTTTCACCCCCCACAACCCCTCTCTGCTTCATTTTTCACTCTTTAACACAACCACGGAGTTTCAATCCTCCTAAAAAAAGGCAAAAAACCCCCCCAAGAAATTCAGCCCTTCCAAATGAAAGGACAACGTGCCAGGGAAAATAAACTAAACTAAAATAAAATAAACCTCCCCTCCTAATCACCCAGCCTGGCTCTTCTAAGGAAGCTCTTGCACAGTTGAATTGCACAAAGTAAACAAATAATTACCAGCTATTTTCTTCAATAGGTCAGAAAGCAGATTAGCAAGCTGAGACTGAAATCCAAAGCATGAGTGTGGCGTGCCCAGGATTACAAAAAAGCAGAAAAAACCCAGCCAGAACCCTGCAGAACAACCACAGCTCTCAGCCCCTGGTGCTCTCACTGCACCAAGAAATCCACCTGCTCAGGTGCTGATAACCTGCCTGGGAAAACACCTAAACCCAGTGTTAATATTTGACATTTCTGGATTCTCAGCTTTTTAACTGGATCTGTTCTGGTTTAGTACTCATGGAATGGTTCTGAGAAGGGGAAGGCAGAATTTGGTGCTTCTCCTGGAAATGTTAAACCCAGAGCACCTCAAAACCCAGAAAATCCAGGGCTGAGCTCTGCAGCCAGAACCAGAAGGGAGAAAGAGGTGAGAGATGTAAGCAGCAATGTCTGCATTCAATCCCACTGCATTTTCCCCTTTTTGTAAGGGAAAGCAAAATCCACTCTCCTGGAGCCCACTATGGAACAAGCAGCAATATCTGCATTCAATCCCACTGTATTTTTCCCATTTTTGTGACTGAAATCCACTCTCCTGGAGCCCACTGTGGGATAAGCAGCAATGCCTGCATTCAAACCCACTGTATTTTCCCTTTTTTGTAAGTGAAACCAAAGTCCACTCTCCTGGAGCCCACTGTGGAATGGGGGAGGATGAAGCTGCTGGGCTGAGAACTTTAGGTCAAGGAGGTTGCAGCACTTTTCCCCCAAAGCTGCTTTAATTCAGCTCTGGCAGAGAAATCCATAAAAGCAGCAGGGCAGGGATGATGTTCCAGGAGCAGAGGAGCTTTTGGCCTGACCCTGCAAGCAGAGCAGGTGAGGATGCCCTTCCCCACTGCTGGGCACAGATCACTCTGCTTTCCCTCCCCCAAAAAAGCCCCAAAATCACCCAGCAGGCAGCCAGGGACCTGTTGCAGCTCCCTGCAGGTGCTGGCTGGGGCAGAACTCACAGCCAGTGCTGCCTTTTCAAGCAGGGATAATGCTGGATGCTTTCCAGATGGGGAGGGTGGGGAAGAGCAGAGAACAGAGCCAGGACATTTAAAACAAAATATATCCAGCAAATGACTGGTTCTCAGAAAGGTTTTAGTCACACAGATGCTCTTTTTTTCCTTTTTTTTTTCTTTTTCTATTTTTTTTTTTTTTATTTCTGGCATTATGCTGTTATTTTATTCTCTTTTTTTATTATTATTATTTTTGTTCTCACTTCACCTCTCAGTGCTAGAAGCCATCCATGCTTCACGCTGAATGTGGCTGATTTTAAGCAGCAGGAGAGGAAATTCTCAGAGCCAGTGTTCTTCAAACCCAGCCACCAAATGGTTTCGAGGTTAATTGATTCTCCAAGCATGAGGACACATCTTCCAAAAGCATGTTCAGTGGCATGAACTGCTACTCTCAAACTCTCCGTGCTGCCAGCTAATGCCTGAAAATGCTTCTCATTTCCTCACAATGAAATCTGACAGCCCCAGGACAACAAACAGCCACAGTTTGTCGCTCAAAAAGGGCAGCAAGCAGGAAATCCACACAATTCATAAAACCCCAGGATGGGTTGGGATGGAAATGAACTTCAAATTATCTTCCTGCCATGGGCAGGGGCACTTTAAACCAGCCCAGGGTGCTCCAACCTGGCCTGGGACATTTGCAGGGGCAGCCAGAGCTGCTCTGGGAATTCTGTGGGAATGAGGAGAGGCAAAGGCTTCTCCTAAAAAAGAGAATAAAATAACAGCATAATGCCAGAAGAAATGAAAAAAAAAAAAAAAGAAAAAAGAGCATCTGTGTGGCTAGGACCTTTCTGAAATTTGCTGGATATATTTTGTTTTAAATGTCCTGGCTCTGTCCTCTGCTCTTCCCCACCCTCCCCAGGGTGCTCCAGCCTGGCCTGGGACACTTGCAGGGGCAGCCAGAGCTGCTCTGGGAATTCTGTGGGAATGAGGAGAGGCAAAGGCAGCAGAGATTCCAGATTTTCAGCTCAGTCTGGAAATATCCCATAACCTCAGGGTGGCCTGGGGTGTGAACACCTTCACTCACATCCCTTTGTTTTCCACAGCTCTTCAACCCATCACCAGCAAAAAGCCTCATCAGTCTGTGGGTTCTTTTCACCTTTATTTTCCAGTGAAATCTGAGCTAAAAGCACCCCAAATCCCTTCTCATATTCCTGATTTATCCCACCCAGCCTCTCCCATCCACAGCTTTGCCAGCAGTGCTTGCAGGGCTGGAGGGACTGAGGGCACAAATACAAAACAGGGGCTGGAGGCAGCTCAAAGCCTTTTCCTGCCCAACAACAGCCCAAGCTGCCTGCAAGTAAAACTCCAGAGCTCATCAAGCAGCTCTGACCACTGAGGGTGCTTAATAAAGATTACTTTTCTACAGCTCCTCTTGCCTGAGGCATCATTTGCTCCTAATGAGATGCTCCATGGGATTTAAAAGCAGGAGGGAAGAGCAGGGTTTCAACCACAGCCCAGGAAAATGAGATTTCTGCTCCAAATGAGTGAGGGGATGCTCAGCCAGAGCCAGGCTGAGACCACAGCACAACCTGCAGCCCTCACTGCCCTGGGCTTGGCAAGGAGCTCACACAAGGCTGGAGATCAGGACAAGGTTGGAGAGAGATCACACAAGGTTTAGGAGAGATCACACAAGGTTTAGGAGAGATCACACAAGGTCTAAGAGAGATCACACAAGGTTTGAGAGAGATCACACAAGGTTTGAGAGAGATCAGGACAAGGTTTGAGAGAGATCACACAAGGTTTAAGAGACCACATAAGGTTTAAGAGAGATCATACAAGGTTTGAGAGAGATCATACAAGATTTAAGAGAGATCACACAAGGTTTAAGAGAGATCACACAAGGTTTGAGAGATCACACAAGGTCTAAGAGAGATCACACAAGGTTTGAGAGAAATCACACAAGGTCTAAGACAGACCAGGACAAAGTTTAAGAGATCACACAAGGTCTAAGAGAGATCAGGACAAGGTTTGAGAGAGATCACACAAGGTTTAAGAGAGATCACACAAGGTTTGAGAGAGATCAGGACAAGGTTTAGGAGAGATCACACAAGGTTTAAGAGAGATCACACAAGGTCTAAGAGAGATCAGGACAAGGTTAAAGAGATCACACAAGGTTTAGGAGAGATCACACAAGGTTTAAGAGAGATCACACAAGGTTTAGGAGAGATCACACAAGGTTTAAGAGAGATCACACAAGGTTTAAGAGAGATCACACAAGGTTTAGGAGAGATCACACAAGGTTTGAGAGAAATCACACAAGGTTTGAGAGAGATCAGGACAAGATTTAAGAGATCACACAAGATCTAAGAGATCACACAAGGTCTAAGAGAGATCACACAAGGTTTGAGAGAGATCAGGACAAGGTTTAGGAGATCACACAAGGTTTAGGAGAGATCACACAAGGTTTAAAAGAGATCACACAAGGTTTGAGAGATCACACAGGGTCTAAGAGAGATCAGGACAAGGTTTAGGAGAGATCACACAAGGTTTAGGAGAGATCACACAAGGTTTAAAAGAGATCACACAAGGTCTAAGAGAGATCACACAAGGTTTAGGAGAGATCACACAAGGTTTGAGAGATCACACAAGGTTTAGGAGAGATCAAACAAGGTCTAAGACAGACCAGGACAAAGTTTAAGAGATCACACAAGGTTTAGGAGAGATCACACAAGGTTTAAGCTCCCATGGGCTGAGCTCAGGCTGGAGCTCAGGAATTCCTCCTCCCTGCACCTTTTCAGCAGGAACCACTGCAGAGCACAGCCCAGCTGCTGAGAGTGTGCATGGAGTGGGCACACAGAGCCCCTTCCCTGCCTTCTCCCAGCTCTGAACTCCCCCCTGAGCACACAGAGCCCCTTCCCTGCCTTCTCCCAGCTCTGAACTCCCTCCTGAACACAGCCTCAGCTGTGCCAAGAACTTTTGGCATTTACAGAGCCCAGGCTGCTGGACAAGGGCAGGAAAGGAGATAAAATCCAGGATGGGCTCAGCCCTGCCTGCAGCCAGCTTTATCAGCCCTTCTGGCAGCTACCAAAACATGGAATATTTATGGAGGGCAGGCTCCTTTGAACAGACAAGAGCATAATCCAGGTGGGTTACCCACAACCTGGATACCCCAAGGCTGGAATTTCATCCTGGATTCCTGCATCCCACCTGGGCCTCCCAGCCCACTCATGGCTGGATTTCTCCCTCAAAACTGACTGTGAAAAACAAAGAAAATTCACAAATCCTCCAAGTAAAGAACACGAGATGCTTTGAAACCTCAGGGCTGCACAACCAAGGGGAAAATCAATCCTCATCCCTCCTTGTGCTTTTGTCCCTTGTTCCAGATGCTCCCCCCTGGCCCAGGGACTGTCACCTGCAGGCTCAGAGGTGACAGCAGCCAAGAGCAGAGTCCCAAAAGTGCTGAGACAAATCAGGTCCTTCCCTCCACAGGCACCTCTGGAGCTGCCACCACAGAGAGATGGGTCAGGAGCACATGAGAGGTGACAGGTGACACCAGCCAGGTGCCAGGTGAGGCTGGCCCAAAGCACCTGGCTGCCCTTCTGTGACAGCTCTGCTCCTGCAGCCGCAGGTAATCAGTGCTCATTAATAATTACCACATTCTCTTTGGGTAAAATTGCAGCACTCAAAAGTTTCCAGCGTTTTCTCTCCCTCCTAAATGCAGCACGAGGCTGCTCCCCCTGCAGCACCCCTTGCAGGGCTCCAGGGAGCTCTGAGTGCACCAGTTCATCCCAAAATGATGCAGCACTGATGGCTCTGCCCTGAAAATGCTCCCCAGGGACACAGAGGCACCAAGGTGATCCCACTCTGGGTGATCCCACCCCAATTCTGCCAGCCAGAGGAACTCAAAGTCAACATTTGTGCAGTAGTGAATGAAATTCCCATGAGAGTACAAAGCACTCCTGGGTAAATTCCTGCTCCTGTGGCTCCATTCTAGGGGATGATGGCACAGCTGCTGGTTCCTCTCCATCACATCCCTGCACCTCCACAGGCTGAGCTTTCCCTCCAGGAATGCTCACAGCAGATTAAACCCAGTTTATTAAATAAGGCAGTGCTCTAACAAGGGTAATCCACTGATAATTTCACTCATTTAAACCCTATTTTATCTCAACCAAGTAGACTTATTTCCATTTAACAATCTTAATTCTTTTAGCACTTCCCAGCTCCCAAATTGGCTTCTACAGCAGCATTGACATTCAGCCATCACTTCCACATGAAGTCCCATTTCGTCTCCCCAAGCCCCTCCAGTGGCTGGAGGTGCAAGAGGAATTCATGAGTGATGGAAAAGGAAGAGGAGCCAACCCTCCCTGCAGCCTGCTGACATCCACAGCCCTCATTTGGCAGGGCTGGAGTCAGGGCAAGGCCAGCCTGAGCTGCTCCTGCTGCTCTCAGATCCCTCCCAGCTGCCACATCTGCATTGGCTGAGCTCTGGATCTTCACCTGCTGCTGCCCAGGCTGCCCACACTCCTGTCCCCCCCAAATAACACCCCCAGGAAGGGCTCAGGGCTCTGATGCCACCCTGATGTGACACACTGCTCTGGGATGCTTGCCCCAGTGACAAAAGGCCCCCATTTCCCATTTTCCCTCCCTTTCTGCCATGGATTGTGCCCTGGGTGTTGTGCTGCTCTCCCCTGCTTTTCACAGCTGACATCCCACAGAAAAACACAAATTTCATTCTTTCAGGTCTTTCCATCCTTTCCTTTTCCCTCAGTAGTTTCCTTTTCCATCCTTCCCTTATCCCCCAAGTTGATTTCTTCTCCATCCTTCCCTTTTCCCCCAGAGCTTTTCTTTTCCATCCTTCCCTCTTCCCCAAGTTGATTTCTTTTTCATCCTTCTCTTTTCCATCCTTCTCTTTTCCATCCTTCTCTTTTCCCCCAGTTAATTTCTTCTCCACCCTTCTCTCTTCCCCCAGTGCTTTTCTTTTCCATTCTTCCCTTTTCCCCCAGTTTATTTCTTTTCCATTCTCCTCTTTTCCCCAGTTTCTTTCTTTTCCATCCTTCCCTTTTCCCCCAGTTGTTTTCTTTCCCATCCTCCTCTTTTCCCCAGTTGTTTTCTTTTCCATCCTCCTCTTTTCCCCAGTTTATTCCTTTTCCAACCTCCTCTTTTCCCCAGTTTCTTTCTTTTCCATCCTCCTCTTTTCCCCAGTTTATTTCTTTTCCATCCTCCTCTTTTCCCCAGTTTATTTCTTTCCCATCCTCCTCTTTTCCCCAGTTTATTTCTTTTCCATCCTCCTCTTTTCCCCAGTTTATTTCTTTTCCAACCTCCTCTTTTCCCCAGTTTCTTTCTTTTCCATCCTCCTCTTTTCCCCAGTTTATTTCTTTTCCATCCTCCTCTTTTCCCCAGTTTATTTCCTTTCCATCCTCCTCTTTTCCCCAGTTTATTTCCTTTCCATCCTCCTCTTTTCCCCAGTTTATTTCTTTCCCATCCTTCTCTTTCCCCCAGTTTATTTCTTTTCCATCCTCCTCTTTTCCCCAGTTTATTTCCTTTCCATCCTCCTCTTTTCCCCAATTTATTTCCTTTCCATCCTCCTCTTTTCCATCCTTCTCTTTTCCCCAGTTCATTTCTTTCCCATCCTCCTCTTTTCCCCAGTTTATTTCCTTTCCATCCTCCTATTTTCCCCACTGTTTTATTTTTTTCCAGCTTTGATCTGATCACAGTGAGGCCCCTGCGAGGAGCACAAAGCTGGAAGCAAAGGAAGGGCAGGACCCACCACTCCCCCTGCTTTGTCAGCAGCTCGTTCTCCACTTCTGGAATTGGGACTTTTCCAAGTGCTGTGTGTCCCTAACACCTGGAGAGGGAGAGTGGGAGCTGCTGAATCCCAGCCAGGACAATTTGGGATTTCAGCCTCTCGGGGCTGTGTTTGTCTGACGCCGAGCCAGCAGCAATTAGCTGCAGAGGGGCACTCGAGAGAAGTGCCCTGCTAGGTCAAAGCTCCTCTTTGGGAAGGTTGCCCAGCAGCCCTGCAGTGCCTAAAGCTTGGAAAGAGAGCTTAAACATCTCAGTGAGCTCAGCCTGGAGAGCTCCTGAGCTCACAGCCCACCCGTGCACAGAGCAAGGACGAGGGGATGCGCCAAGAGAAACAGAGCAGGAGGAATGAACCCCGAGCACAAAGAGCCCTCCTGGCACTCCCAGGGTGGCATCTCAGCTCTGCTCCACCAGGCTGGAGCTGGAGTGGCTCTGTGTCCTCCTTCTCCCATCTACCATCCTCTCCCTGCCCTTCCCAGAAAGGTTCCAGCAGCTCCCAGCTGACAAATTCGGCTTTACCCCGACTCAGCTTGAGGAAATTGGGCAACTACCAAAAATCTGCAAGGCTCTCCTCCCCATGACTGCCCAAAAAGGACCTTCAGATCACATTGTGGTCACTACAGACCTGCATTTCCCTAAAAACAGGGAACAGCATCTTCAGCCTTCCTTCTCCCATCTGCCATCCTCTCCCTGCCCTTCCCAGAAAGGTTCCAGCAGCTCCCAGCTGACAAATTCGGCTTTACCCCGACTCAGCTTGAGGAAATTGGGCATCCACCAAAAATCTGCAAGGCTCTCTTCCCCTTCACTGCCCAAAAAGGACCTTCAGATCACATTGTGGTCACTACAAACCTGTATTTCCCTAAAAGCATGGAACAGGATCTTCAGCCTTCCTTCTCCCATCTGCCATCCTCTTCCTGCCCTTCCCAGAAAGGTTCCAGCAGCTCCCAGCTGACAAATTCGGCTTTACCTCAACTCAGCTTGAGGAAATTGGGCAACTACCTAAAATCAGCAAGGCTCTCCTCCCCCTGACTGCCCAAAAAGGACCTTCAGATCACATTGTGGTCACTACAGACCTGCATTTCCCTAAAAACAGGGAACAGGATCTTCAGCCTTCCTTCTCCCATCTGCCATCCTCTCCCTGCCCTTCCCAGAAAGGTTCCAGCAGCTCCCAGCTGACAAATTCGGCTTTACCCCGACTCAGCTTGAGGAAATTGGGAAATCTACCTAAAATCAGCAAGGCTCTCCTCCCCATGACTGCCCAAAAAGGACCTTCAGATCACACTGTGGTCACTACAGACCTGCATTTCCCTAAAAACAAGGAAATGCTCTTCAGCCACCCATCCTCAGGAGTCATTGCCAGAACTGCTCCTGCCTCTGTGGAGGATTTGCCTCCCCTCTGTGCTTATCCAGGATTTCACTCAGCTCCTGCCCACATCCCCCAAATTCTCCTGCTCCCTTTCAGCTGATTCCTGACAGGGAAATGAACTGGTCTGTGGGGAGGAAGGGATTTGGAGCCCCAAGCTCCAGGTGCTCTGGGTGCCAAGGCAGCTGCCTGGCAGGGTGGTGGCTCTGAGGAGGAGATTTAATGCAGCCCTGAAAGAAGTGAAATCCATCCCTGCTGGCTGCCCACACAGACAGCCAGGGGCAAGGGGATGGGCAGCAGGAATCTGTAATGCAGCCTCCTGCACAATCCCATCTCACGCCACACTGGAGCTCTCTGCAGAAATTCCAGCTTTGCTGAATTTGGCTCCGAGTTGGAATTCATTTTGGCAGCTGTTTAGGCAGGCAACCAAGGATCTTTCATTCATGTAATTGACTTTTTTATTCATATATATATATGAAAAAATAATGAAAGAAATTGCAGAGTAGATCTTGCTATCAGTAGCTTCCTCTGTGTGAAGCAAAAAGATCTGTATTAAAAGTGGCTCAGCAGCTAAATACACAAAGTGCTGCCCAGGGGCAGGAACAGTATTTAGATATAAAACAAGTTACATGACTCTCAGATCTTGATCCCTGGCTCCGGGAGAATGTTTAATATTCAGGAACAAATGTAAAAAACCAGACCTTTGATACAAAATTCTGCACATGCACCTATGCATGCCTGTCCTCTGTCACCCTGCCACAGCTCAGCACTGTGCCTGGAGGAGATAAATGTCACCTTTCCACTGACCAGCCCCTGGCCTCTCTCCTTAAATTTCCCTTTTCCTACTGAATTTGCACCTGCTTCCAAGCCAGTCACCTTCCAAAACCACAAAGCCACACAGGCCAGAGCAGCAGCTGCTGCTGTGCCCAGGGGCACCAGAGCTTCCCCCGTGCTGGTGGCTAAATGGCTTTCAATAAACAAGAGAGTGAAGAAATAGAACGTTGATTTGCTGCTTAAGTAACGTGGCTCTTTTCCATAACTACCAGCCTCTTTCCCCATCCAGCTGCTCTGCACGGAGAGATCTATATCTATATAATATGTATGTGGATATATAATGAATCAAAACAAAGCTTAAAGGCCTCCTGGGGTGGGTAATATAACCTGCCTCTCGGACATTAATGAATAGGAACAGATCAGGAAAAATAACTCTGCCACAGAGGTGCAAAAGATGGAAAGAGATGATCTGTCTGGCTGACTCCCTCCCCGTGCCCTGTGGCACTGATCTAAAATATAAATCTGCTTATTATTTATTATTCATATTATTATAGCGCCGGATTCCTCCGCTGGAGACGAGGAGCTCATTATGTTTTATGTGGCAAAGCTGCAGCCTGGAGAGAGGCAGAGCCCTCCCACACCAGGCAAAGGGCACAGCTTTGCTGGGCATGGTCTGCCTGGTGCCTGGACACCTTCACCCTGCAGGGCAGCTCGCTCTGCTCTGCACCAAATCCCTTTTTTCCCCCATGGAGTTTCTGTCTGCACCAAGCCCATCTTTTTCATGGAGTTACCCGAGTTTCCCTGCTCTGCACCAAACCCCCCTTTTTTTTTTCCATGGGGTTTCTTTGCATCAAATTCCTCTTTTTTCCCCATGGAATTTCCCTGCTCTTCACCAAATCCCTTTTTTCCCCCATGGAGTTTCTGTCTGCACCAAGCCCCTCTTTTTCATGGAGTTACTCTACTCTGCACCAAATCCCTCTTTATCCCATGGAGTTTCTGTGCTCAGCACCAAGCCCCCTTTTATTTTTTTTTTTTCCATGGGGTTCCTTTGCATCAAATCCCTCTTTTTTCCCCAAGGAATTTCTCTGCTCTTCACCAAATCCCATTTTTTTCGCCCATGGAGTTTCCTTACCCTATACCAAATCCCTTTTTTTTCAAGGACTTTCTCTACTCTGAATCAAGCCCCTCTTCTTCCCATGGAGTTTCCTTACTTTGCACCAAATCTCTTTTTTTTTTTTTTTTTTCATGGAGTTATCCTGTTCTTCACCAAATCCCTCTTTTTTCATGAAGTTTTCTTTCTCTGCACCAAGCCTCTCTTTTATCTCATGGAGTTACCCAACTCTGCACCAAATCTCTTTTTTCCCATGGAGTTTCTGTCTGCACCAAATCCCTCTTTTGTCATGGAGTTACCCTTCTCTGCACCAAATCTCTCTTTTTCCCATGGAGTTTCCGTGCTCTGCCCCTTTTTATCTCCATGGGGTTTCTTTGCATCAAATCCCTCTTTTCTCCCATGGATTTACCTTACTCTGCACCAAGCCCCTCTTTTTTCCCACAGAGTTTCCCTGCTCTGCACCAAGCCCATTTTTTTCCATGAGGTTTCTCTACTCTGCACCAAGCCCCTCTTTTTTCCACGGAGTTTCCCTCCAGGACAAAGCTCAGTTGATTTTTAACCCAAACCCATCCAACCTTGACTGCGTAAAATTCGCGCACAAACCTCCCACGGTGGAGGAAGCCACCAATCCCTCCCTCCTTGATCCCCAGTCGTGTCAATCTGCCAGAAAGGCTTCTCTCACAGCTGAAAACCAAACCAGGGGTGCAGGGTTGGTGCATCCTTGGAGGTTGGTGCATCCCTGGGGTTGGAGCATCCCTGCAGAACCCGCTCGCCGCCGGTCGCGGTTCCCGCTCGGAAGCGCTCGCGCTCCTCCCGCAGTTTTCCCTCACACCTCCACGGTGCTAACGAGCCTCCTCCTGCCTCTGCAGGCTGCCAGGGTGCTGAGCACAGCCCCAGCAAAAGCTGCATCCACAGGTTTAGTGGGAATTGCGTGCAAACCTCCTGGAGACCGCGCGGCGCCCACAGCAACCACGGCTCAGGAGCCTCAGCACCCTGCCCTGGTGTCCTGCAGCAAAAGCTTTGGAGAAAACACCTTCCACCAGATCATTCCAGAGAAAAACAGGGTGGATAAATGACTGCACCAGTCACCAGCCCCTTTTTGAACAGTTTCAGTTGCTTTTTCCTGAGAAAAACATCTCATTTTATCCTTGAGCAGTCTCTGTGGATGAGTGGCCATAAGGAGATGGCTCAGGGAGGGTGAAGGAGATGGGGCAGTGGCAGCCACTCCTCCCAGAGCTGGAGCACAGGAACAGAATACCTGGGCAGAACTGCAAAGAATCCAAGGATAAAATGTGCCCAGAGCAGCTGTGGCTGCCCCTGGATGCTGGAAGTGTCCAAGGACAGGTTGGACATGGCTTGGAGCAACCAGACCCAGTGGAAGATGTCCCTGTGCATGTCAGGGGGTTGGAACTGGGTAATCTTTAAGATTCTTCCAACCCAAACCATTTGTGATTCACTGTAAGTCTAAATGAGGCTCTGCTGAAGGGCCTGGCATCTGTACAGGTGATTTAAAAAAGAAATATTTATGCACATAACTCAAAACCCATAAATAAGACATCCCTCTCCAAGAAGAATAATCAGAACAAAATTAAAAGACCAGATAGCAGATGAATATCCTATTTTTCTCTACCTCTCAGCAATCCCCAGCAGCAAATGATAAATAACTACAAACCTACTTTGCTTTAATGAACTTAACTGGCTCTTTTTAATATTGGAGGAAATATTAATATTGTATCCCAATAACTACACCCTCCTCCCTCCCCAAGCCAGGCTGGGATTAAACACTGATCCTGATGACAAGAGGGGAGGTTTTCCAGCACCAGCACCACCATGTGAGCCCTGCTCCTGTGCTCTGAGCTGATCCTGGCTGCCTTCAAAGCCAGGGAAAGGCCATTCCTCTGCTGGAGAACAGAAAATCCATGGCAAATTTATCCCAGATCCATCAGGAGCATCCACAAAGGGCTTGGCTCAGACAGAGCTGCACCAGGAAAGGAGTTTGTGCTTTGTGTGTGTGTTAAATGTTTGCAGCAGGAGGGAGAAGGGGAGCTTCAAGCTGTGTGAGCCAGCTGCAAACAGGAGGTGGGGAGCTGGGGATGGCACAAAATCTGCCACGAAGCCACAAAAAAAAAGGCACAGCTGGGCTGCTCCCCCCACCAGCTCCTCCTGACACCTGGGAGGAAGAATCTGGTACCTGCTGATATCAGCATCCTCCTTCCTCAGCACCTTCATCATCAGAGCCACCAGCACCCTTTAAAATGCTAATTCTGCCTTGTGGGATCTTCCCTGCAGCGCCTGCAGGAGAATTCTGTGTGTCTCGAGGGAGCTGAACTGAACCATCCCCAATTCCACTGCTGTTATTGCTCATTTTTACCTCAATGCTCCTTTTTCCCTTGCTCCAGCCCTCCAGCACAGACACACCTTTGGACAAACTGCACCAGCAGGGCAGCTCTGGGGCCTTTACTCACTGCCAGAGTGGTTTAGTGCATCATAAACAGCTCAGGAGGGCGATTGCACAGGGATTCAGGGCTGTACAAATGATGCTCTGCTACCCACAGCCCTGACAGAGATACAGGGGCACCCCACAACCACAGAGATGCAGAAAAAGCTCCACTCTGCCTCTTCCCAGCCCCTCAGCACACACAGCTGAGTGCCAGGGGTCTCCCACACCTCTGGGGGGTCCCCAAGAACATTTTCTGGATGTGAAAAGCTGAGAGAATTGGGATTGAAACTGGGCAAATTGGGATTGTTCAGCCTGGAGAAGAAAAGGCTTTGGGGTGACCCCATTGTGGCCTTCCAGTGCCTGAAGGGGCTGCAGGAAAGGTGGAGAGGGACCTTTTACAAGGGCTTGGAGTGACAGGATGAGGGAGGATGGATTAAAACTCAAAAAGAGTGGGTTTAGGTTGGATATTGGGAAGGAATCCTTCCCTGGGAGGGTGAGCACAGGTGCCCAGAGCAGCTGGGACTGCCCCTGGATCCCTGGAAATGCCCAAGGGTCTTAGAACAGAGGGAGAGGGAATCTTTAAACCAACCTAAACCTCTCCATAATCCTGTGATTCAAGTTCCATAACCACAGCTGACACAGGAGGTTCACAGCCCTTCAGGCACTCCAGAATTCTGGAATCGTGCCTAGAAACAAGAACAAACTGCCCAGAGTGACACTGCCAGTGACACCCCAGCATCAGGGCTGGGGGTCATCAGGACCTGGAGCACAATTTGCTTCTCTGGATGGAACCACAAAGCAAAACCACATTGATGCACTGGGACAGCAGTGAGAGCTGAGCCCCAGCACAGTCCCTGGGTATGGGGCAGCAGAACATCGAGATGCACCCCAAAAAACACCCTTAAATGCTGGAGCTGTTGTGTGAAGTTTGCAGAGCTGGCAGACAGAGGCAGGGAAGGGATTCTGACAGGCAGAGACAGCCCTGAAAGGCTCAGGAGGCCTTGCAAGGAGTTTGCAGCAGATTCTCTGCCAGGGCTCCTGGTGAGGGCACTTCCATGGATAAACTACAATTCCTGGCCGGGGTATGAATTTTAAACGAGCTTCTTTAGCACACCCAATGAATCAAGGCAGAAAATGCCAATTTAGGGCCCCCACGCTCTGCTCAGTGAGGCCGAGTAAATAACCCAGTAAATAACTCAGGCAAATTTCCTGACACTTCCTTCAGCATGAGAGAACAGGCAGAAAACAAACCCAGAGCTGCTCCCACACACTTTGTGTGCTGCAGGAAAGCAGGGCCAGGGAGATGCTGCCCTGGAGGGCAGGAGGGAGCTGATTATTTTTGTTTTTTGGGGTGTCTGGATGCAACACAACCCGTGCAAGAGGTCCCAGGATATTTTGGGAGGCCTTGCAGTGGTTCTTCCAAGGGCTCCAGGCTGCCTGGAGGCAATTCCTTCACTCTGAGAGCTCCTAAAGCTGTTGAGAACACTCCCATCCCTGCCTGCTCCTTCCCTCCCTGATCAGAGCCAGCTTTTGAGGCCCACAGAGATAATAATTCACCCAGACAGAGCAGGGAACTGACTGACAAAAGACATTCTCAGCAAAACATCACTATTTCAAACAAAGCTTTTTTACACCTGGATTTCCCCACCAAGGTCTCCAGAAGAATAAGAACAAGGAGAGTTTCTCCAGGGCTGCATCAGAAGGGAGCAAACAATGCAAGGCTGAAAGAACAAAGTCTGCACTGATGGGTTTTCTCCTCCCCGTGTATCAAGGAGAGAAACAGAGCATTGAGGAGCTGCAGGCTGCTCCTCTGCAGCCACAGGCAGGGAAGGTGACCCTGTATCCCACATTCTGCTCCATCCCTTGCACAGATGATGCTGCTCCAGCTCACTGCAATGCAACACTGCCTGTGGGTCCTGTCCAGGCTCACTCAGAGATGGAGCAATCTGCTGCCTCTCCACTCCCCCGAGGGCTGCCAGGGCCAAGATCCACCCCAAACCCCAAAAAGCAGCAGCAGGGAAGCTCAGGGCTCGTTTCCCAAGCCAAGAGTCCCTGACTCAGCACCACCGTGTTCCCCTGCAGGGAATAATCTCATTTTCCTGGTGCAGAACCCACCCTGACACTGCCCAGCTCACCTCCCATTGCTGATCACATCCCTGTGCATTTCAGCAGCCCCTTATCAGATGGTTTTCAGCATTGTTTTAAACCTTTGCTCGCATTTTCTTTGAATATTTAAATGTTCTTGCTGGCCTGGTTTTCCTTCCCTATGCAGAGCATTGATTTATGTTGCTAGATACCAGATCTCCCTGCCTTGCCAAAAGCATGCATTTGGGAATGATTTCAGGGCTGCTGGTCATATTTTTCTCCCTCTTTTTATTCTGCACTTTATTTTTATTAACTTTTTTGTTGGAGGCACCGTAAAAATGAAACTGTGGCTTGAAGGAACAACACTCATCAAACCCCCCAAACCAAAGCAAGCTGGAAGGCAGCTGCCATTCCCACCTGGAAGCTGCAGCATAATTCGAGTTTCCAGTCCTTAAAAGATGAAAATTCACAGTCCCAGCTCTCAAACACCTTCACTTTTCACTGTGGGGAGGTGGGAAACAAACTGAGCCCAGGTTTGTGCTGCTCAGAGGAGCTCACTTTTTTCTCCAGGCTCCCAAAAGCCCCAGAGTGCTCCCAAAAAAGATGGGACAAGGAATTCAATCCTTCAGGATCTCAAACACCTTCACCTTTGATTCTGGGGAGATGGGAACAAACTGACCCCAGGTTTGTGCTGCTGGAGGAGCTCCCCTTTTTTCCACACTCCCAAAAAACCCCATAGTGCACCCCAAAAAGATGGAAAACAAAACAAAAGGAAGGATTTTCATTTAATCCTTCAGGATCTCAAACACCTTCACTTTTCACTCTGTGGAAGTGGGAAACAAACTGACCCCATATTTGTAGCTCTGTGCTGTCGCAGGATCTCCCCTTTTTATCCACACTCCCAAAAACCCCATAGTTCTCCCCAAAAAGACGGAACACAAAACAAAAGGAAGAATTTTCATTCAAACCTTCAGGATCTCAAACACCTTCCCCTCTCACTCTGGGGAGGTAGGAAATAAACTGACCCCAGGTTTGCAGCTCTGTACTCTCACAGGATCTCTCCTTTTTTTTCCAGGCTCCCAAAAACCCCACAGTGCATCCCAAAAAGATGGAAAACAAAACAAAAGGAAGGATTTTCATTTAATCCTTCAGGATCTCAAACACCTTCACTTTTCACTCTGTGGAAGTGGGAAACAAACTGACCCCACGTTTGTAGCTCTGTGCTGTCACAGGATCTCCCCTTTTTTTATCCGCACTCCCAAAAACCTCATAATTCTCCCCAGAAAGATGGGAAACAAAGCAAAAAGAAGGATTTTCACCTTCAGCATGCTGCTAATTCACTCTCCATGCCCACCCCTGCTGCTGGCTGGAGTGGAGGCTGTGCCCATGCAGGTGAAATGCAGGCAGCAGGGCTCAGAGCATGCACACAGTGCTCCACATGAATCAGGGATTCCAGGGCCATAAAACACCCAGCCAGCCTTGCCAGGCTCCTGCCAGCTCACACCTTCCCTCCCCATATTTCCTGAGCTGCCTCCTGCTCCACCAGCAGAGGGGAGAGGTAATTTTACTCCAATGTGTCACCTGTGAAAGTTGCAGATGGGGACAGGGATGGATTGGCTGCTTATCTGCAACAAATGGTTAATAAAGGCACTGCTGGCTGCAGGGAAAGCAGTTTCCTTCCTAAAACACAGAGCCAAGTGTCAGTTCTGGGAGTGAGCTCCATTTCTGGGTGCATTTATGGTCCCTGATCCACACAGGCAGCCTGGGGAAATGATGGTGCCTCTCCCTGAGAGCTCCTCAGGGAGCTGAACTCACGGGGCTCCCCTGTAAATTGGGTATTTTGGGGTTTGCACAGCTCTTGTGGCACCCTTGAGCTGGGGGCAGGCTGGGCTCTGTCCCCTCCTTGCTCATGGATGGAGGGCAAATATATCTGGGACAGAAATATTTCATTTTTTGTGGGTTTAGGAGAGGGGTAGGACATGGCAGGGGGGGATTTTAGCTCCTCAGTGGATCTTTGAGGGGTGGCTTGGAATTCACACAGGAAGGGCAACATCAACACCATGAAAACCAATGCAAATACAGAAATTCACAATAAACTGCATTTCATTGACAAGAGGAACAGACAACATCCCCAAAATGCAGGGAGGAGCTCCAGCAAGTGTGTCAGCTCACCATAATATAATTTCATTTACAGGAGGAAGAGACATTTCCAAAATGCATGGAGGGATTGCAGCAACATTGTCAGCTCACCACAAACTGATTTCATTTACAAAAGGAAAGTGAGAACATTTCCAAAATGCAGGGAGAAGCTTCAGCAAGTGTGTCAGCTCGCCATAAACTAATTTCATTTACAAACTAGAAACAGAACATTCCCAAAATGCAGGGAGGAGCTCAGCATGCCCACTCACCATAAACTCCATTTCATTGATAAAAGGAAGGAGAAAACATTCCCAAAATACAGGGAAGAGCTCAGCAACAGTGTCAACTCACCAAAAGCTAATTTCATTGACAAGAGGAAGAGACAACATGCCCAAAATGCATGGAGGGATTTCAACAACATTGTCAGCTCACCATAAACTAATTTCATTTACAAAAGGAAAGTGAGAACATTTCCAAAATGCAAAGAAGAGTTTCAGCAACTGTGTCAGCTCGCCATAAACTAATTTCATTGACAAGAGGAAGGAGAGAACATTCCCAAATGCAGGGAGGAGCTCAATGTGTAAACTCACCATAAATTACATTTCATTTACAAAAGGAGGGAGACAACATTCCCAAAATTCATGGAGGAGCTTCAGCAAGTGTGTCAGCTCACCATAAACTAATTTCATTGACAAGAGAAAGAAACAACATGCCCAAAATTCATGGAGGAGCTTCAGCAAGTGTGCCAACTCACCACAAACTGCATTTCATGAACAAACTGAAGAACATTCCCAAAATTTGAGGAGGAACTCAGCATCTCCACCCACCATAATCTGAATTTCATTGACAAAAGGAAGGAGAACATTCCCAAAACACAAGGAGGAGCTCAATGTGTAAACTCACCATAAATTGCATTTCATTTACAAAAGGAGGGAGACAACATTCCCAAAATGCATGGAGGAGCTTCAGCAAGTGTGTCAGCTCACCATAAACTAATTGCATGTACAAACTGAAGAACATTCCAAAAATTTAAGGAGGAACTCAGCATCTCCACCCACCATAATCTGAATTTCATTGACAAAAGGAGGGAGGCAACCAAATTCCCAAAACACAAGGAGGAACTTCAGCAAGTGTGTCAGCTCACCACAAACTGCATTTCATGTACAAACTGAAGAACATTCCCAAAACACAAGGAGGAACTTCAGCAAGTGTGTCAGCTCACCATAAACTAATTTTATGTACAAACTGAAGAACATTCCCAAAATTCAGGGAGGAGCTTGGTGTCTCCACTGACCATGCAGGAGAACCTTTCACTCAATGTCAGCCCCACCAGGCAGGGAGGATTCCAGGAATCCCCCCAGAGCATCACTGGGAAAACTTTTTAATTTTATATTGAGTCATTTCCCCACTATTTTTTAAGCTGTAAAACCTCAGAGTTCTCTGTGTCTTTTTCTCTCTGATCTTCTCATCAGAGGAAGCACAATTGTCAGGGTTGGTGGTGAGACAGTGAATATGAATTAAAAAACACCAAAGTCTTCTTCTAATGGTCAAGTTCTGCTAATACACCAAGTTTTGTCTTTTTCTAATGGTCAAGTTCTGCTAATACACCAAGTTTTGTCTTTTTCTAATGGTCAAGTTCTGCTAACACACCGAGTTTTGTCTTTTTCTAATGGTCAAGTTCTGCTAACACACCAAGTTTTGTCTTCTTCTAATGATCAAGTTCTGCTAATACACCAAGTTTTGTCTTTTTCTAATGATCAGGTTCTGCTAACACACCAAGTTTTGTCTTTTTCTAATGGTCAAGTTCTGCTAACACACCAAGTTTTGTCTTTTTCTAATGGTCAAGTTCTGCTAATACACCAAGTTTTATCTTTTTCTAATGGTCAAGTTCTGCTAACACACCAAGTTTTAGAGGTACAAGCCAGTGTTGTTTCTGTGAATTTGATGATACTGCCACAACCTCCAGCACCTGACTGCTAAAATCTACCAAAGCCTTTGCAGATTTTTTTAATATTAATTAATATAGCACAGTAAATTGTACATGTAGTTTTGCTCTTGTTTGTGCGAACATAGGTATAAAAATATTGATGTGTTGCCAACCTTGCTGCAGTCAAATATTCTTATTTTAAGAAGGTAATTTAAGATTTGACTCTTGCAAACTCCTCATAACAAATACAGTAAATTGCACATCTTGTTTGTGTGAACATAGGTGTAGGTATAAAAATACTGATGTGTTGCCAACCTTACTACAAATATTCTTATTTAAAGAAGGTAGTAAAAGATTTGACTCTTGCAAACTCCTAATAACAAATACAGTAAATTGTACATCTGGTTTTGTGTGAACATAAGTATAAGTATAAAAATTTTGATGTGTTGTCAACCTTGCTGCAGTCAAATATTCTTATTTAAAGTAGGTATTTTAAGATTTGACTCTTGCAAACTCCTAATAACAAATACAGTAAATTCTACACCTGGATTTGCTCTTGCTTCTGTGAACATAGGTATAAAAATATTGATGCGTTGCCAACTTTGTGACAGTCAAATATTCTTATTTTAAGAAGGTAATTTAAGATTTGACTCTCCTAATAACAAATACAGTAAATTCTACACCTGGATTTGCTCTTGTTTGTGTGAACATAAGTATCAAAATTTTGATGTGTTGTCAACTTTACTGCAGTCAAATATTCTTATTTAAAGTAGGTCTTTTAAGATTTGACTCTTGCAAACTCCTAATAACAAATCCAGTTTGTTTGTGTGAACATAGGCATAGGTATAAAAATATTGATGTGTTGCCAACCTTAGGACAGTCAAATATTCTTATTTTAAGAAGGTAATTCAAGATTTGACTCTTGCAAAACTCCTAATAACAAATACAGTAAATTCTACACCTGGATTTGCTCTTGCTTCTGTGAACATAGGCATAAAAATGTTGATATGTTGCCAACCTTACGACAGTCAAATATTCTTATTTTAAGAAAGCAATTTAAGATTTGACTCTCCTAATAACAAATACAGTAAATTCTACACCTGGTTTCTACACCTGGTTTTGCTCTTGCTTCTGTGAACATAGGTATAAAAATATTGATGCGTTGCCAACTTTGTGACAGTCAAATATTCTTATTTTAAGAAGGTAATTCAAGATTTGACTCTTACAAACTCCTAATAACAAATACAGTAAATTGTACATCTTGTTTGCATGAACATAGGTGTTAGTATAAAAATACTTATGTGTTGCCAACCTTGTGACAGTCAAATATTCTTATTTTAAGAAGGCAATTTAAGATTTGACTCCCCTAATAACAAATACAGTAAATTCTACACCTGGTTTCTACACCTGGATTTGCTCTTGCTTCTGTGAACATAGGTATAAAAATATTGATGCGTTGTCAACCTTGTGACAGTCAAATATTCTTATTTTAAGAAGGTAATTTAAGATTTGACTCTCCTAATAACAAATACAGTAAATTCTACACCTGGTTTCTACACCTGGATTTGCTCTTGTTTGTGTGAACATAGGTACAAAAATATTGATGCGTTGTCAACCTCGTGACAGTCAAATATTCTTATTTTAAGAAGGTAATTCAAGAGTTGACTCTTGCAAAACTCCCAATAACAATAAGAACAACACACCCAAAGGCAGGGGAGCACTCACCAATCCTCAGGGAATGGGGGCTGGCCCAGATCCTCATCAGCCACAGCAGAAGGAGCACCAGAGGCGCCAAGACACGGAGCATCTTCCATAAATCCTCATGGAGCCCTGCGGTGGTCTGGGCATGACATAACTCTGCAGGGAGACACAAAAATCACACCCTGAGCACCTGGGAGACACAAAAATCACACCCTGAGCACCACTCAGCTCCCCCAGCACGGGAGACAAAAGCTCTATTTACCCGGGGAGGAGGGAGCTATTTACAGACTATGAATTATTCAGGGTTTGGAATCCAACTGGGCAGAGAGCTCCTTGCAAGGAAAAAAAAAAAAAAAAAAAAAAAAAAAGAATAAAAAATTAATAAAAAAAAAAAAGGGAAAGGAACACGAGAAAAAGTCCAAATATTTCATCTTGGCATTTTCAGCGTTTCAACAAAAACAAGTGGAAATCAATATTGAGTCACATCTCTTGACTTCTATTCTCACCCACCCCCCCTTTCTCTCTTTCTCTTTCCACTCAGAGCAGCCAGCAGCTCATTATATAATACTGACTTCTGATTTTAGGATGGGACAAAACACTTTCACAGCAAAACGTGACTTGAGGGAATGTTGAGGAGGCAGAAATCACTTGGGCCTCACCAAACCAGAAACCAATTCCTTGCCACAATTCCAGTCACCTCCCTCCCTCCTTTTCAGGAACAAGAGGGTTCAGCACAAGACCAAGAGTATTTTTTTTTTGTCCTCTATTTTCGTCTCACCACCCAACCACAGAGAGATCCAAGTTCCAAAGTCAGAGCATCACCAAAATGAAGGGCAGGAGGTGGAAAATGCACAAACTCATCACCAGCACAGATACTGGCACTGGCTGTCCCACAGCAGGCTCCTGCAGCACAGCTAATCAAATCTGTAACAAATGCCATTTTAAACAGCTTCATAAAGGGCAGATTTTACTTCATAGAAAAAAAAGAAAAAAAAAAACCTCAAAAAAACTGTTGTCTCTGGAGTTGATAAAATTATCTCCACAGGCAGCAATGTCCTTAAATGCTGACTTTGAGTGTTTCATCTGTTACTTTATCTCTCCCTTCTCTCTTCTGCTGGCAAACATTCTCACCCTCTTCCATTTGTCTCCTTCTTGGGCCAAATACCAAGTCCTGACACAGGCAAAGTCTTTAATCTGCCTTTGAAGCCACCAGGAGTTTTGTCTGAGCAAGACGCTGCCTTTTGCTCGCAATTTTCCAATTAATCTATTTTTAGATTACATTTAAGACTTCCTCCAGCTTATCTCAGCACTCTCCACAGGGACCATCCCCTTTCACAGAGGGGAAATGCAGGGACAGAGCCACAGAAATAAAAATCCAGGGACATCTCCAGGGGTTTGATCCCTTCCTGGATGATGCTTCCACACCTCCTGCATCCCAATTCCAGAAAATTGAGGGATCTGATGCTCAGCTGTCAGACATGGGGAGAAAATCCCAATTTCAGCACTCTCAACCCATTTTTAAAAGCTAGAAACACCCCAAAAAAACCACCTGGAAAATGAACCACCTCTGTGAAGGGCAAACAGTAATTTTCTCCATGTATTTTTCCCCTCTTTTCAGTGGGAGTTGCAGAGTAATTCCTGGGGAAGAGAAGCCCTAAAAGGTTAAACACATGGGAAATTGGTTACTTAGAAGTGCTGGCAGCAGCAGAGACAGATTGCAGAGCAATGCATCACTGGGGCACTTTGAAGCAGCTATTTCCAAACTTCCCAAGATATTGACAAAACAGCAGCATCGTGTCAGGTGCACTCCCAGCCTGGTGGAACACAGGCAGACAGCAGGACAGCCTGAGCTTTGCCACCCAAAGAGCTCCCTCATGCTCAATTCTGGCTCTAAATCTGCTCCCCAACACTCACAATCCTGTTTTCCTTATTTTTTAGGTCATTTTAGGTTCTACTTCTTGCACTGCTACACCCAGTGTGCTTTCTTTGCATAGTGGTTTTGGTTTTCTAGTTTGAGATTTTGAGAAAATCAAATTTGAGATTTTTGGGAAAACCAAATTTGAGATTTTTGAAAAAACAGAAAACCAAATTTGAGATTTTTGACAAAACCAAATTTGAGATTTTTGAGAAAACAGAAAACCAAATTTGAGATTTTTGACAAAACCGAATTTGAGATTTTTGGGAAAAGCAAAACACCAACAGCTGGTGATAAGCAGCCACAGCTCAACTAAAACAGCTGGTAGGGAATGTCAGCCCAGGAGCAGGGCAGGGAAAAGGGGGTAAAACCCCTCGAATTCTGGCCAGACAGGAGGGAAATGCCTGCCTGAAATCCCAGGAGGTTGCTGGAGTTTGCATCTTCATCATTCCCTGGCAAAACTCTGTGGAATCACTTCAGGGAAGGACCAGGTTAAAAAATGGGGTTCTCATTTCTGACTCTGCAAAGGCAAAATGCACCAGGAGAAACCTCTCTTGTGGGGAAAAAGGAAAAGCTCCTGTGACCAGGCTGATAAAATGGAGTTCTCATATCAGAATCTGGAAAGGCAAAATGCACCAGGAAAAACCACTCTTGTAGGAAAAAGGAAAAGTTCCTGTGATCAGGCTGATAAAATGGGGTTCTCATTTCTGATTCCAAAAATGCAAAATGCAGCAGGAGCAACCTCTCTGGTGGGAAAAGGGAAAAGTTCCTATGACCAGGCTGAAAAAATGGGGTTCTCATTTCTGACTCTGCAAAGGCAAAATGCAGCAGGAGAAACCTCTCTTGTGGGGAAAGGGAAAAGCTCCTGTGCCTCCCTGCTCCAAGGGACAGACCCAGGGCTGCTCCTCCTGTTTTCAGGATGCTGGAGAGGCTGAGGAGGAGATTCCCAGGCAGCTCCGAGTTATCAGCCAGGCTGAGCAGTAAATCCAGGCTGCCTACTGAGCTCTGCAGGGCTGTAATTACCTGGGACATGGAGCACAGGGGGAGGCTGCTCCACCTCACCCCTCAGCAGGGCTTGGGGTTTGGAGCAGGGGCCCAGGGAACAGCTGGCAGCAATAGAAATGCACCTCAGGGGCTGCCAAACAGCAGAAAACACAGGATCCTGCAAGCTGTGCCCAGCTGGGTGCTGGAGGTGATGGCAAAACACCTGGGGGGGAGCACATGGATGCCTCCCCACCTGCACAATGTTGGAATCCCAGATTTAACATCAGGAGGGAAGGAGAGAGAGGATTTTCCTCCTAGCCCAGTGTCACAGACATCTTTTTATGGAAAATCCTTTCCTTAGGATTTTTTCCTCCTGAGAAGCTGAGAGGCCTCAGGAACAGAATGCAAACAATGGTTATCTGCTGCTGTGGGATGCAACAGGTGCATCTGGGATTGGGCTCATGTGGTTGTTTCTAATTAATGGCAAATCACAGCCCAGCTGGCTCAGACTCACTGTCCGAGACACAAACTTTTGTCATCATTCCTTTCTATTCTTAGCCAGCCTTCTGATGAAAACTTTTCTTCTATTCTTTTAGTATAGTTTTAATATAATATATCATAAAATAATAAATCAAGCCTTCTGAAACATGGAGTCAGATCCTCATCCTCAGACCCCTGTGAACACAGTCCCAGCCCAGCATCAAAGTTAGTCTCAAATGAACAAAGATGTGTTTCAGTCCCCACCTGCTGCCCCCTCCCTGAATCCAGGCATTGAAGGGTGGTGAGCACAGTCCAAACACCTTCACTGCACATTGATTTTGGCCTCATCCTGCCAAGCTGCCTTCCAGCTGCAAGGTGCATCTGCCTGTCCCTCATTTCCCCAGGAGATGCTGTGGAACAGGAGTTCCACCCAGGTGCACCAGTTTTATGTGTTTAAAAAAAGCCTGGATGTGGCACTTGGTGCCATGATCTGAGGTGTTAGAACATGGGTTGGACTCGATCATCTTAAAGGTCTCTTCCAACCTAGAAATTCTTTGATTCTGTGATTCTGTGGATTGTGGCCACAGCTGAGGCATCCACTCCAGCGCAGCCCCAAATCCCACTCAGAGAGGAGAGGAGCACAACTTCCCTTCATTAAAACCTCACAAAGCCAAGAAAACCTCAAGGAGACAAAGCTCTTTAGCAGCTTGCCTCGCTAATTCTCCTGCATGTGAAGATGACTTATCTCAGACTCATCCTCAGCTGGCTGAAAATAAATCCAACCAACTTCCCCTGCTGAAGTTTCCAGCGAGAACATGTCAGGAGCTGTGTGTTCACAGCTCCAGTGGCTCCTCTCTGCTGCTCTGACAGCAGGCTGGCTTGATGGACAGCTGTCTGTGGAGCATTCCCAATCTGCTCCCAAAAAAAAAAATACAAGAGTGGGATGGATGGGAAAGAGTTCCCCGGGTCCTTCAGGGTGGGAGGTGCTGAGAAGCTGCTGCTGGATCACGAGCTGACCCCTGCGTGCAGCACAAAGACAGAATTCTTTTCCTGCTAAGCCCCTATTTTTTTTTAATTATTTTTTCATCTCTCAGCTCTGGAAAGTCAAGAGAATAAAATAAATCAGGGCTATACTGGGGAGTTTTGTGTTCTCTCTGGAGATAAAAGTCTCTAAATACCAAGCAGAATTATGGACGATTTGCCTCCGAGAGGGAGCAAGTTGCTTCTGAAACTGCTGATACATTTTTAATGACTGTGTGAGCTGGTGCTCTTCTTCACTGCTATCACCACAGCCTCCTGCTATTTGGAGATTTCTGCAGAAAAAAAAAATTCTTAGACAGTAGAGCAAAAAGCCAAAAGGCAGAACAAAATGTTAAATCACTAAAAGAAAACCCCCACCAAAAACCCCTCTCTGCTGGAGCTGCTGGAGAGATAAAGACATCCCTGAAAAGCAGCCACCCCTCTGCACAGCCTGACAAGGACACTCCAGGAATCTGCTGCTATTCCATGGAATTATGGAGTGGTTTGGGTTGGAAGGGGTCTGAAATATAATTTGCCATGGGCTGGGACATCTCCCACCATCCCAGGGTTCTCCAAGCCCCGTCCAGCCTGGCTCTGGGCACTGCCAGGGATGGCATCGACTCTTCTGGGCAGAGATTTCTGCTCCCACCACCCTGCAGAGCCTGTGTGGCATTCACATCCTCTGGACACAGAGACATAATTCCCTCTGCCAGGACTTCTCCTGGGCAAGGCAGTGAGGAAGCTCAGAGAAAGAAGAGAAAACAATTCTTATCTCCATTTGCTGCTCCCGTTTGGCACACGTGGAATGTGTTATGGGGATTGTTTACCAAAGGGATTTGTTAATTGGACACCAAGCGTCCAATTAATTACAAGAAGTAATAGTTGTTTTGATTGATTGACCAATTAGGTCAAAGCTGTGTCATGACTGTCTAGGAAGGGTCACAAGTTTATTTTTAGTATCTTTTTAGTATAATATTAGTATAATATTAGTATAATATAGTATAGCTCAATAAAGCAATTGTTCAACCTTCTAAAATCACATTATTCCCCAACTAAAAAACATCTTTTTACAATAAACCTGTTCCTGCCACATCTGTCCCCATCAGGAGCATCTCCAGCTGCCCTGGAGAGCAGTGCCAGGCCCAGGCTTCCCAAAAACCCCAACGTGTTGCTTTTATCCCCGTGCAACCCCACACTGCAAACCGCCCTGCACGCCTTCTCCTGCAAGCTGAGAAACC
Organism: Geothlypis trichas; assembly: GCA_009764595.1. Taxonomy (NCBI): domain Eukaryota; kingdom Metazoa; phylum Chordata; class Aves; order Passeriformes; family Parulidae; genus Geothlypis; species Geothlypis trichas. Next base: position 5,824,319 of record CM019922.1, read on the forward strand.
ACAAACACCCTGGGAAAACCTGGCAGCAAATTCCACCTTCTCCAGGCAGATTTTTTCTGGTTTTTTTATTTTTTTATTTTTTTTCAGCCAAGCAGGAGTTTTGGAGGGGGCTTTGGTGTTGATGGATCTCTCCCTGCCACACCAGAAGTTTGATGAATGGTGAGAAAACGCAGCTCGAGCAAAGCTGGAGTAATCCTCACAGCTGAGACAACAAATTTAACAGCTGCAGAGCAGCAAGGAATTGGGGGAAAAAGCTGTCAGGGAATATCAACAAACAGCTTTACGGGGCTTTTTTCATTCCTTGGATGGGCAAAGAGAGCTCTTGCCTTGTGTCAAGCTTCTTGTGCAGACAGGCTGGGGTTTAAATGGAACAGGCAAGAAGGGAAAAACCTGAAAAACCTGAAAAAATCTCAACAAGTGGCTGTTGTGAGCTCTAAAAGGTGTCTCAGGGGAGGGGAGAGCTGCACTGACAGCCAGCCCCGGGGCCACAAAGATGTAAGTTCAATTAAACTGAAAAAACTGCTCCGTTTAAAGCCACCACCAATATGTTTCGCTCGGCAAAAATTGCATAATTAGCACGGGTAAATCATTACCACGAGGTATTGTCAGAGTCAAAAAAACCTCTGTGAGGATGAGGGAAGGATGACATCTATCAAGAGAATGAATGGCTGGAATTACAATGCTACATTTGAAAGGGAATAAAAAAAATACAAATTAATGTTTGGATGGGGTGTAAACCCTTCACGCTGCAGGGAGATGGTGAATTCCCTATTTTTGAGGGCTGGAAGAATCAGCCCTGGAGGCAAGGCTCCTCTCACAGCCTCTGGAAGCAGCCAGTGCTTAAAAAGGATATTTAACAACAAGAAGCAGAGCTCGGTTCCAGTCTGGCAATTTCTATGTTCCTATAAAAGCCTCGTCTCGTTTTTTAGATTTCATCAGCATTAAAGAGCCTGCTGTGCTCGCAGCCACCCCTCTCTTTGTCCTCACACCAGGGCCAGGGATGGATTCTCCAGGCTGAGAGACAGAGCTGTGGTATCTCCCTTGCCCAGGTGTCAGGGGATGAAAGGAGCCGTGGGCTCCCCATCACATCTCACCTCTGCAGGTGACACCAGGGCAGGTGACAGCCCAGGGAAGGTGATATTAGTGATAAACACCTGCTCAGCCGATACAGAAAATGGATTTTTAAAAAATTTTCATTCCCCTAGCTGTGTTCTTTCATCTCTCCCTTCTCCTTTTTTTATTTTCCCCCTCCACCCTTCGTGACTTCCAGAAAAAGAAGCAAGAAAACTTCAAGGAGAAAAGAATTCTGGAGGCAGTGAAGCAGAAGGACGAATGCATTGCTGACATTTCTCGTTGCTGTGGATTATTTTCTTTAACTTTCTCTCTCCCCAGCCTTGAGTCCTCTCATCTCACCCTTCTCAATCCTCCCCAGAATTAGCAAAGCCTGATCAAATTTCCTCTCACAGCTTAGAGATAAAAGCAGCGTGTGCCCATCCTAATTCCTCACACGGGCTGGGCTATCTCAGGGCGAGATTTCGCCCAGCATTATCAACCCCAGACCTGTGAACACAAGGAGACTTCACTCACAAGACATCTTTATTCAATTTTCCTCTCCTCCACAGCTTTATCACACGGCCCATCAGCCCTCCCAGGCTGGGTCAATACTTGGGAGCTCTGCTGGCACACAGGAGTGAATTATGAGTGTGAAACCCCCTCAGCCAGGCTCACCAAGTCCCATTACAGCATTAAAACTCATTTGCTGGGGCAGCTTATTTGATCCTGGGAGTGGGTTTGAGCTGGGGGATTTAGGCAGAGCAGAGATCCAGCAGCTGAGCCCTTCCTGCCCTCCTCTAAAGCCTTCCACAAAGAAAATCCTGTGCCTGCTGAGAAAACACTCAGCATGATGCATGCACAGAGCAGCGGGGGTAAAACACCCTGATATTTGACATTGTGAGGAATGACCAGATAATATTGGCTTTTGCATTCATGTTTTGGCTTTTGCATTCATGTTTAGGTTTTTGCATTCATGTTTTAGCTAATGCTTGCTGTTGGTGATTATAAGTGTTATGAATTCCGTTTTTCACAAAATTGTGGGGTAGTTTGGGGTGACCCTCCCTGGCAGGGCCCCCTGAGCCTCCATTTGTACAAAACCTGTGCCACCAGCAGCACAGGAGGTGTGAGGCTCTCCATCCTCCAGCCTGAAATGATCCTCTCCTTCTCTCACATCCAACTTCTCCCACCCCAACTCCTCCCTGCTTTTCTCCAAGTCTCTCTGCTGTGCTGGATGGGCTCCCCCAGCCCCTGAGGATGCTGCTGCCCCATCCCTGTGCCAGCAGCTCCTGCTCCTGGCAGCAGCACAGCCCCAGTTGTGCCTGAGCCTCGGCCCCCTCGCAGGGAAGCTGCTGAGCAATGATCTGCACCTTGCACAGAGCACCAACACCCCAGCACAGCCCTGCCCACAGCATCTGTTAAAACCTCCCTGTGGTGGAGGCTGTGACCATCCACTGACTGGAAAAACCACCAGGAACAGAGAAAAACCGAGCCCGTGTGGGATTCCCTCCCTCCCTCCTTCCTCTGGTGCCCACGATTTATTTTTATTAACAAACAATAGCAGCTAAAAGCACCGTGGTCTCCCACGGCGAGGACTGTGTGAGACACTCTTAATTGGCTTGGAGCTGTTATCTGAGAGGAAAAATCACCAAAATCACCACCAGGCTGGGGGAAGAGGAGAGGCTGCAGGTGGGAGGAGGGAGGGAAGGGTTTCTCCCAGATGGGAAGGACAGGGAGCTTCATTAAACAGGGCCAGAGGTGGACACAGCAGCTCTGGTCCCACAGACCAGCACCTCCATCCCTGGCCAGAATCTCAGTCCTTGACCAGCACTCTGATCCTTGACCAGCACCTCGACCCTTGGCCAGCACCTCCATCCTTGACCAGCACCTTGATCCTTGGCCAGAACCTCAATTCTTGGCCAGAATCTCAGTCCTTGACCAGCACCCCACCCCTTGACCAGACCAAATCCTTGACCAGCACCTTGACCCTTGACCAGCACCTCCATCCTTGACCTGAATCTCAGTCCTTGACCAGGACTCTGATCCTTGACCAGCACCTCGACCCTTGACCAGCACCTCCATCCTTGGCCAGAACCTCAATTTTTGACCTGAATCTCAGTCCTTGATCAGCACCTCGACCAGCACCCCAATCCTTGATGAGCACCTTGATCCTTGACCAGAACCTCAATTCTTGGCCAGAATCTCAGTTCTTGGCCACCACCCCACCCCTTGACCAGACCAAATCGTTGACCAGAACCTTCATCCTTGACCAGCACCCCAATCTTTGACCATCACCTCAATCCTTGACCAGACCAAATCCTTGACCAGTACTTCGACCCTTGAACAGCACTCCAAACCTTGACCAGCACTCCAAACCTTGATAAGCACCTCAATCCTTCATCAAACCAAATCCTTGACTGGCACCTCAATTCTTGGCCAGCACCTCAATCCTTGACCAGATCAAATCCCTGACCAGCACCTCTGTCCTTGACCAGCACCTTGATTCTTGACCAGAACCCCAATCCTTGACCAGCACCTGAACCCTTGATCAGTGCCCCAATCCTTGACCAGCATCTCAGTCCTCAACCAGACCAAATCCTTGACCAGCACCCCAATCCCTGACCATTCTCAGCACAAAACAAAAGGCTGAGCATTGTTTACCTTGCATAAAAATTCTGGGCAGGTCAAAAATCATCTCTAAAATAAGAAGAAAAGCTTTGTTTGCCTCCCCACCCCAGCAGGCACAAACCTCTCAGTGTACAGCTGGTTTTTCCAATTTAAAGTGGCTCTCCTGACACATTTTATGCCACATTAATTCAGCAGAAGACTCCTGCCCACTCTGCAGGCCTTCAGTTCCATTAAAGCACCTCTGGTGAGGCACAGAGCAGAGTTTGCACTGCAGACAGCAGTACAGGAGGGGATTTTTGGACAGGGAAATGCAAACTGATCTCTCCAGCTGGGGTGGCCTGGGGACACACTGAGGTGAGCAGAATCTGAGCTGTTCAACAAGTCTGCTTGCAAAGAAATCTGAATAAATGAGCACAGCCAGAGCCTTGGATTCATCAAAAGCTTAACCAGGAAAAAGGCTTTAAAACAGCAAAGGTCTTACACTGAGAAATGGATTAAAATTGAGTTTGGGAGTCTGGGTTTTGTTCCAATAGGGAATAAACCACTGTGGATTTTTCCAGTGGATGTTCCAAGGTTCCACCTGGATCCCTGGAAGTGTCCAAGGCCAGGCTGGACAGGGCTTGGAGCAATCTGGGACAGAAAAAATATCCACAGCCTTAGAAACTTTATCAAAACATCTTTCCCTGGACAGTGAAAGATCCAAGCACCCACTGGCATCAAACCTTTAATTCTCCCAACCTTCTTGCCTGTCTCTTACAAAACCATGCTGGGAGTGGATGAAGAACCCACTCCAGACCCCCCTTTTATTACATTTCAAGGGCAGCATTCAGAAGGAACTGCTTCCAACACCCCTTTTAGGGGTTTCCTTGCACTCACCTCTGAGCACAGCAAACAGAGCTGATCAAAAACCCATTTTCCCCTCCTTAAAAGCCACGACTTTTCCAGTTGTGCCACACTTTGCTTTTGCTAAGTGGAGACACTTTTGGGAACCTGCTCTCGGCCTTTTGGCTCACACAGATCCAACCTTCAACACACAAAACACCAAATTTCCCTTTGGAAGGAAACTTCAAGTTTGAGGCGGTTCCCCCCACCTCTCCAAAGGCTGCTTTTTCCACAAAAAAAAAAAAAAAAAATTCTTTTTAGCAAAAAAAGGCTTTGATGGAAAATTTTTCAGCTCCCTCAGAAGAAAAGAAACCAAGGAGCACAGAGCCTTATTTGCTGTTAGTGAAGAATTGCTGCTGCACCAACGAGGCTCTTTACACATGAAGGAAGTTCTAAAATATGAATCGGATCTGTGAACATCTCAAAAGTCTGGAGGGAGAGAAAGCTCTTAAATGCATCAACCTGATCTCTGGGCCACAGAAAGAAGATTAATCTATTTATTTAACTTAGAGGCCCTGGCAGATTCAAGAGGGAGAAGAAAGGAAAACAAAGCAGCCTCTACCAAATCAACGCTCAAGAAGTGGTTTATGGCCAAAAATCTGGATTTGCTTCTTTTTATTGCTGCCAAAGCTGTAAGTGAAACAAATAGATTCATCTCCCATCTATCACCCACAGAACATTTTGATCCATCCAAGCTCTAAAAGGCTGGGGTTTGAGGTGAGAAAGAGGCAGTTTGTGAATGGCTGAAGATGGAATTTGTGTGTTTTAATGGAGTGAGGATTGCTGGGGGTGCATTTGGATGACAGGGAGCATATGCACAGGGAAGGAGGTGGGAACCAGGACAGATGCCAAGCTGAGAATAGGCACAAGGGGTGATAGGCTTTGGGGGTAAGGGAGCAGGGAAACCTTGCAAAATTAATGGGATACCAGGAAAAAGGGAGCTGGGAGGTGCTGGTGCAATGGCACAGCTGCACACAACCAGCAGATGCAAAAGAATAAAGCAGCAATAAATAGTCTTGCACAGGAAGGCAGAATCAAAGTCCAAACTCGTATGTAAAGTTGCAATTAAAGGCATTATTTTGCATGAGAGAAGCTTTTAATCCTGCTTGTAGCAAAACTGACAAGAAGGGAAAAAAAAAAAAAAACCAACAAGATTTCAGGCCAGAAAACCATGGGTTTGATTAATTAACAGCAAAAAGCAGCAATTAGGGGTGCAGTGCTCCTGTGCTGCTGAGATGAAACACCCAAAACCCAGAGGGATGGAGCAGAATGGGCAGCCCTGGCACTTTTCCTCTGCTTGTTGTAACCACACATCAAATCCCATATAAAAAAGGGGAATTCTGGCTCTAGGGGGAAATACCAGCCAGACAAGTGGAATACTCAGAGGTTTTTTTTTTGGGGTATTATTTGCTGACCTCTCTCCTCCCTGGTGGGGATGTGAGCCTGAGGAAATGGGATTTGCTTTTAATCCAGCAGAGATCTCCATGCTCAGCAGGAGGAGCATCCCAAAGCAGGGATGGGGAGAGCACAGCACAGAGGCAGGGCTGGCTGACAAAAGGAAATTTCCTCTCCTGCCTGTCACAGCTGGGCAGGAGACCAGACAAATCCTCACACTCATCCTTGGCAGGAACCGGCTCAGCTTCTCCCCACAGCAGCCCAGAAAATTCCCTCCCAGACAGGACTTGTCTGCACAGCCTTGGCTCTGGCACCTCTCCATTCTCACTGCCTGTCTCGTGGCCTTTTGTGGGTTTATTTAAGGCTTGGGGAGCCTTTTGCATAACGGGGAATTTGGGCTCAGAGCAGCTTGCCTGGTGATGCAAGAAGTGCTTTGGAACCAAGCAGCGCTCAAGTTTCATAAGGCTGCAGATAAACTCCTCTCTGCCTGCTTTATCCTTTGTATTCCAATATTTCTCCAATATCTGGTCACTTTTCAGACACAATTCCAGGGCAGCTCCACCTTTCCCCTGTGGTTCTGCCTGAGTTATTCACCATTTCTCCTTTTTTGCTAAGGGGAGCTTAGACAGAGCCACTCCTGCAGGAGATCTCAGCTTTCCCACACTACAGGTAAATGGAGACCCCCAAAAGTGTTAATGGGGATAATGCCATAAAAAACTGCCCTAAAAACCACCCTAAGCATAAAACTGCCCTGAGGAAAACCCCACAGCTACAAAAATCTCCAGCACTGATTCTGCCAACTTGGCCCAGCAGAAGCTGTCCCTGCCCATGGCTGGGTGTTACTATAGGAATGAACATCATATACAGAAATGTTGTTGTTGTTATTATTATTAATTTTTGTTAATGTTATTATGTTATTATATAGAATGAACACAAGTGCACACTGCTGCTCTCAAGGTGAAGAAAGAAAGGGCAGTTTAATTTCTGACCCCAACATTTAGAGATTTCTAAAAGTGCCAGTGGATTGGAGGGTGACAGTGGCACCTCTCCAATGACACTGGACAAACCAACAGTCCATCAAATTTCTCTTCTTCCATAAAAGAATGCAAAACAATGAGTTATTTACAGAAAGTGTGTGAGAAAGTTTGTTACAATAAAGTAAACATCAGAAAGCTTAAAAAATCTTAAAAAATCAAAGCGACAGCAGGGGCTGGAATGAGATGAGCTTTGAAGGCTTTTCCAAACTAAACTGATTTAGGACCCTGGGATTCAAACAGAGCCAGCATTTCTTGAGCCAAGCATGGGGTAAATAATGAATAATAAATAATTAAAATAAAAATTTAATAAAAAATAAAAATAAAAATAAAAATAAAAAGATAAAAAGATAAAAATAAAAAATAAAAATAAAAATAAAAATAAAATAAAATAAAAATAAAAATAAAATAAAAATAAAAATAAAAATAAAAACAAAAAAAAAAATAAAACAAAAATAAAAATAAAAAAAAAAATAAAGCATAAAACATAAAAAAAAAAATAATAAAAATAAAAAATAAAAAATAAAAACTAAAAAATAAAAAATAAAAAATCTCACAGACACCTGAGGAGGTTCTGCTCCTCTCTCTCCTGCCTGCAGTGTGGCACAGGAGGAGCAGTGACACCACAGCTCTGGCCTTTCTCCAGTGAGCAGAGATCACCTGGCCTCGTTAGCAGAGCGTGACACAGAGCCCCACAAAGGCCCAGACATGGCCTCAGCATCAGGAACAAATTTGTTCCCCGAGCAAAGGCAGCGTGGCCAGGTTAGCTGTAGGCAGGCTGGCCGCGCTCCTGGCTCAGCAGCATTCCCAAAACGGCTCCCAGAGCTCCCATCCTCAGCAGTGATGTCCAATTTCCAAACTGGGCAAGGAGCAGCCCTTCCCAGAGCTGCCTGTGCAGTTGTTCTCATCGCTGGCTTGACATCAATTCCAGTTCAATGAGGGAAGGACAAAGTCATGCCCAAGCTGAGTGCTCTGAAATCCTCATCCCATCACTCTCCTCCAGCTCTGGCATGAATTGTCCTCATTAACCAGGCTCAGCCCAACTTTAATGTTTGTATCTTGACCTAAAATCCACCCAGACCACAGCACCATGTCCTAGTGCAGCTGGCACCTCAAGGCCACAGTGATCCAACCTTCAGATGAGGACTTAGGGATGTGACATCCTGAATCTGCTCCTCTCCATCCAGACACTCCTGCCTGTGTGTCAGCAGCAGAGAAAAAGAGGATTAAACAGCTGAGCTTCCAACAGCCACTTCTGTGCCCATCCTGAATCAATCTGGAAGAGAATGGCCAGCTCCCAGCCAAATTTCATGGGGATGCAGGCTCATAAAAACCTCCTGGATTCTCTGAGTCTCATGAAATCACATTGTGCTGGAGGAGAGGAAGATTTCCTCGCAGAGGGAAGGGCTGCACGTCTAGCTCAGCTCCCACCAGGCACCAGTGAATCCGCCAGGGAGGGACGTTGTGCATGCCCTAAACGTGGGGAAATCATCAATTAGAGCTCGCTGAGCTCAGCCACGAGGCACAAACAACTCTCCAGGCTGCCTTAACTCCCCAGCTCGTGGGAACCACTTGGGTTTTTATTCCTCCGCCCGCTGGAATTCTCTTCACCTCAGCCCCTCTCCAGGCAGAGGGAGTGTTTGGAGTGGCTGTGATTCAGCACAGCTCGTTTGGAAGCAGTCTGGAGCCCAGCAGGCTTCCAAACCATTCCAGCAGCCACTGGCCCAGCTGATTGCTGCTGACTGCTGTCAAATAGCAGCCCCTGAGCCTCCCCCTGCCCCCCAGAAGAAAAGCTGGTAATGCTAAAATTCACATTATTCCTTCCCAAAAGTAGTTCTCATAGTGCTGGTGGGAGAGAGCAGCACTGAAGGAGGAGGAAGGATCTTGATCAGAGCAGCTTTTCCTGCTCTCCATCCCTCAGCCTGAATTAAATCACAAACATCAGGGGGCCATCCTCTCTCTGCCACCCCCAACAAACCCTCAGAGAGCTCGGGGAGATGGTGACCTGTCATTAACAGAGCAAGGGCAGCCTGTTGTGTGCAAATAGAGCCTCAAACCAGCAATAAAGGCAGCTACCAGCATGATTCCTGGAGGGGGAGCAGCCCTGCCCTGAGCTCAGAGGATGCTCTGTTCCCCCAGCATGGCAGCTGGGGTGAGAGCACATCAGGAAGGTCACTGCACACCTGGATTTCAGCCACTGATCTGGGCATCATCCCTGGAGGCCTCAATTCCATCCCATGACACAGAGATGGGGCTGGATGCTGACAGGACAAAGTGAAAAAGGTGAAAAGCACAGCCCAAAGCCCAGCAGTGGTACCAGGCCTGGCCAAGCCTCCTCTTCCTCCAGCAGCAGCTCCAGCCAGGGGATGCAGCAAAGAATGATCAGTGCAGAAAGCCTTTGACACATCAAGGAAAAAAACAACCCAGAAAACAACACCCTCAGCAATAAACTGCAGAATTTGCTGTTACTGAGGCGCTGGGTTAACCCTGGCCCCTGAGCAGCCTCAGATTCTCCATCCTGCAGGACCTCTCTGAGCAGCACTTCCAAGGAGCTGCTCAACAGGGCTGCAAACACCCAGAGCCCTCCAGACCCTGCTGCTCCCTCCCTCCTGCTGGAGCTGAAGGGACTCTGGGCTCCTTTCAGTGCAGGAATTGTTCCTGAGCAGGATTCTGAGGTACACCCATCCCTGGAGCTCTTTCCTCTCTTCTCCAGGAGGAGAGGGAGAGGAGAGAAAGAGGAGAGAAAGAGAGGAGAAAGAGAGGAGAAAGAGAAGGAGAAAGAGAAGGAGAAAGAGAGGAGAAAGAGAGGAGAAAGAGAGGAGAAAGAGAGGAGAAAGAGAGAGAGGAGAAAGAGAGAGAGGAGAAAGAGAGAGAGGAGAAAGAAAGAGAGGAGGAAGAGAAGGAGAAAGAGGAGAAGGAGAAGGAGAAGGAGAAGGAGAAGGAGAAGGAGAAGGAGAAGGAGAAGGAGAAGGAGAAAGAGAAAGAGAAGGAGAAAGAGAAGGAGAAAGAGAAGAGTCCAGGGATGGGTGGCAGAATCCTGGCAGGATTAATTCCTGCACTGAATGGGTTGTTAAACATTGGCAGGGCTGCCCAGGGAGGTTTGGAGATGCCTGGAGGTGTCCAAGGAATCACTCAGTGCTCTGGGCAAGGTGAGGTTTGGACAGCTTGGACTTGATGGTCTTGGAGGTCTTTTCCAACCTAAATGTTGGATTCTAAACCTGATTCTGTCCTGTCCTGCCCCCAGTGCTTCAGGTTCCTGCTCTCCCCATCCCAGAGAGGGGCACAGGAGGTGGGATTTCAGTTTCTGGGGAAGAGGAGGAGTTGAGAACAGGAATTTCAGTGTCTGGGGAAGAGGAGGAGTTGAGAACAGGAATTTCAGTGTCTGGGGAAGAGGAGGAGTTGAGAACAGGAATTTCAGTTTCTGGGGAAGAGGAGGAGTTGAGAACAGGAATTTCAGGGCCTGGGCAAGAGGAGGAGTTGAGAACCCTGAGCATCCAGAGCAGGACAAGGCCACATTTCTGCCCAAACCCAAGCCAGGCTGGAGGCAGGAGCAGAGCATCCAAACCCCAGGGAAGGAATGGACAGCCTCCAGATCCCTGGATTTATGTCAACCTGGAGAGCAGACAAGGCCCCATTAATTCCTGAGCTGTCCAAGCAAGGATTGGATGAGTGGCAGCTGCAGCACATCCCCGGGGTGCCCAGGAGAGGATGCTGGCTCTGTCTGGAGCTCCAGGACAGCTCCCAAACCCCTCACACTCCCAGCCAGGAGCCCTCTCCACCCCCGTGCCTTGGGAAGGGCTGATAAAGGAGCAGCCTGGCAGCCCTGGAGCCTCCTCCTCCCATCCCTGTCCCTCTCCTGCTGCCACTCAGGCAGGAATTGCTCTCTGGGGAGGGATGGGGGGCACAGGATTTGCAAATCCCTGCCTTGGAGCTGACAGCAGCCTTTCAGCCCAACAGCAGCTCAAAACGCTGCTGAACAGAGATATTTTTATGAAAGCTCCCCCTCCTCCCTCCACCATCTTCCCAAAATCATTCTAAGCTCCTTTTCTTAGGCACTTTGAAATAATTAAAGTCTTCCATCAAATTATACTGAAGATCTCTATGAAAAGCCTTTAATTTCCATTCACTTAATGTAACTCCATCCACCAGATGAACTCTGCAGGGGGCTCTTTTTTGTTTGGAGTTTTTCTTTTATCCCATCTCTTTTTTTATTATTATTATTATATTTTTTTTTCCTTACTCCTCCTCATAAAACACCACGCTGGGAAAGTTTAATTTGATTTTAGCCTGGCTGGAATTTTGGGCTGTGCCACATCCTGCACAGCTGCACTGGGAATCTCGAGCTCCTCTAAACATTTAAACAGCTCCTGGTGGGCAGCAGCAACATCTGAGTGTGGGGTGGGGATGTGAGAAATCCTCTGAGTGAGCAAAGAACCAGCACCAGAACCTCCCCAAGTCCATTGCTCCTTCCCACAGGAGTGCTGGGATAACAAAAATCACTCCAGGCAGCAGAGAGGGGAGGGTTTCTTATTTTATCTAAGTAGAGGAGATTGCCAGCCTGACCTTTAGCTCAGGGAATAAATAGCAGGGATTTTCCAGCGGCCAGAAATGGCTCTTTCCACCCCAGTGACTTCTCCAGGTGATAAACCCCTTAATGAGCCAAAAATTTCCCAAAAGAGAGCCAACATCAGCTCCCAGGGACAGCTGGGAGGCGCTGGGCAGGTCTGTGCCACAGCTCAGGATGTCACCAGGGCTGGGTGACTGTCCATGCTAAAAATGAGGATTCCTTTGTCCATCTAAAAACGAGAATTCCATTTTTCCATGCTAAAAATGAGGATTCCTTTGTCCATGCTAAAAACGAGGATTCCATTTGTCCATCTAAAAACGAGGATTCCATTTGTCCATGCTACAAATGAGGATTCCACTTGTCCATGCTAAAAAATGAGGATTCCATTTGTCCACGTTACAAATGAGGATTCCTTTGTCCATGCTAAAAATGAGGATTCTGCCCCATACCAGGATAGGAAAAGGGGTACCAGTGTCCCTGGGACTGGGCAGCCCTGCACACACAGGTGTCACCCCATCCACAGGACACATCCCAAACCAGCCATGGGCCTTGTTCCTTCCCAAGGCTTTTTAGGGACCTGTAGAAACTTTGATATCCCCCAAAAAACCCTCAAAAATTTTGCAACAAGCTCTGGGAGCAGTCTGGGAGAGTTAAAGCACTGGCAATGTGGAGGAGGGAGATGATGATGATGATGATAAATTGGTGTTTGATTTTTCTCCCTGGCAGAAGCTGGGACATGGGGTTCAGAGCCCTCTGTGCCACCCCACCAGACAAGGAATTATGGAAGAAGAAGGGGAATAAAGCTTGCTGACCTTCCAGAACAGCAGGATTTAGTAATCACAGCACCAGCAAACTCCAGGAGCTGGGAATTTGCTGGGAACTTCAAGGCTCCTGTGAGGCAAAGCCTGACACAGCTTCAGGACACCAAGATTTCCTCCCTGGCTCTGCTGCTTGGCCAAACTTTCTCTCCTCATGCATTAATTTTCCCACCTGTACCTAGTGAGAATAATGTCACAGACCTCTCCAGCAGGGGTGTCAGGATGAAGAGTGTTCTGCAAGGCTCATACATCATCATTAGCTCTGGCCAGGAATAACCCAGGCTCTGGGAACCTGGAGCAGCATTTTTCCAGCTGCACTTGGAGTGTGTTTCCCTCCTCCCAGCCCACAGCCTGCTCCTTCTGCCTAGCTGGGCTTTATTGCCATTCATTTGCACCACAGAAGTGCCCTAAATGAAATCATCACGGCTCCTTGTCCCCAAAATTGTGTCTTGTCAGTCAAATCAAGCCCTGCTTTATACAGCAAAAACAAAGAAAAAACAAAAAAGACAGAGAATCATGGAATCTCCTCAGCTGGAAAGGACCCACAAGGATCATCTGAGTCCCTGCACAGCACAACCCCAACAATTCCACCCTGTGCCTCAAAATGCCAGAACAGAACCAGAAGATGCTGCCATTAACATTTCACACCTGGAGTCTACAGACAGCGCTGGCAGAAAAACCTAAATATTGAGCAAAATGAGGAAATAACAGCTTTTAGCAACATTTCCACAGGGATTTCTGCCCCGTGGTGCAGCAGCTCAGCCATTCCCATGCCCACAGTGGGACAGGGCATGGGAAAAGTCACTCCAAGAGCCGACTGCAGCCACAAACCGCGTGGGTTACGCGAGGTAAATTCCCCCTGCAAAAATCCCTCCTCTCACCCCCAAACCAGAGCAGTGATTCACCAGATGAAGAGACTCTCATAATTCTCCCCCTGACAGCTCAGGACAAGCAGCACAGCTCTGGTAGCATCAGGTCAGTGCTGTGCCTCAGAGCGTGGGCCAGAACAGCGCGGGGATGAAGGTAATTAACGACGCGGTAACGAAGCTGTTTAGTCATCCGCTGTGCCGCCAATTCATCCCTGTCGTGTGCAAGGGGAGAATCAAAGCTGCCAGCAGGGCTCTGGAGCTGCCTGCTGGCCCCACACGCTCCTGATGGGCTTTGGAGAGGAGCTGGAGTGGCCTTCTCCAAAAATCCAGATCAACCCCGCACTGGCACCAGGAGGTGACACACACAAGGAGCCCTTGGTGGCATTTTTCCATCGTCACGTTAAAAACCAAGACCCAAAGGCTCTCTCCCTTTTCCAGGATCCCAAAGGGGTTTTTCCAGAAGCCCAAATGAGGTTTTTCCAGAATCCCAAATGGAATTTTCCAGAATCCCAAATGGGGTTTTTCCAGAAGCCCAAGTGGGGTTTTCCTGAATCCCAAATGGGGTTTTTCTGAATCCCCGATTTTTCCTGAATCCCAAATGGGGTTTTTCCAGAAGCCCAAATGGGGTTTTTCCAGAAGCCCAAATGAGGTTTTTCCAGAAGCCCAAATGGGGTTTTCCAGAATCCCAAATGAGGTTTTTCCAGAATCCTAAAGGGGTTTTCCAGAAGCCCAAATGGGGTTTTTCCAGAAGCCCAAATGGGATTTTTCCAGAATCCTAAAGGGGTTTTCCAGAAGCCCAAATGGGATTTTCCGGAATCCCAGTGGGATTTTTCCTGAATCCCAAATGGGGTTTTTCCAGAAGTCCAAATGGGGTTTTTCCTGAATCCCAAATGGGGTTTTCCAGAAGCCCACAGTGCCCATGGTTGGCAGGACACCAAATGTCCTGGGCTGTCACATAAATTTGGATTCTGTTCCCATCTGTCGCAGGTGGGGCAGTTACCTCTGTTCATTGGGAAGTTTTCTTTATCTCTTCCACAAGCAATCCTCCCTCCAGGAGATCTCTGCTGTTCATGGGCCATTAATTATTAATTATCTTCTGGAACGTCCTTGCATGGCTGATAAAATTCCATCATCTCATTGGGAGATGCTCCGCCCAGGGGAGGAGCCAAGCATTCCTACCCAGATACAATCTGAGACTTCAAACATTCCTACCAGGATACAATCTGAGACTTCAAACATTCCTACCTGGATACAATCTGAGACCTCAAACATTCCTACCTGGATACAATCTGAGACCTCAAACATTCCTACCTGGATACAATCTGAGACTTCAAACATTCCTACCCGGATACAATCTGGGGTTTGGGACACCCCAGCAGCCTTTGCCCACTGCATTGTCAGAGGAGCAGCTTTCTCCACGGGCAGCAAGGCTGATGAGCATCCTCATTTTTGCCTCTCTGAGCAGAGAAATCTGGGAAAATGGAGTTTTCTGAGTAGAAAACTGGTTGGGAATGTTGTTGTGGTGGGTGGGAGAGTGTGCTGGGGTTTCCTTTATGGTAAATAATCCATTGCCAGAGGGAGCCCAGGCCCATCTCCAGCAGCCCTGGAGCTGCAGAGGAAAACTCCCCCCTTGGGCAGGATCCCTGCTCCAGCAGAACCACAGCTGGCACTGCAGGAGGGCTGAGCCCCCACATTCAGGTGTGTGCTTGGAAAACACTTCCATGCCCACATTTTGGGCTTATTTCAAAAGGTGGGAGGCACCCAAGCGATTTCCTGGATGGGAATCAGATTTTTGACATCAAAATACACCAAAATCCCAAATATGGGTTGATTTCAGCCTTCTCAGCAATACTTGAGAGCAGCCCAAACACCCAGGTGAGTTACTGCTCCCCTGATGCTGAGTCCAGATTCTCTCTTCTTCCCTGTCCACGTCCATTTCTATCAGTATTTTATTGTGAGCATTTGTGGTTTAATTTCCACTTCTCCTCTACCTTTTTTCCCCTTCCCCAGCACCACTAAAAGCTGGCAGGTTTTAAAAATCCCCGAGTATCTCGATGAGAGGAGGGCTGGAACAGCTCCTTTGGGGACAATGGATTCTATTCTCCTGCAGTGTGCCTACAAAGTCAAACCCAAATTCTTCCTTTTTATAGGAATTCATTCAAAGCCTATTGATCTGAGCCTTCACTCTGCTCTTAACAGCCTCTGACTTGGATTTCATTTTTTTTTTTATAATCAGGGTTTCTAAAATGACATTCAGGTCTGTGCCTTTATCTTTTTAACCAGCCCCTTTACTCCTCCTTGCCCCAGTGATGCTTCCCACACTCCAACTCTATAGCAAAACCCCACAAACTGCCCCAAATTTCCTTTTCTCCCCCTCATCACCACAGGTGTGGTTCTTCCCAGGAATCCCAGGATGATGGATGCTGGAATTGCTCCCTGGGAGTGATTACAAACCATTCCTAAGCTGGACCTGGGGACTCCTTATCCCCTGAATTATTCTCCTGGAAGCAGCTCCTGCAATCTGCTGAGGGCTTGTACAGCAGGGCTCACACTTATGGATGGTGACAGCTTGGATTTACTCTGCCTCAGGGTGGGAAAGATGAAATTCCACGTGGGAAGGGCTCTAAGGGCAGTCACTGGCTCCTTCCTGAGCGTTCCAGGACAGTGGAATTGCTGATGCAGCCCTGGGATCATTCCTTCAGGCCTCCAGGTGCCAACAGCATTCCAGACTTTTGAGAGTGGCAGTACAACCCTGACAATTCCAGGATTGGGAAATCCTTATCCACAAGCAATAAAAAAAGGACCTTAGAACACCTCCTTACAGCCCTTCTGGCCACCCCAGCCCCTCTCCAAGGGGGATGAGCATCCTCATTTTTGCCTCTCTGAGTAGAAAACTCTGGGAAAATGGAGTTTTCTGAGTAGACAACTGGTTGGGAATGTTGTTGTGGTGGGTGGGAGAGCGTGCTGGGGTTTCCTTTATGGTAAATAATCCAAAATATGGGTGGCATCCAAGCCTTGACAGCTCTGGGAATTCTCCAGGTTGGGAGATGGTTTTCCAGGTTTTCCAGCCTGTTCTTCCTCTCTCACCTTCCCTCACCCAGCGAGTTTTGCTCTGGTGTCACAGCAGAGAAGCTGCTCCAATTGGGAGAGCACCACCCTCCTCCTCACCCACCAGCACCAGGCGAGCTGCAGATAAACAAGGACACGGCCCCAAAAAATGGGAATGTGAGCCCTGGAGAGGCAGCAGACAGACAGACAGACAGACAGACAGATGGACATGGAACAGCGAGCACGAGGCTGGGAGAGGCAGCAGCCCCGGATTTATGGCCAGGCTGGAACGCCTGGTGGAGCAGGAGGTCAGGGCAGGAGCAGCAGTAAATCCAGCACAGCTGCAGGATCAAACCCTGCCACACCAACCTGGAAGATTCCCCGGTAACATCACTCAAAATTCCAGCTCTGTCCGCTCTCATTTGGCCGGGTTATTAACGGGAGATTAATTAGAGGCAAGCAAGGAAGGAGGTTGAGATGCAGCAGGGTAGGATCATGTCCACAGCAGCAGGATTCTGCTCTGAGGGCAGGGATGCAGCCAAAAAAACCCAAGGGTTTTAATTTGAGCCCACCATCATCCAGATAAAACAGAGTTTTATGCTGGTTTAATGCAAATACATGGCTTAAAGGCAGATAAAAGGGAGAGGAGGCAGCAAGGACAGCAAAAATATGCCAAGTCCTGAAGGGAAAAAGGCATTTTACTCATTTTAATAAATAAAGCACATTTCCATTCATTCAGAAAGTGGATAAACACTCGGCTTGCAGAGCAGGAATTACTCCAGGTTTGGAAAAACACTCCAGAGCTGGGGCCCTTTTTCACCCAACTGGTGGGAGCAGCAGTGCCAGGTGCTATTAATAGGAGCTGCCTACAGCCTGAGGGAGCTCTGCTGCTCTCACCAGGGCTCTCTACCCATTCTCTGATTTAATTTTCATTCATTAAAAATACAAAAAAAAAAAAAACACAAATAAACCAACCTCTCCCCCCCCACCAAAAAAAAAAGGTTTCAAACACATTTAATGAATTAACACATAGATGCTTCTCCCCCTGTTGCTTTCCCCTCTTAACAACTTTGCCAAAGCAGGAAAATAATAATTCAAGAACGGGGTTTAAGAAGTGTTTGTTGTTTTCTGGCTGTTTGTTGTGCTTAATTATAGAGGTGTTACAGCTCCCGTGCCCGCCTTCCCCTTCCTGCAGTTACATAATCAGCTCCCACCCACCACAACATTCCCAACCAGTTTTCTACTCAGAAAACTCAATTTTCCTTGAGTTTTCAGCTCGGAAAACTCGAATTTCCCAGATTTTTCTACTCAGAGAGGCAAAACTGAGGATGCTCATCAGCCTTGCTGCCCGTGGAGAGGGGCTGGGGTGACCAGAAGGGCTCAGAGGTTTCTGAATATAAAATTCCAGTTCTGTGCTGAGGTTTTATCCACGTGGTTGTGGATCTGCTCCCTGCTCTTGATGCTGAAGGTTTGGAGCATCAGTGTCCTGCTTTCCCACCTGAAGGGCTTTTCCAGGTTACAGCTCCACTGTCCCTGATGATTTGTAGGATTTGTGAGAATTCCAGCAGATC
This sequence comes from Geothlypis trichas, assembly GCA_009764595.1. Taxonomy (NCBI): domain Eukaryota; kingdom Metazoa; phylum Chordata; class Aves; order Passeriformes; family Parulidae; genus Geothlypis; species Geothlypis trichas. Next base: position 5,842,181 of record CM019922.1, read on the forward strand.
CCACACTTGCAACATGAGCACATTTAGGCACTGAACCAGACATTCTCCATTACACACACGCACAAAATAAATCACACGCTGTCCCTCGTAAACCAGCCCAGCCAAAATCCCAGGCTGAGGGAACAGTTCCAATGTCACCACACAAAGTCACACTGAAAACAAGAAACCTCCAGCACACACACAGAGCAACAGGTGAATACCAATGGTGGGGAACCACTGAATGGCCTGGGTTGGAATGGACATAAAAATCATTAATTCCACCCCTTGACATGGGCAGGGACATCTCCTACTACCCCCAAGTGTCTGAGGCCAGGTTGGAGCATCCATAATAATAATAAATAAACCCTATCCATAATAATAATAAACCCTAATAATAAAATAATTAGTAATAATTACCAATTGTTATTATTATCATTATCATTATTGTTATTATTATTGTTATTGTTACTATAATAATCCCACAGAACCAACAGTGAGGTTGGGGCCACAGCAGCGCCCAGATCCAGGAGGTGACAATCCCAGATCCAGGAGGTGACAATCCCAGATCCAGGAGGTGACAATCCCAGATCCAGGAGGTGACAATCCCTGGCAGGCTGAGGGAAGAAGAGGCAGAAGTGGCCCAGGTTGGGCTCACAGCAGCCCCAGGCAGGGATGGAGGAGCCTGGTCTGTGCTGTCACAGGGATGTGCTCAGAGCCTCCAGCAGCCTCCCAGATCCATCAGCCCCCAGCCAAGCTCCAGCCACAGCAGCCATTTATCACCATAATTAAAGGGGAAAAAAGCAGCATTACAAGGATCCTGGAGCCATCAGTCAAGGAGCAGAAGGAAGAATCCAGGGAAAGCTTTTTTCCCTTTTTCCAGCTTTCCTCCACCAGCACCATGAGGTGACAGCTCCAGGAACCTGGCACATCTCTGGCCTTTCCCTCCTCAAATCCCATTCCCTTTGTGCCTTTAGTTCCAGCCACTCGATCAAAACAGGGGGGAAATTAAAAGAAAAAATGATTAGGACATAAAAGTTCATTGATTGATTTAAAATTATGCTTTGAAACAAAACCCCCTGGATTGGAAAGCTTGTATTTCACCGTGGGAAGGGGTGGTGGAACACAGGGAACACAAGGAGAAATAAACAGCCCCGTCTCAGAGCATATATTTTGTCTTCATTATGCCCCTGAGAAGGTGTTAATATACAATGTACAACGTATTAATCACCCCTCTAACTTCCAAATGCGAAATGCATCATTAACATTCATGTTGTTTTCAATTAGCTTGCTGGATGGGAAGGAGGGAACAAAGACAGGTTCCCTCGGTAAATTCTGCTGCCTTCCCAAAGAGTGGGGACCATAAAAAGCAGCCGGGGTGAAGCTCCTGCACTGCCCAGCATCCACCAGGGGCTGCTGGCTGCAGCACAGGCAGGATTTTAATTGATGCAGCAATTAGGAAAAGGCAGGGTTTGCGGGCAGGCAGGTAATTTAGAAGTGTAAATTTCCAGAATTGTTTTGGGACAGATTTTCAAAGGGTCTCAGCTGCCAAAGAGGCAGATAAGCACCTCGTGGGATTTGTAAGAGCCCCTCAACCAAACCCCTCTGACTCCTGTTGATACTTTCGTTTATAAAAAAGGGCTTTGAAGATTGTTTTGATCCCAAGTCTTAGAAGTTTTCCTGCTCAGATACAAGCTGTCCTACAGAGAAAAGCTGTTTGTTTCTCATTTGTGAGGCTCTCATCCCTCACAGGCTCCTTTGCCAAAGGACAGAAGGGTCCAAGTCACTCCTGCAGGACACCTGACCTTCCCCCAAGAGCAGCTCAGTGCTGCCCATCCAGAGATGTTATCACTGCAATTATTTCATTTCTGGGTGCTGAGCACTCGTGGAAGCTCCTAAGAACTGGAAGGGCAAAAGCTGGAAACTTTTCCCTCCCAAGCCTTGTGGCCACTTCAGCTTTGAAGCCAATTTCAGGAATTTGGCTTCGGTGGCAAAGCTGGAGCAGCTTAAAAGAGTCAGAAAAGAAATCTGGGAATAAAACTGGGTTCTTCTGCTAAAGCAGCTCCCTCTGACAGATCAGTCAGGATTCCTGTGCTTGTCCAGGCCCCCTTCCAAAACAACCAGCCATGGGCCTTCTTGAGCTCATTCCAGCTCCAGCTTTATCCTTCAAGGAAAAGCATCCAATCACAAGCTGAAGTTGCCATTCATGGATAATTGACCACAAGCCTTAGGGGAGATATTTCAGTTTTTAATTACTCTCACTTCTCAGGACCGTCTGTCTCAGTCCTAAGGCAGAGCTCCTGGAGCTCCTGTTCCTTACAAGTGGCTCTTGCTGTACTTTCTTTGACCAAAAAAATAAAAAAAAAAATAAAAAATGCAGTCACCTTGGCAGTAGGAAAAGAGGATTTCATAAAAAGGGAAAGACAAGCTGAGCCCAGAGGATGAGTCACATCTGAGATGTCACCTCAGAGGGAACACAGGCCAATTGCTCTCTGTTGACTTAGAGATGTGAAGGTAAGGGGGATGGATCCGGGCTGAGGGATGGGAGAAAAACCCAAACCACATCCCCACAGCAGTCCCTGGTTGAATACTGGACTTAAAAGGATGCACCCAGTGTCGCAGACATTCTCTGTGAAAAATCCTTTCTTGGGATTTTCCCTGCTGGAGCTGAGAGGTTTCAGCAGCAAATGTAAACAATTATTATCTGCTGCTGTGGAATGCAACAGGTCCACCCGTGGTTGGTCCCCTGTAGATGTTTGGATCTACTGACCACTCATGGTGGAGCTGCTCTCACTCTCTGTGAGACACAGACCTTGGTTATTCATTCTTTCTATCCCTCTTAGCATAGCCAGCTTCTGAAGAAGCCTCTTCCTTTTCTATCTCTATGTATTATAGTTATAATGCTGTATATATATCATAATATAATAAATCAAGCCTTCTGATCATAAAATCAAAATCCTGTCTCTTCCATCCTCAACAAACGCCTGTGACCACCGTCAACACACCCAGAGCTGAGATAGGACAGAGCTCATTTGTGCCCTGCTCTGGTCACAAACATCCAGCACAAGCACCTGTCCCTGCAGGAGCAGAGTCCCTCTGTGCTGACTCCACTCACGAGGCAGCTGCTCTCCCCCAAAAGTGAGAGAAAAAATAAACAAAAACCTCCCACAGCGACCAATTGCAGCCCCTCCCCAGCTCACGGGAGCCGTGTGCATCCCCCTTGAAGAGTGGCAGCAAATCCCACTTAATCCCCCTCATTCCAGCACGTGAGCTGCTCCACAAAACAGCTTTTGTTTCAAAGTGACACCACCGGGGACAGAGCTGCTGCCTCAGCCTCCAATCCAGCACAAAACCACCTCTCTCCCTTCTCCTAAAATCCACAATTCCCCCGTGGATGGTACCTGCAGGGCAGCCCCCGGGGGGAACCAGCCAAGCCAAAAAAGTTGCCACGTGCTGGAGACCTGAATCCACCCAGTGGAATAGGTTGCTATGGTTCCCAAGATCTAATCCAGAACGATACAGGTATAAAAAAGAGAAAAATGCAGTGATTAAAAATAAATAAATAGACAAATCTGGGCCCGGTGCCATGAAAAATGTGAAGTTGTCCTTGACTCCAGAAGCAAATGAGGCATGAAATGTATCAAAATGTGATATTGAATATAAGGATGTATTTAATATTTTACAACACTGGAAATCTTGTTACAAAAGGGCTGGATCATAAATCAAGCTGAGAGGGGCCCAGGTCTTCCCTTCTCTCCCCTCTCATTTCCCCTGGAAAAGTTTGAGCAGGGAGGGAAGCTGAGCATCACTCCCAGGGCGAGGGGAGCTGCTGGGTTTGTCCATCAGCAGCAAACCCTCATTAATCACCTCATTCTCCATCTCAGGATTCAATCACCTGCTCTGCTCCACAGCCACTGCTTATCTATTTTTATTTGTCTTAATTCCTGGAGATGTCCATCCCTCCAGAAAGGGCTGAAAACTCAGTCCAGAGGAGTTTTCTTATTAACCCATTGTATTAATTGCCTGCCTGGGCTGCCACTTATCAGCTTCTCACTTATTATCTGTACAGAAAGATTTGTCACTGTCCCCCTGCTGATTTTGCCCCTGGATTTTCACTCTTTTATTGGATTCTGGAGAGCAGCAGCACCATCCCACCAGGAGCTGGGGGAATTCAGTCTGTGGAGCTCCCAGGCAAGAAATGAAACACACATTTCACTCCTTTCCCTCCTTATTGCCCAGCCACTCACGCTTTTCACCAAAGCTTTTGTTTAATCACACTGCTAAAAACAAATAACAGCAAAAAAAATGTACAGGGAATTTAGGAAAATCGCATCTCCAGTGGAGAAATGGATTTTTATTTTTTTTTTTTTAATGCAATGGAAGTAACCCTGTGGTAAAAATGCAGCTTTGGTACCAAGCATTGAAATCCATCCCCTGGTCATGGTAAACGAGCAGTTTTAATTTAAGCACCACCCTCTATGTCAAGTCCTGTTTGTCACCGTGTTAATGGACGTGTTTATTCACACATTCCCCGGAATAAACATCCTCCTCCCTCCTCTCCCAGTCCAGAAATGGTGGCACTGACTCCACCAGGTCCGCCTGCCAAAAATATCCTTTACCCACCTATCCTCCCAACCTGCTTTCCTATGGAAACAGCAAAGCCACCCACAAACAAACCCACCTGCAGCACATTGTCCAGAGCCAGCTCCTCCAAACCCTCCCAGCTCCACAAAAACCAGAGGCCAGACAAGAACCAGGCTCTCAGCATCCTCAGGGACAGGCAGGATGCAAGGAGAGCTCGCTCCTTATTAGAGAATTTACACCCAATCCAGCTTTTCCTGTGGCTGGGGCACTCAGTCAGAGCCTGGAATTATTTAGTTATCAAAGAGCCCAAGCATGAGAAAGCAATCCATAGGAAACCAGGCTTCATTACTTCCACTGCTGATGATGCTACCCTGAAGACTGGGAGGAAAAAAAAGAAAAACATTGGTACTTCAAGTGATGGAGCTTCCAACATTTACCTTGAAATTTATTGCCCAGAGTAATTGAATTGCTGGATTGCAAACTAACACCTGCTCAAGGCTTTAAAAAAGTTCAGCAGAGGAAGAGAAAGGTTTTGCTTAAATCACCACCCCTTGCACACATAAAAAGAAACCCAGCAGCAGTTTCCAGTCTGGAGGAGACACCCTGAAATCCCAGGGGAAAAAAAGAGGAAAATAAAGAGAATTCTTTGTTTCAGGCCGAGCAAAATGCTTTGTTCCAATTTCAATATTTATAACCTTAATAAAAAGATGAAGCACATTTCAAAACTAAATTCTCCCTTCATGGCAAACAATCAAAGCTTGTTTCTCAGCAGATGCCAAGCGAGCACGTGTGCCGTTTTCCAGAATTTCAGCTTGAACATTTCATTTTCCTGTGCATTTGTTCTGTGATGAGTTTACCTAAAGCTGCTCCATTCTCCAGCTATCAAACAGCTCCAGTGGACCCCCCCTGTGTGGTAATCACTAATCCAGAACCCCAAAGTGGTTTTAATTCCCCCTGCCATGGGGAATGGAGCTGGCTGGGCTGATCTCCACGTTTCCCTCCCTTGGAAAGCCCTGTGCTCCACGGGGGGATGCTGAGGTGAGGTGGGGCAGGGAACCCTCCCAGCAGAGCCTGGGGTGCCTTTGGGACTCACCTTCTCCTGCAGCCCTGGGCCCAGGGACACTCTGGGGGCCCAAAACCACACCTGGGAACCAAACACCATCCCAGGGAGCCCAAAACCACCTCTGGGGGCCCAAAACCACATCTGGGAACCAAAAACCATCCCTGGGGGCCCAAAGTCACCTCTGGGGGCCCAATACCACATCTGGGAACCAAAAACCATCCCTGGGGGCCCAAAACCATCCCAGGGAGCCCAAAGTCACCTCTGGGAGCCCAAAACCATCTCTGGAAACCCAAAGTCACCTTTGGGAGCCCAGAACCATCTCTGGAAACCCAAAGTCACCTCTAGGAATCCAAAACCACCCCTGGGAGCCCAAAAGCACCTCTGGGAACCAAAAACCACCTCTGGGAACCAAAAACCACCCGTGGGATCACAAAGTCACCTCTGGGAGCCCAAAGCTATCACTGGGAGCCCAAAATCACCTCTGGGAACCAAAAACCATCTCTGGGAGCCCAAAGCCATCCCTGGGAGCAAAACACCACCTCTAGGAGCCCAAAGCCATCTCTGGGAAACCAAAAGCATCTCTAGAAGGCCAAAGCCATCCCTGGGAGGCCAAATCCAGCTCTGAGAACCCAAAAGCACCTCTGAGAACCCATAGCCATCTCTGGGAACCAAACACCATCCCAGGGAGCCCAAAATCACGTCTAGGAGCCCAAAATCACCTCTAGGAGCCCAAAGTCATCTCTAGGAGCCCAAAGTCATCTCTAGGAGCCCAAACTCACCTCTGAGAACTCAAAGCCACTCCTGGGAGCTAAAAACCACCCCTGGGAGCCCAAAAGCACCACTGGGAGCACAAAGCCACCTCCAAGCAGGGCAGGGTGGAGGCTTTGTTGCTGTTCCTCCACCCCTTCCTGGGCTGGGCTTTCTTTCAGTCTCTGAGTGTCCCAACCAGGGAAAATGTGAATTCTGCAGTAAGGAGTGAGCCTGCCTTGCATCCTGAGGGGATGGTTGTTGGCTGGCCTCTGTTTTTTGGGGGCTGGAAGGATTTGGGGGAGCTGTGCTTCACTTTTCCTCCTTTCCTGGCTGGACACAACCACCTCTGTTTTTCACTGAATTAGGCAGAGAAACAGCAGGAAAGCTGGGACTGAGTGTCCCAACCAGGGAAAATGTGAATTCTACAGTAAGGAGTGAGCTTGCCTTGCATCCTGAGGGGATGGTTTATAGCTGGCCTCTGTTTTTGTGGATTTAGGGGAGATATGTTTCACTTTTCCTCCTTTCCTGGCTGGACATGACCCCTGCTGGACACAACCCCCAGCTCTTTTCCATTAAATTAAGCATAGAAACAGCAGGAAAAGCTGGAATTTTCAGGGATAAACAGCCTCCCCCAAAACATCACACCTAAATTTCTCTGCTGCCTCCAACCTGATGCTCTGCTTTAATGAATATCCTCTCCTCAAAGTTGACACCTTGATTTCCTCCTCTTGTCTCCTCTCCAGGAGCCATTTCCCACCCAGCGCTCTCTGCCTCAGCAACTCTGAGTAAAACATGTGAAAGTGCCTTTATTCATTTCTCCAAAAAGTAATTAGAAGCAGGAACAGGAGTCGGGAACGTAAACGTTATCCTTCCTAAAGGAAAGCAGATTTCTAATTAGCCAAGAAAGAGGCTTCTGTGGGATTCTTTCTGCAAACAGCTGCTGCTGAGGGATCATCTGTCTCTCTTCTTTTCCTCTTTTGCAATGAAAAGTTCATTTATTTTAACATATAGAGCTGCTGCAGCACCCAATTAAGGCAGGCAGGGAGTCAAGGAATGGAGACAACTCGATGAACCCTGAGATGAACACAGATGCCTCTTAAAACACCCTCATTTTCCTGTGCTCCACTCAATCCACACAAAAGGTGGGAAAACAGTGCCAGGACCAGCTCAGCTCAGAAAAAACAGGGATGAAAAGGTGCATTCCTGGCTGTCTTTAGCCCCTCTGAGAGGTCACACGACTTCCATCCAAATATTTCACTTTATTTCTGCTGGCTTCATTTCCTTTCCTCCCTTCTAGGACATGACAAAGCTGATTGGTTTTAAATCACAGAAAAATCAAAGCTGTGCTACTTCTCACACACACACAAGATTT
>CM019922.1:5854925-5894843 GCA_009764595.1 Geothlypis trichas
TCTTTCCTTCACCTCTGTGCTCCTCCTGGCTGTCCCCTGGGCTTTCCAGCTCTGCACAGCTCCTGGCTGAAGGACTCGTGCCCAGCCAGGCTGATCTCACCCTCACCTTCATCATCTCCATCTCCTCCTCTTCCTCACCCTCTGCACGCTGCCAATGAAGCCTGGCTGCCCTTTTCTCCTGCAGGTGGCAGATTCCCAATGGGAAGGGAAAAGGGGGAAAAGAGGGAAATAAATCACCAGAGCCCAGAGAATCCCAGAGATCCCCTGTCAATCAGAGCCTGCCCTTCAGCCCTGCCCAAGGCTGCTGCTGGCTGGGAGTGGAACTCATTTCAGTTATCAGTGCAGGAAAAGAGATTAGAGATGTTCTGGAGAAGGGAAAAAATCAGGCAGTGGAGGAAGAAAAGGTTCTTGCAGAGAGGGAGAGGAGATATTTGGTTGTCAGGCATGGGTAGAAGCAAAGGGAATGAGGTGGGTTGAGAAGTGAAGGACGAGAGGAGGAGGAGGGAGACAGCAAAGAGCAGAGCCTGCAAACCCCTGTGCCTGCACCTCAGCTGAGCTGGGGTGAAGAGAAGAAATCGATGCCAAAATCTTCTTCCTTCTGCTGCAGCAAACAGAGCTGGGAGCACCTGAACATCCAAACCTGACAGGGCCAGGCCTGCCCAAACCCACCCTGGCTCTGGAGTGATTTCCTCTCCATCCCATCCTGCCAAAGCCTCACCTCAGCCCTTCCCTGTCCTCTCCCAAAATCCCACACGTGGATTTCTACCCCCCAGCACCATCCCTGTAGCCATGATATTTTCAGAAAAATCCTTTCCTGAGGATTTTTCCTCCTGAGAAGCTGAGAGGCCTCAGGAACAAAATGCAAACAATGGTTATCTGCTGCTGGGGAATGCAACAGGTGCATCTGGGATTGGGCTCATGTGGATGTTTCTAATTAATGGCAAATCACAGCCCAACTGGTTTGGACAGAGAGCCGAGCCACAAACCTTTGTTATTCATTCCTTCCTATTCTATTCTTAGCCAGCCTTCTGATGAAATCCTTTCTTCTATTCTTTTAGTATGGTTTTAATATAATATATATCATAAAATAATAAATCAAGCCTTCTGAAACATGGGGTCATATCATCATCTCTTCCCTCATCCTCGGACCCCTGTGAACACCATCACACCATCCCCTCATGCCCAGCCCACAGATTCACCCCCCAGCTCCCAAATCCTGCAGGTGCTGCCCCATTCCCTGGCACAGCTCTCCCTCATTCAGCTCCTGGCAGTCACCCATGCCTGGCTGAAAGCTCAGCTGAAGCCCAGCCAGACTCCAAAGGTCCTGCAGGCAGGTGAAATACAGCACCAGGGATGAGGTGGGAGCAGCAGAGCTGAGCCAGGCCTGAGGAGAAGAGAGAGGGATGCAGGAGATGGAGGGTTGGGAAAGCAGGGGGTGCATTTCTGCCTGAGCTCCTGCCATCAGCTCCCCTCCATCCATCAGAGTCCTCCAAATTCCCACAAATCTGGGAGGAAAGGACCTCAAAATGCAGCTCATTCTCACAAAGCTGGGAGGGAAAAACATCAATGTGCACCTCATTCCATAAATCTGGGAGGAAAAACCTCAAAATGTCACTCATCCAAGAAATCTTGGAGGGAAAAACCTCAAAATGTACCTCATTCCCAAAATCCAGGGGGGAAAGGACCTCAAAGTCTAACTCATCCAACAAATCTGGGAGGAAAATCTCCAAAGCTACCTCATTCCCACAAATATAGGAGGAAAAAAACCTCAAAATGTACCTCATTCCCAAATTCCAGGGGGAAAGGACCTCAAAATTTACTTCATTCCATAAATCTGTGGGGAATAATCCTCAGAATGTTCCTCATTCCATAAATCTGGGAGGAGAAAACCTCAAAATGTGCCTCATCCCACAAATCTGGAAGGAAAAACCTCAAAATGGTCCTCATTCTCAAAATCCAGGGGGAAAAGGACCTCAAAATGCACCTCATTCCATAAATCTGGGAAGAAAGAACCTCAAAATGTAACTTATCCAACAAATCTGGGAGGAGAATCTCCAAAGGTACCTCATCCCACAAATCTCTGAGGGAGAAAAACTCAAAATGTACCCCTTTCCCAAATTCCAGGGGGAGAGACCTCAAAATGTTCCTCATCCCACCAAACTGGGAGGTAAAAACCTCAATATGGTCCTCATTCCCAGAAATCCATGAGGACAAAACCTCAAAATGTTCCTCATTCTCAAAATTCAGGTGGAAAAGGACCTCAAAATGTTCCTCATGCCATAAATCTGGGAGGAAAACATCTCAAAATGTTCCTCATCCCACAAACCCAGGAGGAAAGGACTTCAAAAGGTACCTCAAAGTGCTTCCAGTCAGCTCAGAAAATTCACAAAAATGGAGAGGAAATCAGAGGTTGAAAGGGAAGAAAGTGAGCAGTGGAGTGGATTCAAGCCACAGAATTTCTGCAGAGAAGAAAGGGGGGGAAAAAAAGAAATTCAACCTCTTGCTCCTAAAAAGGAAGGAGTGGGAACCACTCAGCTTATGGAGATTTCTCCCTCTGAAAAATTAATCCTGACAATACAAAGACACAGACAAAAAAAAAGAACAACTCTCTGCAGAGCACCCAGGAAAGAGAAAGCCAAGTTTGGTCAGGGAAGATGATTATTTTAACATAATCATGCCTCCCCCCAAGGCTTTTGAGAGGAGCTGTTTTGTGTTTTCCTCCACTGCAAGGCTGTAATAACCCCACAAACACTCAGCCAGCTACAGTAAAAGCCACAGCACAACAAAGGCCATTATGTGAAACACATTTTCAATAAAACTTAAGAAAAGAGAGAGAAAAAAACAATAAAGCCAACATTTTCAGGGCAAAACCTCAATCAGTGCCTCTTGCCTGCCACTTTCAGGGGTGCTGAGATGGATTTCTGCTTGTTTTTAAGTAGATCAAGACAAATGTCCAGCCTGAATATCTGAATATTTCCCCTCTCACATAAATTTCCACCTCTGTTCAGCACTGCCCACATTCAACTCCCTCAGTTCTTAAATATTTCTGTGGTTCCCCTCAGGAACAATTTTTGGGGGGCATTATCAGCAGAAGAAAATTCTGCATTCCCAGGGTCTGGAAAGTGGCAGGAGAGGGCAAGACCTCATTTCCTTCAGCAGCATTCCCAAATGGATCCAAACCACCTTGAGCCAGCACAGCAGTGAGAAAAGAACACAGAAATTCCCTGATTTTTGCACAAAACCATCCCAGTGAGATGCCTTGAAATGCAGCACCTGCAGAAAAATTTTTGGGGGGCATTATCAACCCTACAAGAAAATGTCTTTTCCATCACCCTGCATTCCCAGGGTCCGGATCCTGGCAGGAAAGGCCAAAACCTCATTTCTTCACCAACATTCCCAAATGCATCCAAACCACCTTGAGCCAGCACAGCAGTGAGAAAAGAACACAGAAATTCCCTGATTTTTGTACACAACTATCCTGATTTCTGCACAAAACCATCCCAATGGGATGCCTGGAGAGGCAGCACATCAGGAACAACTGCTCCCCTCAGGAACAGTTTTTGGGGGGCATTATCAGCCCTACAGAAAATGTCTTTTCCATCACCCTGCATTCCCAGGGTCTGGAAGGTGGCAGGAGAGGGCAAGACCTCATTTCCTTCACCAGCATTCCCAAATGGATGAAATCACCTTGAGCCAGCACAGCAGTGAGAAAAGAACACAGGAATTTCCCGATTTTTGTACAAAACTATCCTGATCTCTGCACAAAACCATCCCAATGGGGTGCCTGGAAATGCAGCACCTCAGGAACAACTGCTCCTCTCAGGAACAATTTTTGGGGGGCATTATCAGCCCTACAGAAAATGTCTTTTCCATGATCCTGCATTCCCAGGGTCTGGATCCTGGCAGGAGAGGGCAAGACCTCATTTCCTTCACCAGCATTCCCAAATGGATGAAACCACCTTGAGTCAGCACAGCAATGAGAAAAGAACACAGAAATTCCCTGATTTTTCTACAAAACTACCTCAGTGAGATGCCTGGAAAGAGCCAGCAGATTATTGGGGTCAGCACAACCCTTCCTAAACCTCCCCTGGATCCTCCATTGGTCTCCTTGGGCTCAGCCAGCACCGAGTTTTGAGCGGGAAATACAAAGGCAGAGGAGAGAGAGAGCTTATCCTGGGGTTAAGGCTCTGCTCAGTCTCATTAAGCAGAGCTTAGGCCATATCCTAAAGCACAAGAACTTGTAACTTTCCATTCATTTATGCTCTTACACTCCCAAGTCCCTAAAAAGTCTGATAAGCCCCACAAATATCAGCTCTGGGTTTCAATTACACGGGGTGAGGATGAACACCACGGGCTGGTTTTCCATGATACTCAGGAATTAACCCACATTTCAGCAGCTGGAGTTGGACTGGAAATTACCTTTTTTTTCCTGAATTACAACATTCTAGAACAAGGAAGGGCAGTGGAGGAGTAAAGAGGGGACAGGGGGGACTCCAGCTCCCCCATTTCTCTTTTTCTCAGGAGAAAACGCCACGGTGGCTTTTTATTATTCACTGGGTATTAAAGTTATTGTCACAAGTCCTTAAGATGTCAACAATGAAGGATCCCATTGTTCTCCTAATTAATTCGGCAATCTCAGTGAAATAATACAAGCTGCAATTGTAATTCCAGGCTCACCCCTCGACCACTGGAATCAAGTAATTAAATAACAATCAGTGCTACCACTTGCATTTAGAAGATGGACTATTCCTTTTTATTGCTGCAATTAGGGAATGCACTCAATAATCGGAATGAAATACAAATTTACCCAGGAGCCCACTAAATTATGACCATTCATACTTTGTTGTCTTTTCATCCTAGCAAAAAAAAAAATAAAAAAGAAAAAGAAAATAAGAGAAGATGGCAATTTTCCCCTTTCCCAGTTTCCTCAGCTGGAAAGGGCATTGCCAGCTCCCAGTGCAGGCCCAGCTGTGCCTTTCCTTCCTCCCAGTTAGGATAATCTCTGTCTTTTTGATGAAGGTCCCTCATAATGGTATCAGATTTGAATCAATCAGCACAGGGCTGCAGACACGCTCACACACAGACTGGGGTCGAGCAGGGACCTGTCCTGGTGTTACTGGTCATGGCCAGATCTCATTATCTCATGCAAATGCTAAATGTTATCTGCAGAGCAGGAATAATATCAGCTAAATCCCCGGGGGACACAGTTATTGGCTTTAAATGATGATATCTGGCCATAATTCCCATTTTTTGGGTCTTGCCTTCCTCTGTCCTACACCTGCAGCTCGAGGTCAGTGCTTGGGAGGTCCTGCACTTTGCATTTCACTGCCAACACCTCCAGCTCCAGCTGAGCTGGAAAAATCCTCTGTGGGGTCAAGGCAGAGCCCTGTGCAAATTATGGGATCCATCTAAAATGAAAGGGAACAGATCCCACAGGCAGTGGGGAGAGCCCTGGTCACTGACAACCTTCCTGAACCTTCCTGAGGTGGGCAGGGATCGCGTCGGGGTCACCAATTATCACCCCAGGGGTATCAGGGACAGACAAAGGTCTCTGACATACAGACTCCATCATCAGAAGGCATAAAAAGGCACTATTATTATTGTTATTATTAGTCCCAAAATCCAGGGGGGAGAAGACCTCAAAATGTACCTAATTCCATAAATCCAGGGGGGTAAAGGAGTCAAAATGCACCTCGTTCCATAAATCTGGGAGGAAAAAACCTCAAAATGCACCTAATTCCCAAAACCCATGGGGGAAACGACCTCAAAACAACCTCACTCCATAAATTTGGGAGGAAAAAACCTCAAAATGTACCTAATTCCCAAAATCCAGGGGGGAAATGACCTCAAAATGACCTCAAAACAACCTCATTCCATGAATCTGGGAGGAAAACACCTCACTATGTACTTCATCCCACAAATCTGGGAGGACAGGACCTGGAGTGAAGCCCTGAGGAAAACCCCAGAGGAGGAACATTCCACTGCCTCCACCCTGCTGGGTGCTGATATCACACAGACAATCAGGCACTGCTTTACATCCAGACCAACCCAAATTCACAGCTCTAGCCCTGTCCTGCTGGGAACCCAAGGTGTTTTCCCCTTGCCATGACCAGACCCAGCAGGATTATGGAAGCCACTTTGGGATGGGATGGGAACCTTCAAGGCAATCAGTGCCATAAAGGAAAAAAGACACCCACTGCAGCAGCAGCAGCACAGAGATAACTGGCAAGGACAGCAGAGGCAGGAGGAGGTGTGAAAATTAAATTGGATAAAAGGCAGGTGCTCAGGGAGGAGCGGAGGCTGAGGGGAGGGGGGAGGAAGGAGAGGTAAAGAACCAAAACTGCTGCTGTCACTGGGACCTCAGAACGCTGCACAATGTTCCTGTCCCCTCCAAGGAGAAGGAACAGCAGGAGATTGTCACAGACATGTTTTATGGAAAATCCTTTCCTTAGGATTTTTCCTCCTGAGAAGCTGAGAGGCCTCAGGAACAAAATGTGAACAATGGTTATCTGCTGCTGTGGAATGCAACAGGTGCATCTGGGATTGGTCTCATGTGGTTGTTGCTAATTAATGGCCAATCACAGTCAGCTGGCTAAGACAGAGAGCCAAGCCACAAGCCTTTGTTATCATTCTTTGCTATTCTATTCTTAGCCAGCCTTCTGATGAAATCCTTTCTTCTATTCTTTTAGTATAGTTTTAATGTAATACATATCATAAAATAATAAATCAGCCTTCTGAAACGTGGAGTCAGATCCTTGTCTCTTCCCTCATCCTGGGACCTCTGTGAACATGGTCACAGGAGATTTAAGCTGCAGAATCAACCCAGCACCCAGAGTTAAAGGAATTTACATTTTCCTCATGCTCTGGCCCTGCTCAGAGGTGGAAGTCAGGGAATCCACCCTTCCAGCTGGGCACAGAGGGAGGGCACAGCAGCTGATCTGGCCACCCCCTGCCCTGCTGCACCACAATCCACACATGGCCAAGGGGGTTTGAAAGCATTCCCGAGACTTGGAACCCTGCAAAGACAGCCAACCTCTGGGAGGAAAATCCATGTGCTACCCATGGGATTGTTCCCAAATTCCCTGCATGCCCAGAGCAGAGGGAGCCACCACCTCGCCAGCAGGGTCAGAAGGGTCTGTGCTGCTGCCTGAGGCACCATCACTCCCTCACTTGAGGGATATTTCAGATGAGGCAGCATCCGTGCTTCAGAAATAATGAACTGTGATTACGCAGGATGGTGGCCAAAACACATTAGAGCGAGAGCTGGGGAGAAATTCTCAAATAGTTTTTGTCAAACGAATGGCCCTCTTCCAAAAATTGGTAATTTTTGCAATTCAGCCCCCTCACCAAGAAGTTTCCAATTTTTCCCACAAACCCCTCAAGTAACACATTCAATTTCTTGTCTCTTTTATTAAGGGTTGCTGGAGAAAACAGATTCTACCAAAGCAAAAAAAAAAAAAAAAAAAAAAAAAAGGATGAAAGAGCAGAAGGGAAAGGAGACCGTGATAAGGAATAATCAGAGTTTTGCTTTTTCACCTCTGAAACTGCAACTATTTTTCCACGTGTGTATTTTTGCTATTTTGGAGCTTCCTCCAACTCCCACAGGTTTATTTAAGCCTGCAGAGAGCCCGAGGCAGAGGGGATGAGCCAGGTTGGGTGAGGATCCCTGAGGAGGGAGCAGGAACCCTCCCTGCCTTTGCCTCCTATCCCAGTGCAGGGGTTCCCATGGCCTCCAAGACAAGTGCCTGGATTCAGGGACTCAGAATCACAGAATGACCAGGTTGGAGGAGACCTTCAAGATCATCGAGTCCAATCCAGCCCCAAAACCCCTCAACTCAACCCTGGCACCCAGTGCCACATCCAGGCTTTGTTAAACACACCCAGGGATAGGGACTCCACCACCTCCCCGGGCAGAACATTCTAGAACTTTATCAACCTTTCTGTAAAACACTTTTTCCTGATATCCAGCCTAAATTTCCCTTAATGCAGCTGGAGGCTGTGTGCTCTGGTTGTGTCAGTGCTGCTGGAGAAAGAGCCCAGCCCCAGCTGAGCACAGGCACCTTTCAGGAGCTGTGCAGT
This sequence comes from Geothlypis trichas, assembly GCA_009764595.1. Taxonomy (NCBI): domain Eukaryota; kingdom Metazoa; phylum Chordata; class Aves; order Passeriformes; family Parulidae; genus Geothlypis; species Geothlypis trichas. The sequence goes on from CM019922.1 coordinate 5,863,005, forward strand.
GATGGGGGCACCCCTGAGTCTCCTTCCTGGCTGCTGGGCTGCAATCTGACACGTTTTACACCCAAAAAAAAGGAGTAAGTGCACTCAGAGTGAGGTTTGTTCCTCAAGCACTGATTTCTCTGCCATCCTTGGGGCATTTCTATTCCTGTGTTATCTGCAGCAAGCAGAACAGCAGGGAAAAGCCTGGTCCTTGCAGGAAGGGTGATGTGACCTCTGCTTCCCTTCTCCAGCCCAAATATTCTCTGCCAGTCACCCTTTCCCTCCTCCAGTGCTCTGGCTGCCCTAGAGCAGAGGCTGGACAGAATTAAAGAATAAAGCAGGGATTTATTAAAAGAATCTCCTCAATGGATCCACCTTGGGCAGCACAAGAGCCCAGCCAGGGCTGCACCCAAGATGAACCAAAATGGTGACAAAATGAACCCAAGATGAACCAAAATGGTCCCAAAATGCACGAGCGCTCCCGGGGTCTCTCCCTTGGATCAGTTCTGCTCCATTTGCATCTTGCAGTTCATTGTCCCATTCCAGCTTTAGGTTATAAAGTCTCATCCTCCTTGTTTTTCTCTCCTCAATTCACTGTTGTTTAGACTTTCTGGGCCTGGAGCTTGTATCAATTGTCCTTGTTCTCAAATAGGAAAAAGACTGTTCAGTCAGCCCTGCGAGGAGAACTCGCTAACACTCCCCACGAAGCTCAGAGTTACACACTGAAGCAGCAGAGAATCTGAAAAATATGGAAGCTGAAACTCAAGGCATGACTGGAGCAGAGCCCAGGCTGCTGTTCCTTTCCTGCAGCTGCAGGAGCAGCTTCAGCTCGGGCTGGCAGTGCCAGGGGTGAGGCAGCGCCCGCAGCTCCCGTGCTGGCTCTGTCCCCATGGGCAGCAAACGAGGCTCCCAACCTGTCCCTGCTCCCTGCCTGGCAGCTCCTGGAGGGTTGGGAGAGCGCCTATTAATTACCCAAGCATAATGAACTAAAGCAATTTGTAGCAGAGCTTGTTCTGCTCGAGTCAGGAGTCTTTTATCTCGCGAATCAGTGACCTGAACATTCCGCCACGGAGCTCGCAAATCCCAGGGATGCAACGCTGGGGTTTGTGCTCCCAGCAGTCCCTCTGCCTAGGGATAAACAGATCTCATCCCTTCACAACATCTTGCTTTTTCCACAGCAAAACCACCCCAAAAATTGCCTGGAGGCTTTTTCCATAAAGCTGAAAACAAGCAGCCGGTCTGATTGGAGGCAATTCACCCACAACACACAGCCTGCCCTAAAGCTGGTTTTACAGCCACCAAAAGATTTCAAGATCTTTCCCTTTCCTGCTTCTGTGAAATCTTGTGGGCCATAATTGCTCCACGAGATTAAATTCTGGCATGCCTGGCCTAGATCTGGTGTCCTAAACTGAAACATTTGGACTGAGTTGCAAGGAAAAAACAGATTAACTTGTCTTGGGGGAGAATGATGCCTTTGCCATCTCCAGCACCAGAAACATTTCTGTCCTCTAGGATAAAATAATGTAAAACATCCTGACTGCATAATAATTTCACTTCTCGCTTCTGATTCTCCCATTGTCCCTGAGAGTGCCCAATCTGAATGACTTTGAACTCAAGGATATCTCGGAGCAGGCAGAGGCTGCATGACGTGGGAAAAGATGAATTCAGAGCTCACACCGAGGCTCAGCTGCAGAGAAGAGGAACAGGAGATCCCAGCAGAGATCCCCTCCATCCACGAGATCCCCTCATCCAGGAGACCTCAGCACAGATCCCCCTCATCCAGGAGACCCCAGCACAGATCCCCTTGATCCAGGAGATCCCAGCAGAGATCCCAGCAGAAATCCCTTCATGCAGAAGATCTCAGCAGAGATTCCCCTCATCCATGGGATCCTCTCATCCAAGAGATTCCAGCACAGATTTCCCTCCATCCAGGAGATCCCAGCACAGATTCCTCTCACCCAGGAGATCCCAGAAGAGATCTCCCTCATCCAGGACACCCCAGCCAAAGCCCTGTGGAGGGCCAGGGGCAATCCCAGCACTCCTGCAGGGATGTGATCCCTGCCACATCAGCCATTGCAAGCAGCACCTGGAGCTAAAGTGGAAAAGTGAGCAAAGTGGAAAGTAAGCAAAACGCTCAATTCATCCCCAAAACCAGTGCAGACAGCACAATTTCAGAGCAGAATAAGGTTCTCCAGTTCCACAGCAAGACAAGGGAAAAAACAAAGCTTCACCAATAATTCAAACTGCTGTGTCCAAAGGAAATCAGGAGGCTGCTCTTGTTCCCTTAAAGATTTTTTTTTCTTCCTATTAAAAATATTGAACCCCAAACCTTTTCCATTGCAACAACTCCAAAAGAATAAATAGGAATTCACTCTCAGGGAAGGGAAATGCAATGCCATGAGGAGGAGGGGAAGGAAACCAGGAGCACAAAGCACAACGGAGGCGCCTCTGCCATCGATGCATTGAAAGCCCTAATCACAATCCCATAAAACAGTTACCTTGATTAAACCAAGCATGATTCAGGCATGGTTCCCCCACTGCTGCTCCCTGACTTCCTGACAGGGCTGGATGTGCCAGAGGCTGTGACCGTGTTCACAGGGGTCTGAGGATGAGGGGAGAGATGAGGATCTGACTCCATGTTTCAGAAAACTTGATTAATTATTTTATTATATATATTATATTAAAACTATACTAAAAGAATAGAAGAAAGGATTTCATCAGAAGGCTGGCTAAGAATAGAAAAAGAAAGAATGATAACAAAGGTTTGTGGCTCAGCTCTCTGTCCCAGCCAGCTGACTGTGATTGGCCATTAATTAGCGACAACCACATGAGCCCAATCCCAGATGCACCTGTTGCATTCCACAGCAGCAGATAACCATTGTTTGCATTTTGTTCCTGAGGCCTCTCAGCTTCTCAGGAAGAAAAATCCTAAGGGAAGGATTTTTCATAAAATATGTCCACGACAAGGAGGAGGCTGCTCCAGCCAGGCAGGGTCCTGGAGGCACCTCGCACCTTCCCTCTCCCTGTTGAACTCAGCCACACTCACACAGCACCAATTCTCCTGCAGTTCCCTTCCCCACGTGCCCCCACTCCTGCACTTGGCACAACTCGTCCCAATTCCTGCCTGCTAATTAAAGGAAGAGCCTGGAGATGATGAGAGGGATGCTCTCCTTGGGTGCAGCTTCAAACCCTTCCCAGCCCCTGTGATGTTCCCGAGCCCTCGGGGCACAAACCACACAAATCCCAGCCCTAACGAGGCCACGTTTGTGCTGCTGGAAACAAACAAGCACGAAAACAACACTCAGAAAACCAAACCATTTCCTCTGGGGCTGAGGGAGGACCCCCCTGGCACCATCCCTGGGATGCTCCATCCCCAGCTGAGCAGATACACATCACTGTCATGTTGTCTGGAAAAAAATCCCCTTGCCCAGGATTCTTCTCCTGGGAAGCTGAGAAACCTCAGAGAAAAAGGAAAACAATAATTATCTGATTTGCTTCTCCTGTGTTTTGCTGCTTTGGAATGTGTTTGGAGATTGTTTACCCACAGGTGATTGTTTGATTGGTTTCATGTGAATTGTTCTGACTTATTGGCCAATCACAACCAAGCTGTGTCAAGGCTCTGAAAAGTGTCACAAGTTTTTATTATTATTCTTTCTAACCTTCTGTCTGTATCCTTTCTGTATTCTTTAGTATAGTTTAGTATAGCATTCTTTAATATAATATAGTATCATAAAATAATAAATTATTGTTTCTTTTACTATCATTAAATAAATAAATAATAAAATAATAAATTATTTTTTATTTTATTACCATTAAATAAATAAATAATGAAATAACAAATTAAATGAATAAATTATTAGTCTCCTGAGAACACTGAATCAGATGCATCATTCCTTCCTCATCTGGGGATCCCAGCAAACACAAGAGGAACAGGGCTGGAGCTGCCAGCAGCCCCAAAAAAACCTGTTGCACTCCCAGGGCCACTCTTGCAACAAGTGTCCTTGGCCGTGTGAGCTGTGAGGGATGTGAGGGATGGGTGTTGGGTGATTTACACGGAGCTGACAGCAGAACAGGCTGCTCAGAGATGTCTCCTGGGAGGCTGATGCTGGAGGACAACATCCTCCAAGCCTTGCTGAGCAGACCAATATCAGCCCCGAGCCAATAAACGCAGATAAATCAACAGCAGCACTTCACTCTTGCTGAAGTCAGACTAATTACAGCACACAGCACGGCCCAGAGGGGCCCAGGCAAGTCTGCCTGGAGAGAAACTGCTCACAAGGGCACCTGCTGACAGGACAGCAGAACAAATGTCAGCTTGGAGCTGACAGACAGGAGGTTCAGATGAAATACCAGGCAAAAAGCTGTTCCCTGTGTGGGTGGGGAGGCCCTGGGATGGATTTCCCAGAGAAGCTGTGGCTGTCCCATCCCTGGGAGTGCCCAAAGCCAGGCTGGAGCAGCCTGGGATAGTGAAGATGTGCCATGGGTGGCACAGGATCATTTCAAGGTCCCTCCAAGCCAAAATATTCCATAATTCTGTGTGTGAGCAGCTTGCCTTGCCTTCTGCCCTGTGTTTTATCTGCCTTTGGCACCTCCTGGAGAGGCCAAGCCCAGCAGGTCACTGCAGCCAGGAGTGACCAGCACTTTGTCACAGACATCTTTTATGGAAAATCCTTCCCTTAGGATTTTTCCTCCTGAGAAGCTGAGAGGCCTCAAGAACAAAATGCAAACAATGGTTATCTGCTGCTGTGGGATGCAACAGGTGCATCTGGGATTGGTCTCATGTGGTTGTTTCTAATTAATGGCCAATCACAGTCAACTGGCTTGGACTCTCTGTCTGAGCCACAAGCCTTTGTTATTCATTCTTTCTTTTTCTATTCTTAGCCAGCCTTCTGATGAAAATCCTTTCTTCTATTCTTTTAGTATAGTTTTAATATAATATATATCATAAAATAATAAATCAGCCTTCTGAAACATGGAGTCAGATCCTCATCTCTTCCCTCATCCAAGAACCCCCGTGAACACCGTCACAAGCACTTCCTGCACACAAAGGGAACAACAACCTGCCCAATTAAACCAGCAAAGGAACTACTCAAAGGGCTCATGGGTTACACTGCAAAGACCTGACATTTGAAATGTGAGAAAATGCAAGGAAAAAACCACTTGAACCAAACGCTGCCAGGATCATTGGAAGGTCCCTCCAAGCCAAACCATTCCATAATTCTGTGTGTGAGCAGCTTGCCTTGCCCTGTGCTCTGTGTTTTATCTGCCTTTGGCACCTGGTGGAGAGGCCAAGCCCAGCAGGTTGGAGTGACCAGCACTTCTGCACACAAAGGGAACAACAACCTGCCCAATTAAACCAGCAAGGGAAGCACTCAAAAGGCTCGTGGGTTACACAGCAAGGACATGACATTTGAAAGGTGAGAAAATGTGAGGAACAAACCACACATCTTGAACCAAACGCTGCCAGGCTGCAGCAAAAGGAGCATTTGAATCACCCATTACAGACAAGGTGAAATAAATCTGACAGTCCCAGAACACAGGTAACAATCTAAAAACCACTTGGATTGGATTTGCTGCTGCAACAACCTAATTTTTATTTCAGTCCTCTCACACTCTTGGTGAGTAAATTCCCCTTTATATGCACAGAGAGGGGATGTTCTGCATGGGCAAAATGAATATATATACACAAGCAGCTACACAGAAATCCTGGCCTTTCTGCTCCCCCATCTCTTGGCTGTCCTCACTGCCACCACCAGACACCTGCATCATCTGCAGCCATGAAGATTATTAATTTTTTAAAGTCTCATTTATTTTAGCTGCTTCCCTGAAAGCCAGCCCCAACCTGGAGCCCTTCTGCTGACACAAGGCCTTTAAAAAAATAAAAAAAGCCTTATTGTTGCTGTCGACGTTTACAAATTCTGCTGGATCCATCTGTCCAGTTAATTACTTTGTGCAGTAGCCTGTTAGCTCCTTAAAAAAATAAAAAAGCACCCAATTATCATTCTGGGCAGCTTGCTGGATCCCAGGGAGGCAGCAGCAGCACATCCCCAGTGCCACGGATGCTTTTGTTCCCCTTGTGAGCTGACAAACAAGCAGAGAGGGAGGGGAGCCCTGCAAGGATTGCTGCTTCTGCTGGGATGAGGGCAGAATTCCCAGCTCCTGGTGACGTGGGGCTCTGTCACTGTGACACTGCTGCTGGCTCTCCCTGTGCCATCCCTTCCAGCAGCTCCTCTCTACCCATCCCTGTCCCCTCCCAAATTTCCCTCTCTTCCCCATATCCCTGCCCATCCAAAATCTCCCTCTTTCTCCACATCCCTGTCCCCTTCCAAAATCTCCCTCTTTCTCCACATCCCTGTCCCCTCCCAAAATCTCCCTCTCCTCCCCACATCCCTGTCCCCTCCCAAATCTCCCTCTCTTCCCCACATCCCTGCCCATCCAAAATCTCCCTCTCTTCCCCACATCCCTGTCCCCTCCCCTCCCAAATCTCCCTCTCTTCCCCACATCCCTGCCCATCCCAAATCTCCCTCTCTTCCCCACATCCCCGTCCCCTCCCCAAATCTCCCTCTCTTTTCCACATCCCTGTCCCCTCCCAAATCTCCCTCTCTTCCCCACACCCCTGCCCATCAGACACTTCCCAACGCCAGGGACAAGGTGGCCCTGATGGGGACACAGCTCTGGGGGACAGCTCCTCCCACACAGCCTGTGGTAATCACACCTCCTGTGAAAAGAGAGACAGAGTTCTCCCAGGAAGATCTCTGAGAAAGCTCAGAGAAAGAATTAAAACAATTATTGTCTCAATCTCTGTTTGTCAAAGATGTTTACAAGGAGCTGTCCCTTCCTGACCAATAGGGGAGAGAACATACCTAAAGGCCATTCAAGTATTAGATCCACCATTGTTTCATTAAGAAATGTGCATTTCTAATAAAAAAGTGCCTTTCCATGCCTTGTGATGATGGAGTCTGTATCACCTTTGCCTGTCCCTGGTACCCCCCAACTCCCAAATGTCCCTCTGGCTGATGAGACCTTCAGCAGGGGGGTTTGGCTCGGGCTGGCCCTCAATGAGAGCATTTTCTTGCTGGAACAAGGGGCTGAATTCAGCTGCTTGGTGCTGTCTGCCTGCAGTTTGTTGCCAGAGTAACCGAGGCACTGGATCTGCCAGGGCTGTGCTTCAGGGGAGGGCAGGGGCTGCTCCTGGCACCCGCTGCCACCACCCTGGGGACATGGGCAGAGGGTCCCCACGTCCTTCACAGGGCCAGCCCAGCCTGCACAGCTCCCACATTAGCAAAGGGAGATGTAAAATCACTCCTGGCATCTTCACAAACAACTGTGAGCCAGCCACTGTGAAATTGGGGTTCCAATTCCCACTTGGCCACCTTGCTCCAAGCCTTTGGACCCATCTCTGAGCCTGTGCCTCACTGCAGTCACTACCCAGCCTGCCCCCCAGGCTTTTCCAGAGGTTTTCCCACCTTTGAGGGCCTGAATGTACAACACAAGAGCAGAGTAAGGTTTTCCAGGTGCCTGTGTCACCCTCTGGTTGGGGTGACACAGCCCCAGCCGTGTGTCCTGCCTGCAGCAGCTAAACCTGTGTCACCCTCTGGCTGGAGGGGTTTGGAAAAACCTGGGGGTTTTTCCAAAGCTTTTCCCACCTTTGAGGGCCTGGATGTGCAACACAAGAGCAGAGCAAGGCTTGCCAGGTGCCTGTGTCACCCTCTGGTTGCAGTCACACAGCCCCAGCCACATCTCCTGCCTGCAGCAGCCAAACCTGTGTCACCCTGTGGTTGGGGTGACACAGCCCCAGCCGTGTCCCCTGCCTGCAGCAGCCAAACCTGTGTCACCCTCTGGTTGGGGTGACACAGCCCCAGCCGTGTCCCCTGCCTGCAGCAGCCAAACCTGTGTCACCCTCCGGTTGCAGTGACACAGCCCCAGCCACATCTCCTGCCAAGCCTGGCCTGGGGCAGCCAGCAGAGGCTGAACAGAAGTGGTTTTCTTCCAGAGAGAGAGAGAGAGAGAATAATTTGTGCTTTGTGCACCCAGAGTGCAAACGCAGCCCTGTCAGACAGAGAATGCAGTCTCTGCACATCAAATCAAACACCCCCTGATTTTCCTGTTTCAGGGCTGAGCTTTGCCCAGCACAGCTGAGCTCTGAGCTCTGCAGCCCACCAGGCGACCCCTGCCTCTCCCTCCTTCCCCTCTCCCCAAGCTGATGGATTTATAAATTGGGTTTTCATCTGTGACCTACTCAGCTCACTGCCCAGTCCATTTTGGAGGTGTTTTTGCTGATGAAAACAGACAGGGAAAGGACACAAACACAGGGCTCCCCCCTGATTTCTCAGCACTCCCCTATCACAGCACCACAGAGGCCAGGGGAAAACACAGAGCTGCAGACACAGCATGGGGAGAGCTGAATTTACCCTGCACATGCAAAGGAAGCCACAGCCCTGCCACACACGGGCTTTGGAGGCTTCTCTGCATATGAAGGAGCTCTGTCTGTCTGCTGATTCCCTCTCCCAGCCTCTGTGAAGTCAGGAGGAGACCCAGCCAACCCTGCCACGCACAGCGACTCGCTCCCTCGCCGCCTGCTTTGCAATTTTAATTTCTCACCTTCCTAAACAGAAAAAAAGATTTTGCATACCCTAGTCAGAAATATTTAATTTTCCAAAATTTTTTTTTTTTTTTTTTTTTTTTTTTTTTTTTTTTTTTTTTTCCTTCCAGAGCCCTGAAAGCCTTGAGATAATGACGTTTGCACATAACACCCATCTCAATTTACATAAATCTGCTGGGGAAGGATGGACTGCACATCACAGGGAGCACAACCACACTCAAAAAATCCTTCCCAGTGAGGGTGGCCAGGCCCTGGAATGGATTTCCCAGACAAGTTGTTGCTGCCTGATCCCTGGCAGTGCCAGGCTGGATGGGGTTTGGAGCAGCCTGGGACAGTGGAAGGTGTCCCTGCCCATGGCACTGGATGAGCTTTGAGGTCCTTCCAACCCATTGTTATTCTATAATTAGCACGATCTCTAATCAACCATGGACCAAAAAAGGCCAAAAAATTCATCTCCATCCCTAACAAGACCTCTACTTGTTGCTGCAAGTCTGGCCTGTGCTCAAGAGGCTCAGATGATTTCCCTGAGGTCAGATGCCAGAGTCATTAATTAACTAAACCTAAATCTGCGCATTATTGTCAATACCAGCACAGGCTGCTCAGTACACACAAGGCTGAAACAAAGAACCAAGAGAGGCAGGAAACCCCAAATTCCCAGGGCCGTGGCAGCAGAGGGTGGGTTTGGGGCTCTCTCTGTGGGGGCAGAGGCCGAGTTTGGGGCTCTCTCTGTGGGGACAGAGGCCGAGTTTGGGGATCTCACTGTGTGGGGACAGAGGCCGAGTTTGGGGATCTCACTGTGTGGGGACAGAGGCCGAGTTTGGGGATCTCTCTGTGGGGACAGACGCTGAGTTTGGGGCTCTCACTGTGGCTGAGTTTGGGGCTTTCTCTCTGTGGGGACAGAGGCCGAGTTTGGGGCTCTGTCTGTGTGGGGACAGAGGCCGAGTTTGGGGCTCTCACTGTGGTCAAGTTTGGGGCTCTCTCTGTGTGGGGACAGAGGCCGAATTTGGGGCTCTTTCTGTGTGGGGACAGAGGCCGAGTTTGGGGCTCTCTCTGTGGGGACAGAGGCCGAGTTTGGGGCTCTCTCTGTGGGGACAGAGGCCGAGTTTGGGGCTCTCACTGTGTGGGGACAGAGGCTGAGTTTGGGGCTCTCTGTGGGGGCAGAGGCTGAGTTTGGGGAGCTCTCTGTGGCTGAGTTTGGGGCTTTCTCTCTGTGGGGACAGAGGCTGAATTTGCTGAGTTTGGGGCTCTGTGCAGGGACAGAGGCTGGCACAGGGCAGTGCAGGCTGTGACACTGATGGAGGAGCCCTGGGAAGCAGGCAGTAAATGAAGAGCTCTGTTAGTCCTCCCGTCCATCCAACAAGCTCAATCCTTCCAAGCCATTTGTCTAATCTGTTCTTTAAAATCTCCAGTGACAGATCCTCTGCAAACTCCCTTAGCAATCTATTTTAGCTCTTCACTATTTTTACTGTTCAACAATGTTTCCCCATGTCCAGCCTCAATTTTTCTTGCTGCAATTTCTGCTGTTGAGAAGAGTTCATTCTCTCTTTTTCTTTGGAGATTGTTTCTCTTTGATTCCTGGGGGCTTGTGTTCAGGTTTGCAGGCATTAATAAATCAAACATTACAGCACAGAACTGATGGTCCAGCTTATCTGAGCTGCCCTCTGCAAGCCCAGCTCAGCAATTTGCTGTTGCTGAATTGCCAGCCAGACCTTTGCATAAGGCCCTGCACAAACAGGAGCTCTGTGGGTCAGAGTCCCAAACCAGCAACCAAAATTAAACAGGAACAAATAGAACAAATCAAACAAATCTCCACAGCCCTGATTTTCCTTTACACAGAGCACCCAGATCCAGGCACCCAAAGCAGCAGTTTCTGTTTCAGAGACCTTCCTTGCATTCAGCTCAAAGGTGATTTTTTTGCACAAAGTGCAGATGAGAGCTCCTACCTTGGAAATTTTGCCTTGTGACCTTGGGAAGGAAGAGGAGAGGGAAGCAGTGCTCTGGCACAGCCCTGAATGGGACCTAGAAACCACCAAGGCCACAGAAATGAGTTGTTCAACAGAGGAAGAAAAAAAAATGGGAATTTGCTGGGAAGCAAATGGAAAAAGAGCAAAGCTCTCCCAGTAACCACAACCAGCAAGGGGCACAAACTGGGGAGGGACAACTCTGCTCCAGCCCCTCCTCACACACAGAATTCCCTCTCCAGTCCCCCCAGAACATGAAGCAGGTGCTGAAAGGAGCTGCCTGCCCTCATCCAGGGGGAAATGGAGCTTTGCTGATGCCATGGGGGTCCCTGCCCTGATCCCCCAGCCTGTCCGGGTCACTGTGTGCTCCAACACTGGGCACGGCTGTGTCCCAGCCTTGGCTGGCCCCAAACACCAATTGCAGGGCCAGCTGCGTGTCCTGCCATGTTTGGGGTGTCCCTGGAGCCCATCCCAGCACCCCACATCCCCAGGGGCACAGGGACAGCCCAGCTGGCACCACACAGCTGTGCCATGGCTGTGCCAGCACGGCGCTGCTCACGGCTCCAGCAGAGCCCAAAAAACTCACCCAAAACAAGAACAAGCCCCCAAAACAAGAACAAGCCCCCAAAACAAGAACAAGCCCCCAGCATGCCCAGCCAGGTCTCCAGCACACCCAGCCAAGCCTGGATCTGCTCTGGGTGCTGCCCTCAGCACTTTTCTTACAGCATTCTGCTGTTTCATGACATTGCTCAGCATTCCAGCCTGTCCTGGGCACAGGGACACCCCAAGTGCTCCTAACCCAGCCCTGCCTGCATGTCCCACACCAAACACCCCAGGACCTCAGGAGCTCATCCTGACCTCTGGGAGGGCTCATCCCTCTCCTAGAGGGTGGGAAAAGGAAGCCATACACTGAATTTTCCTCCCTGCTCTCCGTGCCAGAGGTGCTGCCACACGCCCAGAGCAGCCTGCAGGGAGCTGGGATCAGGGACTGCCTCCAGCAGAGCCTCCCTGTCCTTTTCCATCCCTCCAGAGCACTCCATCATGCTGTGACACCCCCGGTGGGCTCCTTTATCTCTCTTTACTTTTTCCCCCTCCTTGCAGGCGCCGTTCCCAGGAAGGATGGGCCAGCAGCTCCCAGCTCATCACCTGAGACATTAACAAAAGCAGATGCAATTATTTGCAAGTGCTGCTCCCCTGATGGATTCTGTGCTGAGCCTCTGCAGGCTGTACCCATTTGTTGCCTGCCTTTTGCTCCCAGATCCCATAAAGAACTTTTCCCTGTCATCATTAAGGGCTGGTGCCTTTTTGTATTCACTGACTAACTGCTCCCAGCGGCTCCACATTAAAAATAAAAAATAAAAAATCAAATCCGTGTAACTTGATTCCAGTTGCAAAATAACAATACCCCAAACACAGAACAATTCTCCTGGACAGGAGTAGAGACATGACAGGAAAACACAGAAACCCCAGCGCAGCTCATTCTGCCAGACCTGAACCACACCAATCACATCTCCCTGCTGTTTCAATTAAGGAGCTTCATCCACACCTAAGAAGAAAAAAAAAAAAAAAAGAAACCAAGAAGGCAGCACATGCACAGCAGCTGGTTTGATAATTCTCAGCCATTTCCCTGATAATTAGAGGTTTTAGATGCTCTAACAAGGGGAGCACCGGTTCCACCCACGGGGCAAAGTTCAGGAGGAGAAGCTGGAGGAAAGTGAACAAAAAAAAAAAGTGCAGTGAATTAAAATTCAGCAGCTCGTCATCTCCGTGGGAACACCCAAGTACACAAGACAACAGCTTCCTTTAATTAAAAAAATACTCATCTCAATCTGTTTTACACAGTCTTTTTTTTTTCCTTCTTCTTCTTCTTTTTAGGAAGGGCATTTGAAATTTTTAATAGAAAAAATCACAGCTGCTCGTCCAAAGCTACCTGTTTGCACAGCTCCAATTATTCACAGTTAGGAGGGGCAAAACAGGGTCACAGGAACCCAAATCTCACCCATCCTTTCTGAATCTACAGATCCAGTGCTCCTGGAGGAGGGAGGGGAAGGAAAGTCAAACATCCACCTGCTCTTCCCAACCCTGTCATACCCCAAAGGGTATCCCAGTGAGCCCAGCCTGGTTCATCCTAAACCTGAGTTTTACAGATGTTTTTTAAGCTGAATTTAGCTCAGCAAGTTGCCCAGCTGTGCTTTGGGAGCCAGGGAGAATTATTTATTTAAAAAATTATTAGTTTCTCTCCCATTTGTGCTGAGGTTTTTTTTGGGGGGGGTGGTTTTTTGGTTTGGTTTTCTGTGGTTTTTGTTTGTTTGTTTGGGGGGATTTTGTGGGGTGTTTTTTTTGTTGCCCACTCCAGAAGCATTCCCAGGCTCGCCTGATTTCTGAAACCCTCAGTGCCAGGGAAGGATCAGCCCAGGCAGAGTTGGGGGCACAGGGATGAGCTGGGGCAGATGGCACGACAGACCCTGGGTCAGCTGCTGAGCTCCCTGGTGTGGAACACAAAGCTCTGTGCAGGAGAGGGAGAGAGAAAAGCCGAGGCAGAAACAACTCCAGGGAGCCCAGCACAGGCGTGGGCCCTGCCCATGACCTTGGGAAAACACCCAGGGCTGAACTGAGCACAGAAATGTGTTCAGAAATGTGAATCCCAGACTGGGATCCTGCTGGAGCAGGGACACCGAGGGCACAACGACAGTGACACCAGCCCAGACCCTGACAAGTCCAAGGCTTCAGAGTTTCTCTTTAGCAAGAATCCATAATTTCTTCCCCACACTGGAGCTGTTTATTGAGGCACAAAGAACTAGAAATGGGAATAGAAGGAGATGGAACCTTCCTGGGAGGCAGCACATTCCTGGTGGTCCCACAGAACACAGCCCTGGCTCAGCCAAGGATACAACAGGGGGATGCACTAATTAAAAATATCATTCAGTAACAAAAATATTGGCTTGGAAGGGATTTAAGGATCATTCCATGGGCTGCCCCAAGCATGCCCAGCCTGCTCTTGAAACCCCTCCAAACTGGAGACAGCACCCCAGCTTTAAACTCTGACTCATTCCTTAAACTCCTGAAGCTCCCAAATCCCTCCCTGGGGTAAAAAAGGAGGCACAGCTTCCCACTGAAAGCACCAACCCTGCAATATCCAAATGTGAGAAAGGAAAAATAAATCACTAAAAATCCCTTTTTAGGTGTCCACTCCACAAGAAGCTGCAGCAAAAATCTTCATTAGTCGTGGCAAACTTGAAAGGAGTGAAAGGAACTAATGAGTAACTGCAACACCATAAAAAGGTAACAACCTCAATAAGAGGAGAATCAAACCCCAGCTCGAAACCTCCACGCAAACAAAGCTACAGAACCAGGGAGGGCTCGAGCCAAGGTGATCCAGCCCAGAAATTCCATCTGCAAAAGTGTATTTGGGGCATTGCAGCCATCCAGAGCAGCTTGGAAATGGTGGGATCCCAGCCCTGGCATATGCACTAAACCATCGTCTCCCTCGTCTTGGCAATCCCTGCCAGAAATTGCCACTCCAGGAAGGAGCAGGTGAGGGCTAGTGGCTCCATCAAGCATATGTGACAGCTCTAAAAGCTGCATTTATGCAAGCAAATGGAGCAGAGCAGCTGCACTGCATTAACACCACTGCCTGCAAATGGGACTCGGGTATTTTTGTGACTGGAAATCTGCTCAAGGAGAAAAGTGCTCCGAGTTCTGTGTTCAGAGCAGCATTTCCAGCTCCTGGAGCATCATCCCATGCTCATCTGCCACATTCCAGCAGCACAGGCTTGTCCATGCTTTACAGGATGAGTGGCATTCACATTTTCTGAAAAATCCTCTTTGCCCAGGATTTTTCTCCTGGGAAGTTGAGAAGCCTCAGAGAAAAAAGGAAAACAATAATTATCTGATTTGCTTCTCCTGTGTTTTGCTGCTTTGGAATGTGTTTGGAGATTGTTTCATTGGTTTCATGTGAATTGTTTTGACTCTTTGGCCAATCAGGGCCAAGCTGTGTCAGGACTCTGGAGAGGGTCACAAGTTTTCATAATTACCTTTTTAGTTTTCAGTAAATATCCTGTCTGTATTCTTTAATATAATATAGGGTCATAAAACAATATATCAGCCTTCTGAGAACACGGAGTCAGATTCACCATTCCTTCCTCCCTGCCACAGGGTTCTTTGCAAATACAACATCCCTCACCAAAAAAACCCAGCCCAGAGAGGAGAACAGCTCCAACCACTGGAATCCCCAGCAGGATGGACCCTGCACACAAGTAAAACCACACAAACTCCACCCAGGACCTCAGCTAAGGGCTATGAAGAAGGATTTATTCAGTGTTTGCTCATCCAACTCAGGATTTCTGACCTGGTGCTCAAAGTCCCCATCAAGAAAATCTCCACCTCCACCTTCCCAGGCAGATGGAAAATGAATTTCTGGTTCTGGTGGCCCTCAAGACAAGGTTAAAGCTGCACGTTGCCAAAAAATGAATGGACAAAACGACTCTAAGTTATAATTTTTTACCACCACACATTTCTTAAGCCATTTCCTATTCCTGGAGGCCACCTGTGGGTAGAAACTTGGGCAATCCTTTCAACTCTGCAGGATTTTCCTCTTGACATGGTGATATTCCCAGAAACCAGAGAGCCATGGAGTAAATTCTTATATAATATGATAATTGACTTGGTCTCTGAAGGATAAGCATGTCAAGATCCTAAAAATCATTTTTTTTCCTTACCAACGCAATAAAGATGTGATTGAAAGTGTCGTGTTCTGGGTCTATGAGCAATATTCTCATAACTCATCATCTAAAACAAATTGTTCTTTCATTTGTACAAGTTAGAGGAGATTCCCAGTCAGACAAGCTGAAGGCAGGAGTTTAAACAGATTCTGCATGGCAGAAGGAATATTAATTTCCCTCCCCCCTGTTATGAATGTTAAATCACAGCTTCTCACCTAGGGTTAATTAATCTTTCCAAAGGTGCTCCAGCCCACCAAACACACACCAGGAAGATCCTTCCCACCAGGAAAGCCCCAGCACAAATCTCAGAGCTCTGCTGCACGACCTGGCAGGAAGGGAAGGAATAATTGAATGTGCAGAACTGCACAGCGAGCCTCATCCTTTGGAGGGAAAACAGAAAAAATCATCCCAGATCACGGGGTGGGTGTGGGAGAGCAGCTCCTTTGGTGCTGGGGGTCGCTGGGATGAGCTGCCAGCTCCTGGCTGGGTTAAGGAGGACCGGGACAGGTGGATGCCACACCTTCAGCCCACCTTGGTGTGTCCTGCCAGCTCCTGGCTGGGTTGGAGCAGGGCTGGGAGGACAAAAGGAGGTGTGGATGCCATGGTGTGTGCAGCTCATCTTGGTGAATCCTGCCAGCTCCTGGCTGGGTTGGAGCAGGGCTGGGAGGACACAAGGAGGTGTGGATGCCATGGTGTGTGCAACCATCCAGCTCCAGCTCATCTTGGTGTGTCCTGCCAGCTCCTGGCTGGGTTTGGGGAGGACAAAAGGAGGTGTGGATGCCATGGTGGGTCCAACTATCCAGCTCCAGCTCATCTTGGTGTGTCCTGCCAGCTCCTGGCTGGGTTGGAGCAGGGCTGGGAGAACACAAGGAGGTGTGGATGCCATGGTGTGTGCAGCTTATCTTGGTGAGTCCTGCCAGCTCCTGGCTGGGTTTGGGGAGGACCCAAGGAGCTGTGGATGCCATGGTGCGTCCAGCCCACCTTGGTGTGTCCTGCCAGCTGCTGGTTTGGTTAGAGCAGGGCTGGGAGGACCCAAGGAGTTGTGGATGCCATGGTGTGTGCCCAGCCCTCCTGCTCCAGCTCATCCTGGTGTGTCCTGCCAGCTCCTGGCTGGGTTAGGACTGGGAGGACACAAGGACATGTGGATGCCATGGTGTGTCCAGCTCATCTTGGTGTGTCCTGCCAGCTGCTGGCTGGGTTAGGACTGGGAGGACCCAAGGAGGTGTGGATGCCATGGTGTGTGCAGCTCACCTTGGTGTGTCCTGCCAGCTCCTGGCTGGGTTAGAACAGGGCAGGGAGGACCCAAGGAGGTGTGGATGCCATGGTGTTTCCATCTCTCCTGCTCACCTTGGTGTGTCCTGCATGAAAACCTCCCACACCTGAGCGCTCCCAGCCCCTGCAGGGAGCTGGAACAGCTTTCCCAGAGCACAAAAAGGCTCTGAAAGGGCTCGAACAGAAGGATTACACAAATCCTGTCACCAGCACGACTCGGGCGCGATTACCTGATAACAGAGCCATTTACATAACAGACACCATTAGCACAGAGAGCTTTTGGCTTCTCCTTCCCCACCTCTATTGCCATAAAACACCATTCACTCCCATAATTGAACCTCCAGCAACAAAGGACCTCTAATGAACAGAGCAATTGCTGGGGGAGCTCAGACCCTAAATCCAGGCAGACAACAGCTCCTGGACCGAGTTCAAACACATCCCCTGCTTAAATTCTTGTCTAGGGCCACTTGAAAACCCTGAAGTATTAAAGCATTAAAGGTACTTGGGAGAGAACAAGGATGGTGTGCGGGCTGAGCAGGCTCCAAAGAGGAGGAGATGATGCTAATTATCCAGCTGGTAAAATGGAATCACTGGGGGGAAGAAATGAACAGCCAAGCCAGCTCCTGGTGCAGGAGCAGCTCTGTTTCAGCAGGGGTAGGGCACCCGCCCGGGAGGAGCAGAATTACATCAGGGTGGTGACAGGCAATCAATGAACACTCAATTAACACTTACAATATTACTAACTTAAGCAAAACATGTTTTTGCAAATGGTAATCTCTCCCTTGTACTGATACAGCCCTAATTTAATTTTCTTCAGCGTGCCAGCATCAAGCATGGAAGAGAAAAAGAATGAGGAGCCACCCTCTGAATGGGAATATCCTTCAGTTCTGCAAAGAGAGGACTCAGAGTGGGGATGGAGACAGGGCAAGGCCGGGATTCCCACCTGGAATCCCTTTCCATGTGGAAAAGGGGAGGCAGCACTGGATAAACCTCCCCATGCCCATCCCTGCTGAAGCTGGGTTTGATTCCAGCTTCGTTTTCTCTCCTCTGCTCCTTCCCCTCTCTGCAGCTTTAAGGTTGGTGAGGTAAGAGGTGACAGTAACCTTCCAGAGCCCCGTGCCCTCATTAACATGCCAGCCACCCACTGAACGTAATGATGCCTCTTAATCTCTCAGCCTGGGTCTGCTGAGCTCCTCGGGGAGGTGGCACAGGGGATTTGTGGCTGCAGCATCCTCCAGGGCTGTGCAGGAGGCTCGGGAGGTTGGTGGATCTCATGGGACAGCAGAGGGAAAGCAGAACCCTTCATGCACCCTGAACACCTCCAAACAGGCCTGTTCCAGCCCTAAAAGCACTGAGAAAATGTGTTGGGTTTGTTTTTTTTTTTTTTTAACTGGATAAGACCTACACATGGCTCAGCTGTCAGCAGCCCAATCCCTTCTACACCACAGCCCTGCTGGATTTTACATCCCTGCTCTCCCCCACACCAGAAAAAAAAGAAACCCTAAAAATTCATAACATAACTGAAAGATTTGAAGGGCAATAATGACCATTTTGAAAATCTTGTTTGAGTTGTGATTGACTCATGCTGAGCTTTTCCCACTCCAAACCTGCAGTTGACCTAAAAGAACGCTGGCAAGATGTATCATTTCAATTTAAAGAACAGCAAATGTACCAAGTCCTGGGTAATTTGCTCCTGTGCTTAAATAGAAAGCTGTACAAAAATAAAACATGGCTTTTTCTTGTCTGGATTTATCCAGCTTGAGCACCCAGCCACAGAACCATGGCCTGTCTCCCAACCTTTGCCTAGCAGAGTTCTCTTCCCTGCTTAAGTACTCCTGGACAATAATCAAATCACTCCCTTTTGTGAGGAGGAGAAGATTGGGCTTCAGTCTCTCTCCAGCCTGTTTTACAGCCCTCACATCATCCCTGTGGCTCTCCCCTTATCTCCCTCCAGTTTGCCAACATCATTTTTAAGGTATAGATACCAGGGCTGCACACAATGCTCTTCCTGCTTGTATTCATTATTTCTCTGCTTAGACAGCCTGAGATAGCATTAGCACTCCTGAGGATTCACAGCACAGCACAAGACCAGCCAGTTATTGATAAGATAATGAAATTAAACTCCTGCTTCTCACCTTGATGTGGCAGCCCCCGGGGGGTTCCTCTTTCCAAGTGTGGGTTTTACTCCCCTCTCTCATTAGCGTGGATTAGTAAATTATCACAGGGGCTACCTGAGCACTCAGCCTTTCCCTCTGTAACCCAGGGAACTGGCTAAACCCCACACCCATCACTGTGGGAACATGGAAAACTCAGCTCAGAGGTGCTGCAGACACCAGAGCTCCAGGCTGAAGGAGAGGAGTCACTGCCAGGCACAGCCAGAACCCCTGTGCCTGTGTGCTACTGCATCCTGAGAGCCAAACAAGCTCCAGCACCCCAATCCCAGCCCTGCCAGGACATCCCAGCACTGCCAGGACCAACCCTACCACACCAGGACCACGGCATTCCCACCAGAGCATCTCCCAAACACAGCACAGCTCATGCCAGGCCTCCTTCCCAAGCCATGCTGTAACCCAAAACAGCACCCTGTGTCATGGGTTACTGCATCCTGAGAGCCAAACAAGCTCCAGCACCCCAATCCCAGCACTGCCAGGACATCCCAGCACTGCCAGGACCAACCCTACCACACAGAATAATCTCCCAAACACAGCACAGCTCATTCCAGACCTTCCTTCCCAAGCCATGCTGTAAACCAAAACAGCACCCTGTGCCTGTGTGCTACTGCATCCTGAGAGACAAATAAACTCCAGCACCCCAATCCCAGCACTGCCAGGACCAACCCTACCACACCAGAGCATCTCCCACACACATCACAGCTCATGCCAGACCCTCCTTCCTAAGCCATGCTGCAACCCAAAACAGCACCCTGTGTAGTGTGTTACTGCATCCTGAGAGCCAAAAAAGCTCCAGCACCCCAATCCCAGCACTGCCAGGACCAACCCTACCACACAGAATAATCTCCCAAACACAGCACAGCTCATTCCAGACCTTCCTTCCCAAGCCATGCTGTAACCCAAAACAGCACCCTGTGTCATGTGCTACTGCATCCTGAGAGCCAAAAAAGCTCCAGCACCCCAATCCCAGCACTGCCAGGACATCCCAGCACTGCCAGGACCAACCCTACCACACCAGAGCATCTCCCACACACAGCACAGCTCATGCCAGACCCTCCTTCCTAAGCCATGCTGCAACCCAAAACAGCACCCTGTGTTGTGTGTTACTGCATCCTGAGAGACAAATAAACTCCAGCACCCCAATCCCAGCACTGCCAGGATATTCCTGCTCCTGCCAGAACATCCCAGCATTGCAAGGACACCCCTGCTCCTGCCAGGACCAACCCTACCCCACCAGGACCACGGTGTTCCCACCAGAGCATCTCCCACACTCAGCACAGCTCATTCCAGACCCCCTTCCCAAGCCATGCTCCCCCTTCCCTGACCCCACCAGGATTTTGGGAGCTGGGAGAGGCCCTGGCCCCACTCCCCCAGCCCCAAGGTGCCTTTTGGGCAGTGCTTTGCCAGCTGGAAACTGCAAACTCCTCCAGCATCCTCACCCAGGGGTTTGCTCCCTCTTCCCTGCCCCCAGCAGTTGGGAGTTCTTATGGCTGGATTTTCTCACCCACAGTCAGGGGAAGGAAAAAAAAAATTGTCAGAGAAAATGTGCGAGCACTGACATCTTAAGACAAAAAAAGATGCAGATTTCTCAACTGTTCACAGCACATTATGGAAATACATTCTCAGGGACTATTAAATATGGGATTATTGACTAGATGAGCAGCAGCTCAATGGACTGGCTTGCAAATATGTCTTTAGACAATTCTTAAAATGCAGATTAATTATCTAACAGACAAGAATAGTTTTTTTTTCCTACAGACTTTCTAATGATCTGTTGCATAAACAAGCATCCTGACAGTTTTGTTTGCACTTGTGGTGGCTGAGATGTTCTTCAAGAACTAAATGGTGACTGAGACTTAAATCTTATTTAACACCCAGCAGGAACACAACAAAAGGCACGTCAGTCCAAATCCCTGAGAGCCACATCTCCTCAGAGACCCCTGGGAGGTCCAGCTGCCAAGAGACCCCAATTCCCAAACTCCAGATATTCCACGGAGCATAAAATTCTTTCCATGTTTGTGTCATTAAACCAACAGCATCAGTGTCCATCATTTAACCCCCAACCCCTCTGGAAATGAGCAAGGAGTGTTGGACTAAAGAGATATTTTCAGTGTTATGAAGATTCAGGAAAATATCCCGGCTGGAATCCCATTTGGAAGAAAATCCCTGCTGGAATCCCATTTGGAAGAACAAGGCTGAAGTTGGGGGAACCATTGCACTGAGCTCTGCCCTCACCTGCAGATCCCTTCCAACCTGTCAAGCCAGAATTTAAAATTCCTATCTTGATTTTCAGTTTATCACGGGTGCAATACAGAGCCCAGTGGTCATTTCCTCACTGAAGGTAATTAACTTGTTATTTGTCAGCTGTGCCTGCTTTTGTGATGGGTTCAAATGCTGCTGGGTATCAAACCCACTGCAAAGCAAGTGTGAAACATTATTATTCCAGCTTCACACCCACTTTCCCTCGGTGTGAACAATAATGCAACGTGTGAGACAGTGATGAATGGGGCCTGGAGAGCAGCAGATGCTCGGGGAGCACCAGCACAGGCTCTGCCCCAAACGTTTCTGGGGCTGGAAAAGAGATGTGATGGTCAGAGCTGCACACACAGCCCTGAACAGCACTCAGGAGCTGGAGCAGGAAACGGGAAATAAGCAGAGAGCAAACAAGAAACAGCAAGGGCAAACAACCAGGGTGGGCAGATGTCACTGTCACATTTTCTGAAAAATCCCTGCACCAGGATTTCTTCTCCTGGGAAGCTGAGAAGCCTCAGAAAAGAATGAAAACAATAATTACCTGATTTACTTCTCCTGTGTTTGGCTGCTTTGGGCATTGCTTACCCACAGGTGCATCTTTGATTGGTTTCATGTGAATTGTTTTAACTTAATGACCAATCACCATCAGCTGTGTCAGGCTCTCAGGAGTCAGTCACAAGTTTTTCATTATCATTCTTGTTAAACCTTCTGTGTCCTTTGTCTATTCTTTAGTTTGGTTTTAATATAGAATTCTTTTATATAATATATATATAATAATAAACTAGCCTACCAAGAACAAGGAGTCAGATCCACTCATCTCTCACCTCACCCTGCAAATACCACAGGTAGAAGGTCAGATTCTTTGCTTAACCTCTTTTTTGGGATGGAAAAAAGCAGTTTTGGCACATGTAAGAGTGTACAGACCAGCAGTGGTTGCCATGAACTGAGTTTGCAGCCCGTGGTTCAACCACATCACACAAACCAAGCCATGTTCAGAGCAATTCTCTCAGCCACAGCAGCAATTTGCTGCTTCATCACAGCCTAGAAAGGACAAGCTGCCCTGTGTGGGTCCCACCACAGCCTCCAGCAGCAGAGACAAGGAGCCCTGCAGTCCCTGTGCCTCTGAGCAGGGACACGGAGCCATCAAACAAACCCTCAGCATCAAAGCACCACAGAAAAGCATCAAAACCCAGCAGCTCCTGTCACCTGAAACCCTGTGGTTTGAGCAGCAGCTTTGCACAAAGGTCGAGGCTGAACAAGGGGTGTGCAGGAATCCATCCCCTCCTGAGGGAGCACGGATGATCTCTGTGGTCAGGCTCAGCTGTGGGGAGAGGGGGCAGAGGCAGGGGAAGCTGAATTTCTGCAGGAGCAGCTGAGGTGTGAGCACACAGCTCAGCTCCTGACCTGAACCTGCTCCAGCAAGGAGCCAGGGATGCTCCAGGTGTCACACAGCCCGGGGAGAGCTGCTCCCCACGGCTTCTCCTCCTCCTCCCCGACAAACACATCCTAACAGCCCCCAAAAAGGTGGAAAAAACACTTTTTAAAAATAGCAAAGTCTTTAAGGAGCCGAGCACATGCCTGAGTGGGTGGGAAATTAGTGTTTTATTGTGGCTCTCTGCTCACAGGGGCTGAGACCTCGGATGACTTGTTTGTGCCCTGCACGGGTTTTTGCAGACTCATTATAAACCCTGGCAAAGAGGGGTTTGTAAGGTCGCAGGAGAATTTCCATTAACTGGAGCCTGGCTGGGGATTGCCAGCATGATCTATGTCTCCCATTTATGCATATGCAGGGAGGCCAAGAGGAAGCTCCTTTGCTTTATTTCCACATCATTGTGCTGATGCTGAGCTCACCAAATAAACAAACTGAAAAGCCAGTGGGGAAGCAGAGGGGAGGAGGGAAAAAAAAATAAAAATAATAATACAAAATGCTGTGCCTGGCTGTCTCCCTCATGAAAGATGCAAATGAATTCTGCAGACTTTGAAGCCAGAGATGAAAATCCCCCAGTGCTGGATGGCTCAGCCGGTGAGGCACTGGGTGGGTTTTTGGTTACAGAGCTGCTCACGTGTGATGGGGACAAGGAATAAATGTTGGTTTGGGGGGCAGAGCTGGTTCAGGGAGGTGCAATCCAGCAGCAGCAGAACCCTCTGGGCTCAGCATCGAGACACCAAGGACCTCTCAAAAACTGAATTTCAAAGACGGAACATCCCCAAGGAACTGGGATAGAGGCACCATGGACCTGGGGGAAAACACTCCTGGAGAAGGACAGGTGATCTGAGCTCCTTAATCCCTGAACCATCCTCTGCCCCTTTGGGACATGCAGGGGACATCCTTGAGCCATCATGTACCCCCTTGGGACATGCAGGGGACATCCCTGAGCCATCATCTACCCCCTTGGGAAATCCAGGGGACATCCCTGAGCCATGATCTGCCCCTTTGGGACATGCAGGGGACATCCCTGAGCCATCCTCTGCCCCCTTGGGAAATCCAGGGGACATCCCTGAGCCATCCTCTGCCCCCTTGGGACATGCAGGGATGGCCCCACCACAGCAGAGTTCCCCTGATCAATTCCACAGCAGCAAATCCAGCAGATGCTGGACAGCCCAGACCCTCCCAGCCCCTGCTCCAGCAGCAGCAAATCCCCGAGCTGGGGGGCTCTGGGGAGAGCAGAGGTCACTGCAGAGCCCTCTCTGAGCCACACGGAGATGGGCACAGCCCTGTTTGCCCAGCACAGCATCTCCTGGGGCTCCCCAGCACCTGCAGCTCATCCACACAGCCCCGGGACCTGCTCAGCTGCACACAAACCACACCAGCTCCTCATGTCCCTCTGGAATGCCACAGAATCACCCAGGATTTGTTATCAGGCAAGGAGTCACTCAGGTTTTCCCTTTTTTTGCTCAGATCTGAGTTACACCAAGTGCTGCTGCAGCGGCCGATCCGCCGCACGCTCCAACCCAGCGGCTTTCCCTCTGAATTCTTGCAAAACCAACCCCATCCTGTTAGCATGTTCACTGTCCCTAACCCAGCTCTGATCCATTTCCACCTCCAAATCATTAAAGATAATAAATAAGCCCAGCCTCAGTGTGAGGAACCCTCACATAATCACATATCTGTGCTCCCATCAGCACTCGGCCATTACACTTCTATTTTCTGCAGCTTAACTAAGAAAGCCAGCACTGAACTCTGCCCCTTATCCCACAGCTATTTATTGCCCACATTCTGCTATTTATTTCCTAAAATAGTCTCTTTTGGGTGGATTTAATGAAATATCCAAATAAATTAGGCCCTTTGGAAGATGTTGAACTCTTATTTCCTCAGCTTCAGGAAGGAAGGCTGGGCAGCCATCCTCTGCATGTAAACGGTGGTGATTTGAACCCTAGGGATAGACCAGCCAAGTATTTGAGGGATAATTAGGCCCTCACAACAGGCACAGAAGAAAAAACTCAGTTACCTGATATCCCAGCTCTTCCTCAGGCTTGGTTTCTGTACAGGCAGAACGTGGCACAAATTCCTGCTGCATCCATCAGCTCCCTCTGCCCACTGGAGCTCCTGCCTTGGAAATGGCCAGGGAGGAGGAGGAGAACAGAGCTGTCCTCCCCTTTATGTTTACACCTGTTGCTATTTTACACCTAATTTATCCCAGATCTACTGATTTGGAACACCTTGGGTCCATTTCTCCCCCTCTGAACAATCCAATCAGTGCTAATTGCCCTCAGCTGGGCACTGCCAGCTCTGTCCTGCCCAGCAGCCACTCCCGGGACCAGCATGGAAACAATCCTGGTTTATCCTCTGCAAGGTGTCCCTGTCCATGGAACGAGATGAGATTTAAGTTGTCTTCCATCCCAAACCATTCTGGGCTTCTCCAATCTGCTCCTCGCTGCATTTTCCTCCTCCTTCATCACAACCAAATCCCACATCCATTAGCAAATGGACAGACACAAAAATCCCACAATCTGCCCCTGAAGGCTCCATCCCACAAATCAAGTTATGATGGGAATCCTTAAAATTGCTCCACAGCCTCCTCACAGGTTTTACACCTCATTTTATCACCCCAAGCCCCCCATTTTTCCTGTCAGCATTAGTGGCTGCCCTGAGGTGACAAAGTGGAGTTTGCACAGCACAGGCACTGCTCCAGCAATCCCAAAATCTCCTTCCTGGACAAAATATTCCTGGTGGAGCTGCTGATACCCCAGTGATTCCTCCCTCCAAGCTGTTCTCATCCTGCTCAGCACAATTTCAGCGTTCCTCCTGTTCACACACAGCAAGAGGTGCCTTGTTTTAACAGATCCCTCACCTTTTACGTGCTGCCTTAGAAACCTCGTGCCCCAGAACAAAAAGCATTTCTGAGGAGGCTTGCAAAACTTCTGTCTCACCTTCTGCCTGCCCAGAAGCATGAAAAATAAATAAAATCTGACCCCAGCAAGTGCTGCCCACAAAGATCTCTCCCCAAAGTCGGTGAAAATCAATATCCACACCTCAGGAACACCAGCAAGCCTTTAAAAAGGGCAAGACATCGACTGTCTGCACATGCTGAGCGCTGAGCAGAACCAGGATAAAGCTTAAATTGCCTTCAAAAAAATGAAGTTTCTTGGAGGAGAGCGTTCTCCTCTGCCTGTCTGACCCTAGGGATGTGTCAGCTCCTTCACCTCTCCTGTCAGCCCTTCCTCCTCCTCCTCTCCCCTGCTCTTCCTCCTTCCCCACAGCCTTTCCCTTGCACCCACCCAGCTTCTCCTCCAGCCAAGCCTTTCCCCTGGCCCTGTTCCCCCTGGAAAACCTGCAGGTTCCTGCAGGAGGAGCAGGAATCTGACCCCACGTGGAACACAGAGCTCCCACACCACAGCCAGGTGCTTTCCCACCAGAATTTCCCCTGCAGCCAGCCAGGATTGAGCTGAGCACCCTCCCTGCTCCTGGCTGAGTCTGAAATCCACTCTCTGCTTTTCCTGCAAGCGCTGTGAGCACACACAGATGAGATTTCCTGGCACACTGGAGCTTCCAGGGTACTTTGCAGGCAGCCCTGCCCCTGAGGAGCTCTCAGAAGCCCAGGTCCCCCAAATCCTGCCCAGGTCCCCCAAATCCTGCCCAGGTCCCCCAAATCCTGCCCCCCTCACCCCCAGATTGCTGAGTGCTCCTTGGCACCGAGGCACCCAGACCTCTGCCAGCCCTTGGCTGATTTTCCTTGCACAGCTTGCAAAAGAAATCTCCAGCAAGAAACTTGCAGCAGCATCTCTGGGAGCTGCAGGCAGCTGCTCCGATTCAGCCACTGAGAACCAATCTTTTCAAGGAGATGTTCGTGCCTTTATCCCAAGATTTTTGGGATAAAACCCTTCATTTTGAGGTTCACCTTCCCCAGGCAGCCTGTTCCCACCACGCAGGAGCCAGATCACAAAGGGTCTAAGAGAAATTAAGGGGCTAAAGGAAATTTTTTTAAATGAACATTCTCCTTTCCTGTGCTGCCACTCTCTGCTCAGCACAGCCTGTCAGCAGCTCCCTCTTCCCCCAAATTCCAGCTGTCTCATCCCAGGGTATCAATCCCTGCCAGGTGCAGGGGAAGGCACCACCTGCGAACCACAGAGAGCCACAGAGCAACTTTCCCAACTTCTGTCTCTGCTCTTGAGGCCCAGCCCTGAAATGGAGCCCGAGAGGGGCAGGTTCTGCCTCTCACCATCCATTCCTGCACGCAGACGGTTCCCTTCAAACCCCGAGCCTCAGACACATCAATAGCGGAGCCGGCTCGCATCGAGACACTTCAAACACGCCTCGGCGCGGTGGGAGCCTCACTGCGCATCGCTTCACCCCCTCTGGGATACGAGACTCGAGCAAAGCACGGCAGGGGAGCCCCAGCATGGCCGCATCCCCCTCCTACCTGCGAGCACACAGGGCTGAGCAGCCGGCAGAGGCTCTGTCACACTCCTGGGGGATGCTCCGATGCCGTAAGCTCCCGACTCGCTGCCCAGGGAGGCGGGCAGGGCTCTGCCCCCGGCTGCCTGCAGCGCTCACATCCAGCCGGGATGTGGCTGCCGGAGGAAAAGCTGAGACAAAAGGGGGGGCTGGCTCCTCCTGGGGGGATCTGCCGAGGGGTGGGCGCTGCTGGAGCCCCGTCAGAGCGGCCGGGATGCGGTGGCAGAGCGAGCGGAGCCGTCCCTCAGCATCCCTCGCTAGCGCTGCTCCCCGGGGAGGCGGGCGCGGCGCTGGATGCTCCGCGAGGCTGACACCTCCCCGCGAAGGACACGCGTGTGGCCACAAAGCCACCCCCACGGGGGTCCGGTTAGCTCCCCCAGGGCCACAGCCCCGCGGGCTCGATCCCGGCCAGAGAAAGAATCCAGCCCGGTGGATGGCGAGAGCCGAGCGGCACTTGCAGCATCCCGCAGCTACGCAGAGCCCCGGCCCGAGCCGCAGCTGAGCCGGAGTTTGGGCATCAATCAGCCGGAATAAAGTTGGGCCTAGGGAGAGGTTTCTGCGCGGAGTTTTCCCCGCACACCGCCCGGGCTCGGCGCTGCCGCTTCACCGGAGGAGCCGGCGAGCATCAGCCCCGCACGGCTGCGCACACGGCGAGCACCTCCGCGATCCCAGCGCGAATCGCTCCCCAGCACAACTCCGCACAAACGCCTTCCAGAACAGCGACCCTTCCCTCCCCCATCCAGAGCCTGAGCGAATACGAGTTAAAGACCGTTTTCCTCGCCTCCTCCGAGCCCCGGGCAGCATCCCTCCCTCCCTCCATCCCTCCCTCCCTCCGTGCCCGCTGCACGCTCCCGCACCCGGGAGCCGCTCCCAGGTGATCCGCACGAGTTGGAGCCACACCGAGCGTCCCCTCCCCGCGCTCTTTGAACTTCAGCTCTGCTGAGAGCCCGAGCGAGGCGGTTTTCAACTCTTGGTGCGCTAAAACACCGCAAAGGGCTGCTCCCAAAGTCCTTCAGCGAGTGCGGGAGGCGGTCGGGGGGCACCGGCTGTGACCGGGGAGGGATGGATGTGCCCGGGGAAGGATGGATGTGCCCGGGGAGGGCTGGGTATGGCTGAGGAGGGCTGGATGTGCCCGGGGAGGGGGGCACCGAGTGCCAGCCAGGGGCACCGCCGGCAGCCAGCGAGCGGCGGCGGCTGCGGCTCCGAGCGCTCCCGGCCCCGCGGCTCCGCAGCGACCGTGCCGAGCATCCCTCGGGGGGTCCCGGGGAGCCGTGCCCGCCCCCCGGCCCCGCCGCCATCCCCCCCCGCTCCCCGCATCCCCCCGGCGCTGCCCGCGGCTCGTACCTGGGCTGGGCTCTGCCCGCGGCCGCTCCGGCCCCGCTCGGCAGCGGCGGCCGCGGGTCCCCGGCGGCGGCACCGGGAACTGCAGGGGGCGGGCGGGGGGCGCTGCCCGGGCACCGGCACCGCTCCGGCCCCCGGCACCGCGCGGAACGGCACGGCACGGAACGGCAGCGAGAGAGCGGGGACAGGGATGGAGCGGGGGATGCAGAGAGAGAGGGGACAGGGATGGATGGAGAGATGAAAGGGGGACAGGGATGGAGCGGGGGATGCGGAGAGAGAGGGGACAGGGAGGGATGGAGAGATGAAAGGGGGACAGGGATGGAGCGGGGGATGCAGAGAGAGCGGGGACAGGGATGGATGGAGAGATGAGAGGGGGACAGGGATGGAGCGGGGGATGCAGAGAGAGAGGGGACAGGGATGGATGGAGAGATGAGAGGGGGACAGGGATGGAGCGGGGGATGCAGAGAGAGCAGGGAACCAGGATGGGTGGAGGGATGAGAGGGGGATAAGGATGGATCAGGGGATGAGGGGAGAGCAGAGGATCTGGGATAGATGGAGGTAAGAGAGAAGAGTGGGGGACAGGGATGGATTAGGGGATGCGGTGAGAGCAGGGGGAGATGGAGGGATGCGGGGAGAGCAGGGGATCCGGGATGGATGGAGGGATGAGAGTAGAACAGGGGACAGGGATGGATCAGGGGATGCAGGGAGAGCAGGGCGAGATGAGGGGCTGAGATGGGAGGGAGGGATGAGAGGAGAGCAGGGCAATGGGATGGAGGGGTGAGAGAAGAACAGGGGATCTGGGATGGATGGAGGGATGAGAGGAGAGTGGGAGATCCGGGGTGGATGAAGGGATGAGAGGAGACCAGGCTGGAGGAAGGGATGAGAAGAGAACGGGGATTAGGGATGGAGGAATGCAGGGAGAGGACAAGATCCGGGATGGATGGAAGGATGAGAGGAGAGCAGGGCGAGATGAAGGGATGCAGGGAGAGTGGGCAAGTGGGATGGATCAGGGGATGCAGGGGACTAAGGATGGGAAGAGGACCAGGCAGGATGGGAGGATGCAGGGAGAGCAAGGGACCGGGGATGAACAGAGGAGTGGGCAGGATGGAGAGAGGCAGGAAGAACAGGACACTGGGGATGGAAGGAGGACCAGGCAGGATGCAGAGAGGATGAGGCACTGAGCTGTGCCACGGGAGGTTTGGGATGGATCTCAGGGAAAGGGGTGGATCTCAGCACCCAGAGGGTGCCCAGGCTCCCCAGGGAATGGGCACTGCCAGAGCTGCAGGAGAGTTTGGACAGAGCTCCAGGGATGCCCAGGGTGGGATCTGGGGGTGTCTGAGCCGGGCCAGGAGCTGCACTGGATGATCCTGGGGGTCCTTCCCAGCTCAGCCTGTTCTGAGGTTTGGTGATTCTAAGGATGGAGGGAGCACAAGGATCTGGGATGCAGGGCAAGGACCAGTGTGGCACTGGAACTATTGCTGCCAACAGCGACCAGCTTTAAGCCCAGACCGAACACCTCTGGGTGGGACAGCTGGGTTTGGGAGAGCTCTGCTTGCTCCCACACATCCCAAATCCTCAGCTGCTTTGGGGCTCCCTGCCAGCACCCCCAGTTCCCTCCATCTCCTCTGTTTCTCCCCTCCCTGAGAGGGACACAAGTGAGATAATTTTGTTCCCAGCTGCTGAAATCTTCCTATTAAAGCTTAACCTCCTCCTGGTGCCCTGAGCAGGAGGGCTGGGAGAAGGCATCAGGCAGCCCTGGGCAGCAGGAGTTGGGCAGAGCCATCCCTGGGAATTCCAGGCAGGATCCTGATCCCTGAGGTGCTCCAGCCTTGCCTGCAGTGCTGCAGCCCTGTCCTGGTTCTGTTTGTTTGTGATGGTGAGGAAAGCAAAGCTGCTAAACCATCAGTTAATTGGACTCTTGCATTAAGAGCAATGAACTATTATTTGACAGAAATTCATCTTCCCCTCCTGCTGAGGAGAAATAAGCTGGAGGAAAAGAATCAGCTTCAGAGGAGAAAAATAAAACGCCTCTGCCTCAGTGACAAATTACTCATGAGATACACAGGTAACAGGCATGGGGGGTTTGAGCTCATCCCTTTACACATCATTTCCCTCAGGACAACAGCTACAAGTCAGAGCCTTTGTGGCAGATCCCTTTGTCCCCGTGTCCCTGCCCAGCAGGCCATTCCCAGCATTTATTATTCCTGGAATTGATGAGCATTCCCCTCATCTGGGCTGTTAATTAACAATTGTGGCCCTGCAGGTCCAGGCTCAGCCCTGCCTGGATGACAGAGCTGGGACACCCAGAGCAGCCCCTGTGGCAGCTCCAGGAGTGGGAGGTGGGCAGATCCCCCCTCTCCCCTCAGCTCTGAGCACACCTGGGTGTCACAGACATCTTTAATGGAAAATCCTTCCCTTAGGATTTTTCCCTCCTGGGAAGCTGAGAGGCCTCGGGAACAAAATGTGAACAATGGTTATCTGCTGCTGTGGGATGCAACAGGTGGATCTTTGATTAGCCTATGTTGGTTGTTTCTAATTAATGGCCAATGACAGTGCAGCTGGCTTGGACTCAGTCTGAGCCACAAACCTTTGTTATCATTCTTTCTTTTTCTATTCTTAGCCAACCTTCTGATGAAAATCCTTTCTTCTATTCTTTTAGTATAGTTTTAATATAATATATATAATAAAATAATAAATCAAGCCTTCTGAAACATGGAGTCAGATCCTCATCTCTTCCCTCATCCTCAGACCCTGTGAACACCCCTGGTCACACCTGGGCCAGGTAAGGCTCCCCCATCCACCTTGATCCAGGTGGGTTCTGCACCTTTCTCATGGCTCCAGCCTTGTGCCAGCACCTCACTCTCTTGTAGAGATTTTTTGTGTGGTTCAGATCCATCTCTGCCATGCCCTGAGTCCTTCATGCAATTACTGGACCTGGAAACGCAGAATTTCTCCAGAATTTCCATGGCATGGCCTAAATCAGAGCAGAATCCCAAGTTACAGCACCCTGGCAGTCAACAGGGCGAGCTGAAAGCAGGAATCCAGAGGAGACAGCTCCAGAAACTGCCTGCAAAGAAACCTGGTTTGGTTTGGGGGGTAAAAAATGCAGGATTCCAAGCAGAGGAGAGAGATTTCCACAGTTCCTCCTGCTGGGAAGTGTTACGTGGGGAGAGGAGGGGGAGGGAAGGCACCCAGCGAGGTTTAAAATAGAGTTTGGTCATTTTATGAATGAGGTGATGTGACACAGTTCCCTGCCAAAGCTGGAGGGTTTGGTGACCTAGAAAAGGCTGTTTGGGGAAGGAGCTGTTGTTGGTGTGAGGCTGCAAACCCCAAGTGTTACGGAGGGGGAGGGATCCCACTCACACCCAGGGCACTCCCAGGCACGGAGGAGCTGCTGAGGCTTCCAAAACCCCTCGGGGTGCTCGGGGCAGGGCTGGGGGTGATCCTGCCCGGGAATCCCTGCCAGGAACGCCCTGAGGTCACCCAGGCACAGGGGGAAAGCAGGGCTGGGAAATGGAGTTTATGGTCCTAGAGAGCAGCACAAGGGCCTGGAGCCAGAGCAGGGCAGCTCAGGGCAGACACAGACCTGTTTTGGGGTCACAGTCCAGACACAGACCTGTTTTGGGGTCTCAGTGCAGACACA
>CM019922.1:5895043-6089160 GCA_009764595.1 Geothlypis trichas
TGCTGCCACATCCCTTTTGAGAGCAATGCAGCCCAGGGGATGGGAATGGATGGGAATTCCATGAGCAGAGCCCAGGCCAGGGTGGTACTCACAGTTCCTCAGGGCATCCTGTGCCCACTGCCCCTCTGGCACCGAGGCTGAGCTGCAGCCAGAGGAGTCCTTGAGTGCCAGCTCTGCCTGCTGCACCTTCTCAAACTGCCCCTCAGCCCCCAGCAGCCCTTCCACCTTGACCTTCTCTGACATGATGGGCGAGGAGGACTGAGGGTTCAGTATCAACGGAGACTCCAGGCCCAAATCTTTATCTAGAGGACAAAAAACAAAAATTCAGGTGATAAAAGTGCAGAAAACACTGATAACAACGATGATAAAAAACAACGATGATAAAAGTGCAGAAAATTCCACTCTGGACACACTAAGGTTCTTCAGCTACAAGGCCAAGGGTTAAAGAAACCACTCTCCAGCAGTTCCAGGGTTCTCTTTCTTTCCAGGGTTAAAGAAACCACTCTCCAGCAGTTTATAAATCAGATGGGAATAGTAAAATGTTCGTTTCCAAGGTTCAGCATCACTCCTCTGAATGCCTTATAAAGAAATCATCCCTTTCCAGAACAATCTCAAAGCTGCCCCGGGATCCCCAGTCCCCAGGACAATGGCTGGGCACACCTGCACTCCCTGGAGCAAATCTCCTGCTCCTTCCCTGAATCCCTGCTTCACCTGGGCTCTGCAGGCTGCTGGCAGGAATGTCATGCTGCTCCTTGAGCTTCTGCTGCTCCTCTTCCTCACGCTCCTCCCTGCAGGGAGAGAAGCACAAACACATCCTCTCAGTCAGCTTCCTCCACGCTTTGGAGGGCAGGTTTTGGGCAGGAAAAAGGGGTGCTGGAGAAAGGAAAATCAGCTTTTCTTCCTCCTGCAGCTCTGACTTACTCGCCAGGGCCTGACTGAGGCAGGGGGATCACTCTTCTGCTGCTCCCCATCTTCACAGTCCCGGCCATCTGAGCTAAGGTCCTGCCAGCTGCAGCAGAAACAGCAAATAAACCCATGCAGCAAGTGAGACAGAATGAGCATTTCTCTCTTTAATCCTCTTAAACCCCGTTGATATTATCACTGCTTTTTTTACCAAAAAGAAATGTCTTTTTTTTTTTAAGTTCTGTTACATTCATTCCCCTCAGGAACAGCCTGAAACCACCCAGCAGAAAGCTCAGCTCACCTGGGTGCTCTCAGCAGATTGAAATGATAGACAGGACCTTATCACTTGTCAGATCAACCAGTTAATTGATATATAAACACATGAAAAAGCATTATTTCACACATCACTGAAGGGTGTAGATGCAACAAGAGCCATGTATCCCATAAACACACTATCCCTGGGTATTCTTTAGGAGAAAAGTTTCTCCCAATGAAGCTTTTAGCCATGGAATCCAATTCCTGCACTGGGGTGTTTCTGATGCCAGAATGTAAATCTGCAAGACCTCTGGTGCTGCATGAAGATGCAGGATTATTTCTGTGTCTGATCTGGCAGTCAGGCCCAAAAACCCATCTTTAAGGGTAAATAAAAACATTTTGGAGGTCAGGAGAGAGCCTGGATTGAGCCAGCTGGGAGGGACTACCCGCAGATGCTTACAGAGAGCACAAGACCTACAACTTACAGAGACCACAAGACCTACAACTTACAGGGACCACAAGATTTCCAGCTCAATTTGGGAAGGAACTCAGGGAATTCATGGGGTAAAATGACCCCAGGACTTACACATTCTTCTCTGAGACAGTCTGTGCCACCAGCTCGTAGATGTGAGCCCCCGTCGCCGACATGGATGACGAAGAAAGCTTTGTTATCTGCACCAACACAGGGAAGGGAAAGGAGCTGAAACTTCCCAAAAAGTTCACAAATTCACTTCTCACTTCCCAAAAATTCCAGCCCAAAGCAAGGAAAAAGTCCTTGAGATAACTTTCCACACTAATACAGAAACACTGACCTTGTCCTATCAAAGGAATGTCCCCTCAAAGGGAAAAAACCCCATTTTGAAAAAGCTCCATTGCTCTCTTTTCCCTTCTAATAATTTCCAAAGTGCTTTTTCCTCTAACACAATCAGAGTACTTTCATTTAGAAGTCTATTTAAAACTCAAGCAAATGCCTATTACTGATGCAAAGAAGTTAAACAGCTCATCCATACTAAGCACGATGTTGGACAACCAAGAATTAAGCCTACGCAGTTTTCCATGTTCTGCCTCTGCAAAATCTACACAAAATCATCCTTCCTCAACTGAGCTAATCTTTATTTTTGGCTTCTCTTTTTGCTTCCTCAGTGGGCTGCACTGACCTGTGGCCACCTGGCGAACCAGCACAGTGTTGAGTTTGATGATGGGGCTGAAGGGTGTTTGCTGTCAGCCGTGGATGCCAGGATCTTGCTGTGGCACTTCAGCACCAGTTTGTCATCTTGTTTCTGCAGCAGCACCAGGATGTCCTCCAGCAGCAGAGTGTACAGATCTGCCCAGAATGCAAAAAGAAAAAAGCCCAGAATGAGTTAAAAGATTGCCATCAGAAAGCAGAAAGCTGCATTTCTGATTACTCATGCAGAGGCAGCAATCAGTGCTGTGCTGTTCCAGGCAAAGCTTGCAAATCTTCCTGGTGAAAACTCCAGCAGAAAGCTACAGATGGAACTGGATCAGCTCAGGACTGACTGCTGTGTCCCTGCGTGGCCCTAATGATACTCCAGCACTTTTCAGCATTGACAAGAATAATTAATCAGCTCAGAGAAGCACACAGGGCATTATGAGAGGTGGCATAAGAAGCATAATTGGAGCTGCAGCAGAGCTTTTCCCTCCTCTCCTTCCCAGCAAAGTCAGGCAAGAGCCAGGGCTGGGGGGACAGCTCAGACTCACCGATGGTTTTGTCACGATTCACCTTCCAGGTCAAGGGCCCTTCATGGAGCATTTTTCTCTTTGTTAGATCCAGGTTCTGTCACCAGGGGAAAGAAAAAAAATTAAAATTTCCATGGATGCAAGTCATGATAAACACAGAATGCCAGAGGGATTCCAGTTTGGAGCTAAGCACCAAAACCCAGAACACAGAGCAGGGAACCCAAAATCCTGTCAGAGATGCTGTTTATCACTTTTCCTCTTCCACTGCTCTTTTCCACGTGCAAGTGCCACAGAGTGGGGAATTCTGCCACCAAGCCAAGCTCCTGGGGCATTGGGATGTCACCTGTTTCCTAGGAGGAGTTTTCCAATCCCCCATATTCAGCTCTAGCATTACAACTGATTAATGCTGCAGCACTCGATTTGCAAGTCAAGTGTGCCTACAACTTATTTACAAATCATCCCCATGATCTGACAGCTTTGTAATGTCAATGGATTCTTCAGGCACTTCAGTGCTTGTGACATTTAGATCTGCAGGCAAGCAGAAGTGACAATTTTCACAATTCATCCCTTCCAAGTCTCAGAGTCTGCAATCAGTGACAGCGAGATTTTGTAGCTGCCAAAAGTTCTTCCTTCCCTTGCTCAATGCTTGCAAGTTTATTTGGGGAAGGATACATGACACAGTTTTATAGGAAAGTTGGGGTTTTTTTTAATTCACACTGACTTTGAGGGAGATGGGGAAGAAAACCAGCAGGTGACCAGCTCCCAGCAAAACTGCAGGGATTTACAGGAGCCATGAAACAGAATATTTTTAATACTGGACTTCAGGTTTTATTTGGCTGTGTGGAACTCACACATTTTTGTACAAGCTCTCCTTTTAAAGCCAATTCCACTGTTACACCTCAGGGCTCTCCAAGGCCTCCCCAGCTCCAACAGCATCACTAAGAGATGCACTCACATGAGATAAATATCCACAATAATCTCATTATCCATCAGATATCTCCTCTGGGATACAGTGCTTGCGCTTGCAGGCCATAAAGGTTTGTTGCACAGAGCTGACAAGCTCCATCAGCACCATGATGGGCAGAACTGAGCTGTTAGAGCCACAGAAATCTTCAGGAAGGTGGCAAAACTCACAATTCTGAGACTAATTGCTTTCATTTTCATACAGAAATATTTATCTCCAAAGAGCACTTGATTGTGCACCAGAAAAAGCACAAAGTGAATGCAAACTCCATTCACACAGGGCTGGGTTTAATTTAATGCTCCCACTCACCCTGAACTCGTCCATCATGGGATCCTCTGACTGCTTCAAGTAGGAGAGGTCGAGTCTCCGCTGATAATCCTCCAGGTGCTGCAGGAAATGCAAGGGAATGTCAGAACTGCAAAGACTGGGGTGCAGGAAATGCAGGGAAATGTCAGAACTGCAAAGACTGGAGTGCAGGAAATGCAGGGAAATGTCAGAACTGCCCAGAGGGTAGTGCAGGAAATGCAGGGAAATGTCCCTTGGAGCAGTAGAACTGCCCAGAGTGGAGTGCAGGAAATGCAAGGAAAGATCAGAACTGCCCAGAGGGTAGTGCAGGAAATGCAGGGAAATATCACTTGGAGCAGCAAAACTGCCCAGAGTGCAGGAAATTCAGGGAAATGTCCCTTGGAGCAGCAGAACTGCCCAGAGTGGAGTGCAAGAAATGCAAGGAAAGGTCAGAACTGCCCAGAGTGCAGGAAATGCAGGGAAATGTCCCTTGGAGCACCAGAACTGCCCAGAGTGCAGGGAAATGTCAGAACTGCCCAGAGTGGAGCACAGGAAATGTACCTTGGAGCAGCAGAAGTGCCCAAAGTGCAGGAAATTCAAGGAAATGTCACTTGGAGCAGCAGAAGTGCCCAGAGTGCAGGAAATGCAGGGAAATGTCCCTTGGAGCAGCAAAACTGCCCAGAGTGGAGTGCAGGAAATGCAAGGAAAGATCAGAACTGCTCAGACTGAAGGAAATGCAGGGAAATGTCACCTGGAGCAGCAGAACTGCCCAGAGTGGAGCACAGGAAATGTCACCTGGAGCAGCAGAAGTGCCCAGAGTGCAGGAAATGCAGGGAAATGTCCCTTGGAGCAGCAAAACTGCCCAGAGTGCAGCTGCCCTGCAGTGCCCAGCCCTGGCTGTCCCTCTGGCCCTCTCACCTGTTTGTTCTCTGACTCCTTGACAGCCTGGTTCACGTGGTTGAGGATCTGGCGACAGTGATCTGCTGCTTTCTTGACCTTCTCCTTCTCCTCAGGCAGCTCTGCAAGAGTAACACAAAGTGGGACAGTGCTCCCAGCAGAGGTTTGGCCAGCCAGCCCTGCATTTTGTCCTCAAACTGGACAAAAAGGAGTTAAACTCCAAGAGGAGTCACCAACAAAAGCGCTGCAATAATGATAAAAATGAGATTTGTCAGGAGAGAATTGATGGTGACCTGCACATCATTACACATAATGCCATTGTTCCTCTCCCTTTTTTAGGGCCTTGTGACAACTACTCACAATAATCTGAGAGACCTAAAATCCTTATAAAATCCTTATAAAATCCTTACTAAGAGTACAGGCACAGGTGAACCCATCAATTCTCCCCAGCAGCAGCAGCCACACAGAGAATTCACTTAACAGGAACATCACCCAGTACATCAAAGATAATGGAGTATCACATGCTTTCCTAATTAGGATTAGAGGGAACTTGTAGCTGCAGTCTATTTTTATGAGTAATGAAATTACCCTGCAGCAGGTATCAGATAGTAAAGCTGGGAAGGCATTTCGTGCTGTTATTTATCACATTTTTACCTGTTGTGCTGCAAGTATCTTTCAGTGTAACAGATCCTAATTAATCCCCACCCTCTGCAAGAGCACGAAGACATTCTGTGCTGCTTTAGAGGTTTGATAGAGTCACTTATGTCACAATGAATTTCCTTTTTATTTTCCTAAGGAGGAACCAACACTGAATTTTTCTTTTTATTATTATTTTTTACACCTCCTGTGCAGACAGCAGCAGTGAGGTCGCAATGAAAACAGAGACACATAAAATTAAAGTGTTATTTAATACATTTACTTAAAAAACCTGCTGAGATGGGTGTCTGTCACAGACATCTTTTATGAAAAATCCTTTCCTTAGGATTTTTCCTCCTGAGAAGCTGAGAGGCCTCAGGAACAAAATGCAAACAATGGTTATCTGCTGCTGTGGAATGCAACAGGTGCATCTGGGATTGGGCTCATGTGGTTGTTCCTAATTAATGGCCAATCACAGTCAGCTGGCTTGGACAGAGAGCCGAGCCACAAACCTTTGTTATCATTCTTTCCTTTTCTATTCTTAGCTAGCCTTCTGATGAAATCCTTTCTTCTATTCTTTTAGTATAGTCTTAATGTAATATATATCATAAAACAGCCTTCTGTTTTACAATAAATCAGAAAAAACGATAAATCAGCCTTCTGAAACATGGAGTCAGATCCTCATCTCCCCCTTCATCCTCAGACCCCTGTGAACACCATCACAGGTGCCCAAACCCCAGTGGCAAGGCCTTACCTGTGTATTTAGCAATGTTATCCAGCAGAAGGGGGTATTTAGTCAACCTCTGCATCTCTGTGGGGATGATATCCTTCAGCTGCAGCCGCCGGCACAGGGGATTGCTCTCAGCATCCTAAATTTCAACAGCACAATATCTGCATTTGTCATTTTTATTAAGGCCATAATTACCTGAATGCACAACATCTATTCATCACTTAAACATCTATTACTTCACTTTCCAGTAATTAAATACAAGACAAGAGATGCCAAGATCTATCACTCAGACAACACATCCCCTCTCCATCTGCAATCACCCAGAGGAAAAGCTCATCACAGCAGCAGTGCCTTCCTCCCCTCATTACTCCCCACGGGCATGGGCCCATCCCCGATCCATCTCAGTCAGCAGCTCCCAGGGAACACATCAGTCTGGGCTTTCACAGCACAGCAAAACTGGGGATATTTGTCAAGATAATCTCCCCTGTACTCCCAGAGCTCCTCCCAGCTGTGCTAATGGAGATAATGTTCTGCAAATGCCACACGGAGCAAAGCCCACCCCTGGCAGGCAGAGCAGCTGTGCAGCATCTGCCTCCTGCTCCTGGCACTCTGAGCACTCTGCCCGATGGCATTTGGGGTCCCTGGGCAGCAGCAACCTCGAGGGAGATGGCATCTCCTGCCTGGGACACTGAGCTGCCCTGCACTCCATCTGTGCTGCCCAGAACTGAGGGCTCCTCCCTGCAGGAACCAGCAGGAGAGATAAACACAGTGCTGGACATGGTCCCCAGCTGAAGGCATTGTTGGGCATGACGTCATTAATTAATGACATTAATTATCAGAACTTTATCTAGGAGGATTCACTGGGCTGTGCTGAGGCTACTCCAAGCCTGGTGGAGAGAACTCAAAAGCCTGGTGGAGAGAACTCAGAGCTTAGGGGAAAAAACTCAGAGTTTGGTGAAAAACTCGAGGCCTGGAGGAGAAAACTCAAAAGCTTAGAAACTACAAAAGCCTGGTGAAAAACTCAAAGCCTGGTAGAGAAAACTCAAAAGCCTGGTGAAAAACACAAAGGCTGGAGGAGAAAACTCAAAGCCTGATGGAGAAAATTCAAAGCCTGGAGAAGAAAACTCAAAAGCCTGGTGGAGAAACTGAGAGTTTAGGGGGAAAAAACTCAGAGTTTGGTGAAAAACTCAAGGTCTGGAGGAGAAAACTCAAAGCCTAGAGGATAAAACTCAAAGCCTGGAGGATAAAACTCAAAGCCTAGTGGAGAAAACTCAAAAGCCTGGTGGAAACCACAAAAGCCTGGTGAAAAACTCAAAGTCTGGAGAAGAAAACTCAAAAGCCTGGTGAAGAGAACTCAAAGTCTGGTGGAGAAAACTCAAATCCTGGTGGAGGCAACTCAAAAGCCCAGTGGAGAAAACTCAAAGCCTGGTGGAGAAACTCAAAACCCTGATGAAAAACACAAAGGCTGGAGGAGAAAACTCAAAGCCTGGTGGAGAAAATTCAAAGCTTGGAGAAGAAAACTCAAAAGCCTGGTGGAGAAACTGAGAACTTAGGGGGAAAAACTCAAATTCCTGGAGGAAAAAACTCCAAGCCTGGTGGAGAAAACTGCAAGCCCTGTGTCAAACCCACCTGCACGAAGGTCTGGAAGCGCGAGTCCTTCTTCTGGCGGGACTTGATGACCTCCAGAGCAAAGGGCTGGTTGCTGCAGAAGGTGGCAGTGGCAAGTTTCAGCTTCTCCTCTGCTGCTCCACTAAACTGTGCCAGAAAGCCAAAAAAGCCAAGTTTAGACAGGCTGGAGCTCAGCACGAGGCACCCTCAGCAGGCAGAGCCACACGGGACTGGGATCACCAGGGAACAAAGGAATTATTGACAAAAATGAGGGGGCATTTCTCCCTGGTTTAAGGCTTTGTCTTCCCAGAGGAGTCCTCAACATCCCAAACTCTTCAGTTCTCCTGAATCCAGCCCTCCCACATCACAGAATCCCAGCCTGGTTTGGGTTCAAAGGGATTTTAGAGGTCATGCTCATCATGGGCCAGGACATCCTTGAACACTTCCAGGACTGGGGCAGCCAAATCTCTCCATAAAGCTCTCAAAAGTAAAGCCTACAGCAGCACTATAAACTCCAAATTTATACATTCTAAGATTAGAAATCATTTCTAACCATCTTTTAACTGCACCGCAGGCAACACCAGGCTCACACTTCAGTGTTACCGAAATAAATCGTGCCACTACATTTCTCAAAATCCCACTCTCACCTTTATGTACCCAAAGTACCTTTCTATTCTACCCACACATCTTTAGGATATTATTCTTGTGCCTTAAATGACTCCTATTCCAGTCAGATGAAAATGCTCTGAGTTCCTCCTGCTTTCCTTCCCCCCTCATCCTCCAGCTCTGTTTTGGCTCCAGAACTCACAGCCCCTTCAGTTCTCATTGCTGAGAATTACCTCCTCCAACCTCTGCCTCTATTGGTCATTCCATGGCACATGATTTTCAAATAGAAGAAATATTAAAAGAATTTTACCCAGGAGAGCAAATCTTCCCCAATTTGGCCAATGACAGAAGTCTCGTTCCTTTTCCGGACAGATTTCATCTGATCGTTCAGTGCAACTTAAAAAGAAGAAAAAAAAGGTAAATTTTATTAATAGTGGTCAAAATGCTGGCTTGATTTTCAGCATTTAACATAAAAGCTCTTCTAGGCAAAGATCAGATTTGAAATAATTTTATTAGCTAATAATATCCTGCAACTTAATAAATTTGAGATATCTAATGAAATGTGATGTAACTCCCTTGCACTTGTGTTTCACCTGGCTTCCCTAAGAACCATTCTAAACTCATCTTTTCTGAGGCTCAATATCATTTTTCTATAAACAGGAATAATTAGGAAGCCAGAAAACCACACAATTGATGATTCAGTGGCTGAAATTCCTACTGTGAGCAGTCCTGTCCCTAAATAACAAGGAAGGGCCACCCTTCAGCAACAAACAGACATCAATCTTCAGAAATCTGTTTCCTGCTCTCCTCAGGAGCAGTTGTACCATCTCAAACCCTGACTCATAAAGATCACTGCTCCTTTCATCAAGCATGAATCAACACAGAAAAGGAACACTGGACACATGATTCCTTATCAAAGTATCTTTGTGAATCAGAAATGGAGCCAAGTGTGAGCAAAAGCAAGCCCAGGGCAGTGTTGAAGAATTCCTGAAGAATTCTGCTCCATCTCAAATATTGGGTGAAGCTGCCTCATGTTCCACCACCCTTCAGAAACAAACAGACATCAATCTTTATAAATCTGCTTCCTGCTCTCCTCAGGAGCAGCTGTACCAGCTCAAACCCTGGCTCATAAAGATCACTGCTCCTTTCATCAAGCATGAATCAACACAGAAAAGGAACACTGGACACATGATTCCTCATCAAAATATCTTTGTGAATAGAACAAGTGATGGAACAAGTGTGAGCAAAAGCAAGCCCAGGGCAGTTGAAGAACTCCTGAAGAATTCTGCTCCATCTCAAGCATTGGCTGAAGCTCCCTTGTGTTCCAGGGTCCCTTTGCTTCAATTTTTCAGCCACTGGAAGCCCAAATTGCAGCATCCAGCTGCTCCTACCGTGCAGCCCAAGGATGTCCTCGAGGTTGGAGAAGATTTTCCTCTTGTCACTGGAGCTGAGGATGCCCTCCCTGGTGACCCTCTGGTAGAAGACGTTGTGCAGGACCTTCAGCGTGCGCACGTGGGCTCGCTCCGTGTAGAACAGCTCTGGGGACACAGGGACAGCAGGAATGGAACTGTGCAGCTCAGAGCAGGGCCCTCAGCAGCTTTTCCCTCCCTGGCCCATATCCCAGACCCTGCTGTAATTCCATGTTTGAATTGTTTGGAAAATTCCATCATTTACCCTAAACCAACAGCTCTGAGCTCACAAATCCAGGAGCTGCAGCTCAAATCTGTTAAAGTTTGGGAGCAGCATTTCCATCACCTGCTTCCCAAAAAACCAAGCTTTTCTTGTTTTCTTTTATAGAACATATTAAAAACCTGGCCTTTCAGCGTCTTAATATTTAATAACCACTTGATATTGTTTATTTCTCCTCTAAGGACTGGATCAATCTCAGCTCGGGTTATTTCCCAGTAACAAGCACAGGTTTTACACCTAAGAACTCCATAAACCAAAAGTTCTACAATTCAGAACCTTCAGTGTGTGCATGTGGGCTCGCTCCATGTAGAACAGCTCTGGGGACACAGGGACAGCAGGAATGGAACTGGGCAGCTCAGAGCAGCTCAGAGCAGGGCCCTCAGCAGCTTTTCCCTCCCTGGTCCATATCCCAGACCCTGCTGTAATTCCATGTTTGAATTGTTTGGAAAATTCCATCGTTTACCCTAAACCAACAGCTCTGAGCTCACAAATCCAGGAGCTGCAGCTCAAATCTGTTAAAGTTTGGGAGGAGCATTTCCATCACCTGCTTCCCAAAAAACCAAGCTTTTCTTGTTTTCTTTTATAGAACATATTAAAAAACTGGCCTTTCAGTGTCTTAATATTTAATAGCCACTTGATACTGTTTATTTCTCCTCTAAGGACTGGATCAATCTCACCTCAGGTTATTTCCCAGTAACAAGCACAGGTTTCACACCTAAGAACTCCATAAACCAAAAGTTCTACAATTCAGGACCTTCAGCGTGCGCACGTGGGCTCACTCTGTGTAGAACAGCTCTGGGGACACAGGGACAGCAGGAATGGAACTGGGCAGCTCAGAGCAGGGCCCTCAGCAGCTTTTCCCTCCCTGGCCCATATCCCAGACCCTGCTATAATTCCATGTTTGAATTGTTTGGAAAATTCCATCATTTACCCTAAACCAACAGCTCTGAGCTCACAAATCCATGCAGGGGCTTCTGCTGTAGTTTGGGAGCAGCATTTCCATCAAAACCCAAGCTATTCTTGTTTTCTTTTATAGAACATATTAAAAAACTGGCCTTTCAGCGTCTTAATATTTAATAGCCACTTGATATTGTTTATTTCTCCTCTAAGGACTGGATCAATCTCACCTCAGGTTATTTCCCAGTAACAAGCACAGGTTTTACACCTAAGAACTCCATAAACCAAAAGTTCTACAATTCAGGACCTTCAGCGTGTGCATGTGGGCTCGCTCCGTGTAGAACAGCTCTGGGGACACAGGGACAGCAGGAATGGAACTGGGCAGCTCAGAGCAGGGCCCTCAGCAGCTTTTCCCTCCCTGGTCCATATCCCAGACCCTGCTGTAATTCCATGTTTGAATTGTTTAGAAAATTCCATCGTTTGCCCCAAACCAACAGCTCTGAGCTCACAAATCCATGCAGGGGCTTCTGCTGTAGTTTGGGAGCAGCATTTCCATCAAAACCCAAGCTTTTCTTGTTTTCTTTTATAGAACATATTAAAAACCTGGCCTTTCAGTGTCTTAATATTTAATAACCACTTGATATTGTTTATTTCTCCTCTAAGGACTGGATCAATCTCACCTCAGGTTATTTCTCACTGGATCAATCTCACCTCAGGTTATGTCCCAGTAACAAGCATGAGTTTCACACCTAAGAACTCTTCAAACCAAATTTCTACAATTCTCCAGCCATTATTTCACAAAAAAAAACCCTAATTGTAAATTTTTAAGAACTTCAAAGCCCCAGGGGAAGGTTTCAGCTCTGAGCTTGGCCAGGTAGGACAGAACCCCCATCTCACCATTTATCACTTCCTGACGTTTGATTTCGTAGGGTTTGAGCCCCATCAGCACCTCCCTGCTCACGAGCTGCTGCCAGTTGGGAGGGTCCATGTCCATGTCAAAGTCATAGAGCTCATCCTCACTCTGCACATCTGCAAAGCCAACACTGTCCATCCTGATGGGAGGAGAAAAAAGAGTGAGTTAATTCCCATTTCAGAGAAAAGCTGAGTCCATCAATCAGCTTTATGAACACACTGTCCCTGCCAGCTGGGGGCTGTTTGATGCCTGAACCTCTGGGCACATTCTCCAATTTTGCCCTTTCCAGATTGACTGCTCTGACAGTGTTTTCATAACCCTCCTTTTAATGGCACAGATCAAATCATTTGCAGTCAGATATCAAGGCAGTGAAAAGGGCAGGTTACAGTTTCTTGCCTCAGTCTATCTGCAGGTACAGAGCCAACTGCAACACAGGTTGAAAAGGAAAATAGGGATCTCTCCACTCCTCACCCAACTGCCATCCATTCAAATCAGTGGATACAGCAATCATTCCACTCCACTCACAGATCAAAGGGGTGTTTTTGCATATGACTCACTCCACCTGCCCTACAAATGGCTGCCAGTGTCTGATTTCGTGTGTTCTTAAAGAAAAGAGACCATGCAGACAACTGTGCTGCCTCAGAACAAAGA
Source organism: Geothlypis trichas (assembly GCA_009764595.1). Lineage (NCBI taxonomy): Eukaryota > Metazoa > Chordata > Aves > Passeriformes > Parulidae > Geothlypis > Geothlypis trichas. The sequence continues at coordinate 5,907,776 of CM019922.1, forward strand.
GCACTGCTGCATTCTGCTTCAAAACCATTTGAAATCCAAACAAATTCACTCAAGTTCAAACATTTCTAAGCACTCACTTGCGAAAAGGCTTCGGTGTTCCCATGTCAACCATCCTGCAAGGAAGGAAAGCAATCATTAGGAAGCTTCTCCCTGCTCAGAATGACTTCAGAATGGTGGTCTGAGCTCCAAGGCAGAGCATTCTGTCCCCTCTCCTGACAGTTTTTTATCACAGCAGAGACAAAACCCAAAGTTTCCTAATTCTACCAACAATATTTGACACAAACAATGTCATTTTATGCACTCAATTCCAGCAGCCACTGTCACACTGACAAAGGAATCTCTACAATGATCTTTTCCAACCCATTCCAAGCTTTCCTGACTCTCTCCCAAGGCTCCCTCCAGCAGCCAGTGTTACCTCTCAGCCTCTCCCTCCTCCTCCTGCAGGTTCTCCAGAGGAGATGGGAACTCAAAGGTGTTGTTGGGAGTGCGGGGGGTGCCATCCATGGACTCACTGGCAGGTGGGGCCTCCCCAGGCTGCTTCACCCCTGGACACAGGAGAAATGTGAAAGGTGAGGAACCAACTTAGAGGACACCAGAGAACCTCCCAGCCTCTCCAGAGCCTCTTGGTTCCAGCTTCAGAGTTGGAGGAACTCGATTCCCAGGGCAGTAAGAACCAATCTCAGTGACAAAAGCCTCAGGTGGCACCTGCTGGGTTTTTCCTGTTGGATGATCCAATGCCACAGTGGCAGAACCCACTAACAACCCCTGCTGCTCGTGGCAACATTCCCTAATTGTGGAAAGCTCATTAAGGTGAGGAAGAGCATCTCCAATGACATCAAAGCATTGCCTAATTAGCCCAGCTCGTTGCATCAGCGCTCTGCACATCCTGCTCACAGCACACAACCTTTACCCACTCTTCATTCCACCCTACCTGTGTCACTGTCCTTGCTGCCCTCTGGAGAGGCAAAGGGCCCCATTGCCAGGGGGGACATGGGGTTGGCAGGGGGGTAGGGGGCATCTGTGCCATCGCTGGAGGAGCCACTCTGGCGCGTCTTGCTGGACTCGGGGGGCTCTGGGCTCACAGAAGAGGCTGTGGGTGAGTGCTTGGGGTGCCTGGGCTTCTGCATCTCCATGGCCCTGCCAACTGGACAGAGAGAACCTGCTGAATATTATATATTCACCCTGCTGAAAATACCCCTGCAGTGCTGAGAGAAGCAGCACTGCAGGGCCAAACAGGTTTGTGCGTCTTCGAAGCTGGGTTTTAACAGGAAGAGGTTTAAATGTGCTCAGTCCTATGGAAAATCACTCAATCTTACTGAAAATCACTCAGTCCTATTGAAAATCACTCAATCTTACTGAAAATCACTCAGTCCTATTGAAAAATCACTCAATCTTACTGAAAATCACTCAGTCCTATTGAAAATCACTCAATCTTACTGAAAATCACTCAGTCCTATTGAAAATCACTCAATCTTACTGAAAATCACTCAGTCCTACTGAAAATCACTCAGTCCCACTGAAAATCACACAATTCTACTGAAAATCATTCAATTCTAATGAAAATCACTCAATCTTACTGAAAATCATTCAGTCCTACTGAAAATTACTCAATTCTAATAAAAATCACTCAGTCTTGCTGAAAATCACTCAATCTTACTAAAAAATCACTCAGTCCTGCTGAAAATTACTCAGTCCTAATGAAAATCGTTCAATTTTACTGAAAATCACTTGATCTCACTGAAAATCAGTCAGTCCTACTGGAAATCACTCAATCCTACTGAAACTCACTCAGTCCTACTGAAAATCACTCAGTCCTACTGAAAATGCTTCAACCCCAGCCCAAAATGCCTCAATCCCAGCCCCAAATTCCTCAACTCCAGCCCAAAATTCGATCCCCCAGCCCCTGGGGTGAGACAGGGCTGGAAGGGAATGGAGATAAGTGGGGTGCAAACTGTGAGGACAGGGACTGGGTGAGGCATGATGAGGTTTAGGGGGGCAATGGGGTTCCTGGCAGGGATTTTGGAGGGCAGCAGGGATGTTCTCAGGGCACAGGGGTGCCTGGGCTGCCATACTTGCACTGCTGTCGTGTCGGCTCGGTCTCCTTGGGGGCCCCAGGATGTTGGGGAAGCCTCTCCTCTTCCCTTTCTCCTCTCCTTCTTTCTCCTTTTTGATGCTTTGCTGCAAGAAAAGAAAAGCAAGCTCATCCCTCACTGCTTCAAATCCAGCTGTTTACTGAGATTTTAATTGGTTCTTTAAGGGAGAGGACACAAAGCTTCAAAAGGGCTTCACACTGTTTCACCTTTTTGGTTAGTGCAGAACTGCTTGAAACTCTCTCAATATTTCAAAGGAAGCTGAAATGCTGATGAAAATAAGCAGCTACTGTGACCAGATACACCCCCATGCTGTGGGAGACAAGGGATCACACCCACAGGGATGAAGTTTTGGTGGAAATATTCATTATATAATTGGAAAAGTGGGGGTGGCAGGGAGAAGAGCTCTCCTGCTTCACCAGCCAGGAGGGTTTGGGTAAATTTCTCCAGAAAAAACTGAAGTAAACAAGGCAAGAGCTTTAATGAGACCCTCCTGTGGTTCAAGGTTGTGTTCTATGAAATATTCCTCACCCAAAGTTTTAATAACAGCCAAAACCAAGGTGAATCAGGGGTAGAGATAAAGCAAATAATTCCAATTATTTCCAACTCACGCCTAACAGATGCAGAACCCAATTTCAGCTCTTAGGTTTGCTGTGCAGCTCAGCAACCACAGATCCTCTTGAAACACAAAAATCACACCCATTTTTCATTGTTTTCCTGCAGAACTGGGGTTTGAATTGCACACAAATCCTCTGTGGCAGCAGTACCTTGATCTTTGGCAGGAACCCAATCCTGCCCCGTTTCTGCTCCAGGTTCCGAGGCTCTTTGACTTTCACTCCCAGGTGTTTCATGTAGGTGAGGATCACATATTGCATCGTGGAGCTGCCAAACACAGAAAAAACCAGGGAGCTTTAAAAGGAAAATACTGGGAAAATACACTGAGTCAATAAAATTAAGGTGAAGTGCCAAGGTTCTGTTGAGAAGTTCATTTTTATATTAAAGTGAAGAAATGAAGGGAAATAAATTCCCACAGATAATGGGAAGGCTTGGTCAACAGCAGAATTTATCATTTTTTATTTTTAAAAGTTTTTAATTATTTATTATTAATTTATTCATTATTTATTATTTATTTTTATTATTTTTTTATTATTTATAGGGGTTTTTGTTTGTTTTTTTTTATTATTAATTATGTAGTAAATAAAGATGGTATATATGGATGGGCAGGCCCTGGCACAGGGTGCCCAGAGCAGCTGTGGCTGCCCCTGGATCTCTGGCAGTGCCCAAGGCCAGGTTGGAGCACCCTGGGACAGTGGAAGTTGTCCCCACCCATGGCTGAGGTTGGAATTAAATCATCTTTAAGGTCCCACCCAACCCAAATCATTCCATGATAAAAGGCACAGAAGCCCAGGAAGTGAAAATACAATTTTGAGAATTACACAGAAGGTCCTAAAATTCTACCCTAAAACCATATTTGATGTCACATTATAGCTTTGAGTTATGGTAGAAATAAGCAGCAGTAAAAGGTGACTGCAAAAAGGAGGAAAAGCTGCTCAGATAAAAAGTGAACAGGACAAGGCACACACAGAAAATAAATGTTAGAGCAGATTGAAGCAGTTACAACACAAACCAGAAATGAACACAAACTCTCAGTGACAGTAATTTCTAAGATGTGAAACACAGGCAGCAAACATCAGCAAAGAGGAGGCTGGTGCTCTGAATTCCAATGATTTGTGCCAGGAAATCAGGAGTTTGCAGAACAGCCGGGAGAGGGCTGTCGTGCTCCATCTGCACACACAGCCCGAGCTCCCAGCTCCCATTACCTCTTGTCTTCCTCCAGAGGCTGAGATGTCATCCTAAAAACAAGAAAGGGTTTGAAAATGAAGCTCAAAACCCAATTAACACCCGGTCCCATCCACCCAGAGCATCAGTGGTTGTGTTGAAGTGTCCTTTAGAATGTTCAGCAGTCCCAGCAGGGGAAGAAAAAATAAAATCAAGAATCAAAAGTGAAGGTTCAGCTGTGGAAATTGGATTCGGCCCACATTAAAAAGGAGAAAATGGGTTGTGAAGCTGTTGTTTCTGCAGGAAAAGGGCTCTGATCTAATAATGCTCAGGCTGACAATGGCAGCATTGCCTGCAACATTTCACAGCAGCCTCCTGGACAAAACAGCATCTCCATCTCATCCCTCCTGAGCCTTCCATTCCATCCTGAGCCTTCCCTTCCATCCTGAGCCTCCCCTTCCATCCTGAGCCTTCCCTTCCATCCTGAGCCTTCCCTTCCCTCCTGAGCCATCCATTCCATCCTGAGCCTTCCATTCCATCCTGAGCCTCCCCTTCCATCCTGAGCCTTCCTTTCCCTTCCCTCCTGAGCCTCCCCTTCCATCCTGAGCCTTCCATTCCATCCTGAGCCTCCCCTTCCCTCCTGAGCCTTCTCTTCCATCCTGAGCCTCTCCTTCCATCCTGAGCCTTCTCTTCCATCCTGAGCCTTCCCTTCCCTCCTGAGCCTTCTCTTCCATCCTGAGCCTCTCCTTCCATCCTGAGCCTTCTCTTCCATCCTGAGCCTCTCCTTCCATCCTGAGCCTTCCCTTCCATCCTGAGCCTTCCCTTCCCTCCTGAGCCTTCCCTTCCCTCCTGACTCTTCCTTTCCATCCTGAGCCTTCCTTTCCATCCTGAGCCTTCCTTTCCATCCTGAGCCTTCCTTTCCATCCTGAGCCTTCCTTTCCCTTCCCTCCTCAGCCTTCCCTTCCCTCCTGAGCCTCCAGATCCCTCCTGAGCCTCCCCTTCCTTTCCCTCCTGAGCCTTCCCTTCCCTTCCCTTCCCTTCCCTTCCCTTCCCTTCCCTTCCCTTCCCTTCCCTTCCCTTCCCTTCCCTTCCCTTCCCTTCCCTCCTGCCCCAGCCCTGGCTGCCACCACCCCAACAAACCCTCAGGGAGCATCAACTCCACACAGCGACACCAAACCCCACTCCTCAATTCCTCCATCCTGCTTTTCCCAGCACCTTTAAGGTTATTTTTTCTCCACTCATCGTCCTGTTTGGTGTCACTTACAGGACCTCCTCGATTTTGGCCAGGATCTGCTCTGCACAGCTCCTCTCCTTCTCCACGGCGTTGCGGTCGCGGAGCCGCTCTGCGTCCAGCCTGCTCAGCTCCCCCTCAGCCAGGGTCAGCCCCATGCTCCTCTTCTGCCTGCAACAGGGCACAGGGAGCATCACCTGCAGCTGGGCATTACTCAGGGTGTGTCCCAGAAGGGTTTTGGGGGTGTTTGAAGGATCTACGTGAGGTTTCTAGGTATGAGAAAGTTCAGCGCGGAGCTTGGCATGGAGCTCTTAGCACTCCACATGAGAAAGCAAATTAATTATCAACTTCTGCTCCATGCCTGTGAGAGCTCACAGAATTCACAGAGCTCACAGAATCACAGAACTCACAGAATTCACAGAATTAACTCACAGAATGACCAGGTTGGAAGAGACCTCCAAGATCATCGAGTCCAACCCAGTTTGAACCCCTCAACTCAACCCTGGCATCCAGTGCCACATCCTGGCTTTGTTAAACACACCCAGGGATGGGGACTCCATTAACTCACCAGGCCCTGAGAATTCCCAAAATTCCCCCAAATTCACAGAATTCACAGAATGACCAGGTTGGAAGAGACCTTCAAGATCATCGAGTCCAACCCAGCCCCAACACCTCAGCTAATCCCTGGCACCCAGTGCCACATCCAGGCTTTGTTAAACACACCCAGGGATGGGGACTGCACCACCTCCCTGGTCTCTGAGAATTCCCAAAATTCCCCCAAATTCACAGAATTCACAGAGCTCACAGAACTCACAGAATCACTGGGTTGGACGAGACCTGAAAGATCATCAAATCCAATCCAGCCCCAACCCCTCAACTCAACCCTGGCACCCAGTGCCACATCCAGGCTTTGTTAAACACACCCAGGGATGGGGACTTGGGGACTCCATCATCTCCCTGGGCAGATCACCCTTTATCTGTAAAGACCCTTTGTGGAAAAAACTTTTTCCTAAAATCCAACCTAAATTTCCCTTGGCCCAGCTAGAGCTTTGTAAAAGGGATTATTCCCTGCCCAAAGGAAAATAGGGACAGGAAAAAAAAATATATAAGCTGATTATAAACACAATCAGGAAGAGAGATTTATACAACAAAACCTAAGAAAAAATACTCTGACATTTCCTCACACAGCTTCCAGGAATGAAGGATCCAAGCTCTAGGATTTGATGATTTGATTTAAGGATTGGCCACAGGGTGTATTCCTGGTATATTCCTATCCAATCCAAGAGGAATTTTATTTCCCTCAGGTTTCCCAGTGCTGGAACACTGACTGAAATCAGATATGAATGAAAAGGAAACTCCACAGAGAGCTTTTGGTACCTGAAATCTTCCAGGTTCCTCTGGACCTCTGGACAGACTTTGTCCTGCATGGTCTGGATGAACTGGCGGTGCAGCTCTTCAGGGAGCAGCTCCGGCCTTCTCCTGTCTGAGAGGCAGAAAATTCACCAATTATTCCTCTGGGAACAGCCCCCACCTTCATAAATGACTTCAATAAAGTCATTAATTAATGAATTAACCCACCCTCTGCCCTTCATGCCCACCCTACCTAATTCCAAGGAGATCTCCTCTGGAACTGGGACTTTGAGGTTCTGCAAAAGGAAAGAAAGGATGGGAGAACCCACAGAGAAACCAGCACCACAATAAAACACACAAATCACTCCAAAAAATTCCCTCAACAGCCAAAATCATCCAATCTGAGCACCTGAGCAAACCATTTATTGCTGGTTTGGAAAGGGGAGACTCCCATGAATATATTATCATTTTATCATTTTATCATTCGCAGGATTATTTAAGATGAACACATGGTACATAAAGCTCTGCTGCAATTTCTGGGTGTTTAATTCATGACAGCAAAGAATTTTCTCAGCTTTCCAACAGAGACATAAAATTTCCCAATCCTTGGTACAGCCACATCGATACCCACAGTAATTATTAACTAAAAAAGCAACACAGAAGAGCCAGAAGTTGCTGAATTAAATTATTTCTCCTATCAACAACAAATCCCCTGGGATTTACTTTGTTACCAGGCACCCGAGGCCATTCATTCCCTGGTAACATTTCACCAAAAATACTGAAAACTTTTATTACATTTTTACATTTTATGAAGTTATTTATTAATTATTCTGATTTTGATTTTTAAAACTGTTTCTTTTGGAGGGCTTAGTTTTTCACAGCTCAGGTGAGTGGAGAAAGGTCAAAGTCAACTTGCTGGATATGTAAAAATGAGGAAAATAAAAGGAACCTACTGCAGCTCTGTCCAGGAAAAACTGGTAAAACTCCAGGAAAACACGCCGGGTCTCTTTGGAGTTGGTCTGTTTGTACAGGTCTGTGTAAAGGTAGCACAGCTGTGGGGAACAGGAGGGCAAGAAATGAGGTGAAAACCATGAAAACTCCAAATTTCTTCCCAGTGTTGGAAGGAATTCAGCAGTGCTGGCTTGAAACCTTTCCCAGCCCCTCAGGGAGGTGCCCTGGAAATGGGGAGAGAGGGAAGAGGAGCACAGAGAGGGCAAAGCTTCTCTGTAGACAGCTGGTCCCACACCTTGGGGTGGAATAGAGGCTTGCAGGAGATAAATAATTATTTGTAAGCAGCCAAATGTAAAGGGAACAGTTATTTTCACTGTTATTTTTGTGTTTCTGCAAAAGGAAACTTTTCCAGCCCCTTCCCTTTATCTGAGAGGGAAGGGGCTGGGAGAGGAGCACAGAGAGAGCAAAGCTTCCCTGTAGACAGCTGGTCCCACACCTTGGGGTGGAATGAGAGATTTTCAGGAGATAAATAATTATTTGTAAGCAGCCAAATGTACAGGGAACAGTTATTTTCACAGTTATTTTTGTGTTTCTGCAAAAGGAAACTTTTCCAGCCCCTTCCCTTTATCTGAGAGGGAAGGGGCTGGGAGAGGAGCACAGAGAGGGCAAAGCTTCTCTGTAGACAACTGATCCCACACCTTGGGGTGGAATGAGAGACTCTCAGGAGATAAACAATTATTTGTAAGCAGCCAAATGTAAAGCAACTATTATTTTTGTGTTTCTCCCTTTATCTGAGGAGATAAATGAGGATTTTTCACCCGCAGGCCTGCACAGAGTCTGCATTTCCCTCTCTGCAGTGAGTGCTGCACAAATTCTGGTAAATCCTGGTGCAGATGCCCAGAAGTGAGGCAGGGCCACAATCGCAGGGGCTCTCACCAGGGCTGCAGGGTCGAACTGGGACACCACGTGGTGCAGGAGCACGGCCAGGTGAGCCGGGCGCGATTTCAGCAGCTCGATGTTCTGGAAGCAGCTGCACTGCCCATTGATCTGCAGGGCACAGAACCACAGGGAATTAGCCAGGAACAGGAGAAAGGACAGCTCAAATGATGCAGAGTAAATATGTGGTAGCTGTGCTGCTGTCAGAAGAATTTGGGATTAAAAAAAACTAAAGAATGTGAAATAAATTATAAATAAATAAAAATTCATCATTTATTTCATATTATGATTTAAATTAATCATTTAAATTTAAATTTAATTATAAAATTTATCATTTTATAATTTAAAATGAATTATAGTATTATTATAGTATAGTATATTATAGTATAGTATATAGTATATAGTATAATAATAATTACATATTATATATATTATATATATATAATATATAGTATATAATATATAGTATATAGTATATAGTATAATATACTATAATATATAGTATATTATAGTATAGTATAATAGTATGTAACTATTATAAAAATAGTTATAAAATTATATAATTTATAATTATATAATATATTATATATCTAATATATCCATTATAACGATTATATATATTATATAATATACAGTATATATTATACAGTATATAATATATATTAATATATAACATACACAATATATTATTTATATTATTTATATTATTTATATTATATTATATTATATTATATTATATTATATTATATTATATTATATTACAGTATAGTATATTATATTACAGTATAGTACATTACAGTATATTATATAATTATATATCATTTAAAAAATAATAAATTGAGCCTCGGAGAAGAAAGAAAAATAACAGACTCAAAGATGGATATTGTCATAAATTCTCCAAATATTTCTACTTGGAAAGATCAGCAACAATAAGAATTCTCAAATTCTTATTTCACCATACAAGGAGTACTCAGCAGTTTAGGAATACCTATGTCTAACACAGGTGATGGGTTTTGGGAAGTAATTACAAATATTGTACAGGTAATTTTTAGTATAAAAATGCAACAACGCCCTGAGGGTGTCAGTGTGCCTCTGTCTGTCCTGCTGAATGGATCTGGGCAGGCCAGAGAAAGAATTTTATAAATAAGAAACAATAAACAACCTTGAGAACGAGAAATGAAGAGCTCTGACTCCTCCTTGGACTGCTGGGCTGGGAAAAGAGACTTTGAGACACATCTGGGGTCACTGTGAGCAGCAGAGCCCCAGGACTCACCTGCTCCTGCTCAGTGTCAAAATCATCATCCTCTGCTCCGATGATCTGAGTGCCCACCCGGGACAGGGGACTGCCAACACTGCACTGCGAGTCCTGAGGAGAAGGACAAAAGCACAACCTTGGCATTGTCCCTCACAGGAAACCTGGAGATGTCCTGATCATTGTCCCTCACAGGGAAACCTGGAGATGTTCTGATCATTGTCCCTCACAGGGAAACCTGGAGATGTCCTGATCATTGTCCCTCACAGGGAAACCTGGAGATGATCATTGTCCCTCACAGGAAACCTGGAGATGTTCTGATCATTGTCCCTCACAGGAAACCTGGACATGTTCTGATCATTGTCCCTCACAGGGAAACCTGGACATGTTCTGATCATTGTCCTTCACAGGGAAACCTGGAGATGTTCTGATCATTGTCCCTCACAGGAAAACCTGGACATGTCCTGATCATTGTCCTTCACAGGGAAACCTGGACATGTTCTGATCATTGTCCCTCACAGGGAAACCTGGAGATGCTCTGATCATTGTCCCTCACAGGGAAACCTGGAGATGTTCTGATCACTGTCCCTCACAGGGAAACTTGGAGATGTTCTGATCATTTTAACCCTGCAAAAACTCCAGCTTGGATGCCCCTCCCAGCATCCAAACATCCCCAAACATCAAATCAGGTGCATCAAGAGCAGCTGCAGCCAGGGCACACCTGGCATGTGCCCAGTGCCATCCCTGCACAGAGGGGAAATGTGGCTTTGGGAGGAGGGCAAGGAGAAGCCAGGAGTCATGCCAAGGATGATGATGATGATGATGATGATGATGATGATGATGATGATGATGATGATGATGATGATGATGTGTTCAGACAGCTCTGCCCTTCCTCTGAGCTCCACTGATAGCCCTGCTGGAAATGGCAGCCCCCAAAATGAGTGAATATCCTATTAAAAAAAGGGCTGGACTCAAGGATAAAACATGTGCAGCTGCTGTCCTTGTTGCAGGCCCAGCTGTTTCACTGCTGATCAGGTATTTCTCACCTCCAAATGGCCCTGCTCTTAAGCTCCACAAACATTTACTCAGCTAATTAACTTTCCCTGCACCACTTTAATTGAATTTATTTTCTAAAGCAAAGTTCAGCCATGCTCCATGCTCCATTTAGAAAGTGGGGGAAAGCAGCAAGATTTTAATGGGACTGTTAGAGGAGGTGCTCTTGTGACATTTGATGTTTTGTACTCACAGTGTCTTGAAGCTCAGCCTTTTCTGGGCTCTTATCTGGATAAATCCTCTCCTTCAGGCCACTGCGAGGGCTCTGGGAAAGAGGGAAGTTCATTTCTGGTAAGTACCAGCAGATCCAGGGAAGGGAGAACTGCACTGGGCACTCTGTCAGCCACAGCAGCCAAAAACTTCTCCTTTCTCACAGGAAAAGGAGGTGTGAAAAACCAGAGTAAAATCTGTGTCCTACATGCACAGTAAAACAAAAAAACCCCAAAACTCGAGTGAATGCAGAAGTTTGGGTCAGAAATCTGGTGACAGCAGAGCTGTAAAATCCCCAGGCCTTGGCTTTTTCCTTGCTCTCTCCCCCTTTTCTCACAGTTCAGCTCTCTTCTCCCATCTGCCAGCAATGCCCTTGCTCAGGAAGCCCAGCAGAGCTTTATTTGCAAAGCCCACGTGCTGCTGGCTCACCTTCAGTGTGCCCAAAGGTTTTTCCAGCTCAGGCTGCTGCTTTCCAGCCTGGTTTATCCCCAGCTGCAGAACCTTTCCCACTTCCAAAGGTTTCTTTCACCCCTGATCCTTAATTTTCTCAGAGCTGGATGGAAAAGCTGGAATGTTTGGTGTGCCAATCACCTGCACTGACCAAATTCCATCCCAAAACTGACAGGGTGATGATTATTGGGAAGCATGAATGATGAACTATTAGGAATAATTACGAATTTTGTTGTTGCATTTATTAAACACAAACACTTAGTGGGATCTGGTCAGATTTGCAATGTTTCCAAACAGAGCTGTGGATGCCTCCATCTCACCCACCTCCCTTTCACTCCCAACTGCTGGGACAAATTTAGCTCCCACATCCTTCAGTTAATCAACAAACTTAGGGCAAATCCAAGCAGAGTGTCTCAATTCCCCTGCACTAATCAGAGAGTGACTTAATTAAGGATTAGGGAGAGCACACAGATGGATAACTCATGAGTGAACACACCAGGAGCCTTGGCTGGAGGCAGGAACTGAAGCTGATCTGGTAGAGGGAAGGATCTTTCCCACTCTCAGGGCAAGCTTGCCTGGATCTGAGTCACAGTGCTGCAGTTGGAATATTCCTTCAAAGATGCTCTAATTGGCAAATGAGTTTAGAGAAACATGCTGGCATCCATCTTTGTCTGGTTACAGGGATTAATGCCAGGACAATCTAATCCTGGATAAAACCCCCAAATTTATTCTCTCCCAGTTTCCATCACCAGTCCAATAGAACAGGGAAATTTTTTTCCCTATGAAAATCTTTTCATAGAGAAAAGGTTTTGGTGGGAATTGAGGAGGCTCAATGCACAGGACAATTCACACACACAGAACCTGCCAAGGACACCCAAATGCAAGAGGGAGAGAAGCAAAGGCCAGGGGCTGGCCCAGACTCACATCAGCAATGTCACTGCTGGGTCTGGAGGGGCTGTCACCACTGAAATCCAGTTTGCTGCCACTGTCCCCACTCTCTGCCTCCCCCTCGCTGATCTGCAGCGACTCTGACACAGACCTGGAGGACAGGACTCCATCCTGCAAAGATGAAAGCAGAGTATTTAGAATATTTCAAGAGATCACCCTTATAAATCAGCTCCTTCAAAAGCCAGGCAGCTCACATTACTCATAAACCCTTAATTTATCTAGAAAAGGCTGCAGTGCTTTTCTAAGAGAAAACAACCACACCAAATTTTCAGCACTTTTAACACAGGGGAAATGGGAAAAATGACACAGCCTAAATTCTTTTCTTTTTCAAAAGTGAAAACAAAATTGTTTAAAAAGCTTCCAAGAATGACTTCACAGGTGTATTTTAAATTGCACTGACAGATAATGAACACATCATTGTTTGCACTTGTTCTTCAAAGCAGGATTTTCAGAGATGAGAGCCCAGTGCAAAATGCACTCCACATCCTGATTAAGATGACAGTGCCAACTTCAAATCCCAGCTGCAGAGGGAGCAGCCTGCCTGTCCCAGCAACTGCAGCTGCCCAGGATGCCTTAGGAGGGCTGAGCTAGAGCAGAGGCTGGGCAGAGGTACAGAATAAAGCAGGGATTTATTAAAATGCCTCCATGGATGCACCTTGGGCAGCACAAGAGCCCAGCCAAGGCTGCACCCAAGATGAACCAAAATGGTCCCAAAAGGAACCCAAGATGAACCAAAATGGTCACACAATGAACCCAAAATGGTCCCAAAAGGAACCCAAGATGAACCAAAATAGTCACACAATGAACCCAAGATGACCCAAAATGGTCACGAAATGAACCCAAGATGAACCCAAATGGTCCCAAAATGAACCCAAGATGACCCAAAATGGTCCCAAAATGAACCCAAGATGACCCCAAATGGTCCCAAAATGCACGAGCGCTCCCGGGGTCTCTCCCTTGGATCAGTTCTGCTCCATTTCCATCTTGCAGTTCATTGTCCCATCCCAGCTTTAGCCCAGGCAGTCCCATCCTTGTTTTTCTCTCTCCAGCCCACGGTGTTTGTGCTCCTGGGCTGAGATTTGGATCATTTGTCCTTGGTGCCCAGCTGGAGCAGGAATTGTTTTGTGTCCCTGCTCTGTGCACAGAGCTCACCATCCAGAGCACAGAATGTGAAAATTATAAAAACTAAAAGCTGAAGCATCCCCAGAGCATCATGAACCCCCTGGATCGTGCCTGGGAGCTCTCCCCAGAGCAGGCTGAGCCCAGGTTACCTGGGTGCAGCCCGTGGCCTTGGAGAGCTGCTCCTGCAGCTGAGGAATGTGCTTCTTGGCCTCCTGGATCTCCTTGAGCAGGCGGGTGGAGGGGGTCCGGCTGTACTCCTCCTGCAGCACCTGCAAAGGAATTGTTTGTGTCTTTGAAATCAACACCTGCAAGGGAATTGTTTGTGTCTTTGAAATCAACACCTGCACAGCTGCACACCCAAGGAGCTGCCACACAAAGTCTGTTTTACTCTGACAATAAATTACTAATAATTAAATTAACAAATAACTGGTAATAAATTATGTCTGGTTGACTCTGATAATAAATTAATTTAACAACCCCTCTTTGCATCACTTCCCCCAGCTCTGTCCAAGCTGCACAACTCCAGTACCTGCAGCCTCTCCTGCTCTTTCTGGAGCATTTTCCTCAGAATCTCCACCTTCTGGTTGTGGACAATGTTATTCTCCTCCTAGGAAGTACAGAGAGATTAAGGTTGGGTTTGTTGGGCAGATAAAGAAAATGGACATGCACATCTTTTCACCTACTTCCTAAAAACAGGCTCTGAAAATCTCTGTGGGAGCAATTCAAATCTCCAACTCTATCCTATGTATTCTTAATTTTGAACAGCTATAACAGTATGAAAACTATCTTTCTATTATCTCAGAGACAACTGCATATTTCTACTTGCAAATTTTCAGATCTCAGAACTGCAAAATCTCAGATAGAACTGCAAACTTATACTGGCATTTTCCTAAGTGAATAAATACCCACAGACAGGACAACAGGAATTCCCATTCCCAAATTCTTATTTCACCATACAAGGAGCACTCAGCAGTTTAGGACCAGGGGAACAGAATCCACCTGGTGGAGGGAAAAAAGACTAAAAGCCATTTCCAGCTGCTCCTGCTCTGTGTCAAAATCATCAACACCTGCTCCAAATTTTCAACCCTATGCTATGTGTTCTTTCTTCATTTTGAACAGTTATAACAGTATAAAAATTGTATTTCTATTATCTCAGAGAGAACTGCATAACTTTACTTGCGAATTTTCAGATGTCAGATAGAACTGCAAAATCTTAGATAGAACTGCAAATTTTTACTGGCATTTTCCTAAGTGAATAAATACCTACAGACAGGACAACAGGAATTCCCATTCCCAAATTCTTATTTCACCATACAAGGAGCACTCAGCAGTTTAGGACCAGGGGAACAGAATTCCACTTGGTGGAGGGAAAAAAGGCTAAAAGCCATTCCCAGCTGCTCCTGCTCTGTGTCAAAATCATCATCATCCTCTGCTCCAATGATCTGAGTCCCCACTTGGGACAGGAGACTTCCAACACTGCACTGGGGAATATCCCAATGCCAATTTGAAGTGCAAAAAATAAAAATAAAAACAAAAACTCAGGCCAAACCCCCCTTTTCTGTCCCTTTGTCCCCCTTACCCCCATGAGCACCGGGCTGGTGATCCTTTCTGCGTTCCCTGACGTGCCAGGCGAGTGGGGGGATGCCATGATGGGAGACATATGCCCAAAAGCTGCCAGGTCCACGTCAGAATCCGCCAGGGGGATCTGGGGCGACCCTGGAGGGCGCCCCTGGACAGTGAGAGCTACATAGGAACCCGCTGTGGGGACACAAGGACACAGGTCACACACACACACAGGGGGACATTGCCATGCTGCTCCATTTCCCTCACCCTGGAATGGAGCTCACACCATTCCTCCCCCAAACTGAGCCTGAGAGCACTGCCTGCCTCAGAAATCTGGTCAAATCCCAGATATTCCAAAATCTTTCATGAGAATCAGCCCTTGTAAAAGCAAACAGTCCAATTTCCAGCCCAGCAGGTTAAATTTTGAGTGCACACACATGAAATAAACCAGCAGCACCTCCTTCCTCATAGAAATAAATCCACCAGGAAGGTGATTCCTGTAGAGATGTGCAGCATCACACAGAAATCACAAAAAGTGCCTGCCCAGCTGTGGTATTTTAGGTGAATTAATGGATTTTTAGAAGAAAATCCACCAGGAAGGAATTTCTTGTAGAGCTGTGCAGGCTTCACACAGGAATCACAAAAAGTGCCTGCCCAGCTATGTTATTTAAGGGGAAAATATCTCCTTACTCACAGAAGAAAATCCACCAGGAAGGTGTTTCCTGTAGAGCTGTGCAGCATCACACAGAAATCACAAAAAGTGTCTGCCCAGTTGTGGTAAAGGTGAAAATATCTCCTTCCACATAGAAGAAAATCCACCAGGAAGGAATTTCTTGCACTGCTATGAAGGTATCACACAGCAATGCACAATAAGTGCCTGCCCAGCTGTGGTATTTTAGGTGAATTAATGGATTTTTAGAAGAAAATCCACCAGGAAGGTGATTTCTGTAGAGCTGTGCAGCATCACACAGGAATCACAAAAAGTGTCTGCCCAGTTGTGGTAAAGGTGAAAATATCTCCTTCCTCATAGAAGAAAATCCAACACCAGGAAGGAATTTCTTGCACTGCTATGAAGGTATCACACAGCAATGCACAATAAGTGCTGCCCAGCTGTGATGTTTAAGGTGGAAATAAAGCACCCAGGCAAGGCTTGGTGGTAATTCAAACATTAAGTTCAGGAGAAGCTAGAGGAGAATGTATCAGCTTAAATTCAGGATGTCAAAACCATTTCAATTTCACTTCCCTGTCTCACACACCCCTTGAGCTCTCAGCATTGGCCTCACCCTTGGCAGGGCCCTTGAAATGATGCCTGTCACACTTTGAGGGTGACAGAGGAGCCTTGAAATGATGCCTGTCACACTTTGAGGGTGACAGGAGAGCCTTGAAATGATGCCTGGCACACTTTGAAGGTGACAGAAGAGCCACCTGCCTTTACTTACACTTGATCAGCTTGACCACCTCCAAATGGTTCGAGTGTGTTACCAGAGTCCCGTTCACCTGGCAGGGAGCAGAGAAAATTCAGTGTTTGGCTCCTGTTTCCCAAGCAATTCCACACATTCCAGAAGAACAGCAGCATTTTCTTCTCCCCCATCTCCATTACTGCCTCTTTCAAGACATTACCAGATAAATTATTTATCCTTCTAACAGTTTATCTCAGTGAGCAGAGCTCTGCAAAAAGAAAACTGTGCACACACCAAAAGAACTCAAGCAGGCAGACAAACAAAAAAGGGTAATCCATCTCTGCCTGGGCAGGAAAACAACAGGGTAGCTAATTTAATTCATTAATTTCAATGCCTGCTTGCAATCCCAGCTCCATCTGTGTCAGGAGCTGCTGGAGCATTTTGCAGCAATAGTTTACAGAGTCTTTTAAGTCACTGACTTGATTTCTTACTTGCTTGGGACTAAAAAAGAACATGGATGTGGGAGCAGTTAAGGGAGAAAACAACAATTCAGGCAGGCTGTTTATTTACAGGTCATTATTAACAGCTCTGCTTTCCTTCTCTTCCCTGCCATTTCTGGTTTTATTGTATTTGTGATACTTGAGCCTGGCAGGATGCAGAATTTGTCCATAAAATTCTGAAATGAGGATCTGGAGGAGAGTCAGAACACTGGAGTTTAGACCATTCCTAATGCAAACACATCAATGTCTTGGGTTTTTTTCAGAAAAGAGCTCATTTAAGACAAAGGAGCCATTTCTCTCCCCATTTCCAAGTCCTTACCTTGATAATTCTATCACCTGTCTGCACTCCAGCCCGCATGGCTGCTCCATCTGGAGAGGAAAGAAATCACTCAGTTCCCGTTTCAGTACAATCATTTAGAGCAAAAATGCTTTTATCACTTCTGTAAAACATGCAAAATACTCCTGCACTCAGCCAAGCTTCCTCTCTCAGTAAAATCTCTGGGTCTAGAGCAGTTTTGCTTTCACCTGGCACTCGATACACCAGGACATGATCCCACCACGTCCCATGGAGTCATCTCCTCCCCTGGGATGCTCCAAACCCACCAGATCCCAGAATGAACCAGGCTGGAAAAGACCTTTGAGATCACCACAGAATGACCAAAGAGGTCAGCTCCAAACCCACCAGATCCCAGAATGAACCAGGCTGCAAAAGACCTTCGAGATCACCAAGTCCCCCCTGTGACCTGGCACCTCCTCATCACCTAAACCATGGCACAAGTGCCACCCCCAGTCTTGTTTTAAACACCTGCAGGATGGTGACTCCATCCCCTCCCTGGGCAGGTGATTCCAGTGCCCAGTCCCTCTTTCAGTGAAGAATTTTCCCCTCATGTCCAACCTAAACTTCCCCTGGCACAGCTTAAGGCTGTGTCCTCTCATTCTCTCAGTGGCTGAAGATTCAGAGGAATAAATTCACTGCTCTACCCTGATTTTGCACATCCCTTCCCAAGCTGCAGCAGGAGTCTGGGAGTTTTCTGCTGCAGCTCAGAGCCATTTCCAGGATGGCCATGGCAGGGTTGGGGGCTGCTCTCACCTTCCTTGACTGAAAAGAGTGCCACATCCCTTGCACATCCCTTCCCAAGCTGCAGCCACCCCACCTGGCAGGAGTTTGGGAATTTTCTGCTGCAGCTCAGAGCCATTTCCAGGATGGCCATGGCAGGTTGCACATCCCTTCCCAAGCTGCAGCAGGAATCTGGGAGTTCTCTGCTCCAGCTCAGAGCCATTTGCAGGAGTCTGGGAGTTTTCTGCTGCAGCTTACAGCCATTTGCAGGATGGCCATGGCAGGGTTGGGGGCTGCTCTCACCTTCCTTGACAATGAAAAGAGTGTCACATCCCTTCCCAAGCTGCAGCCACCCCACCTTGCAGGAACCTGGGAATTTTCTGCTCCAGCTCAGAGCCATTTCCAGGAATCTGGGAGTTTTCTGCTCCAGCTTACAGCCATTTGCAGGATGGCCATGGCAGGGTTGGGGGCTGCTCTCACCTTCCTTGACAGACTGCACGAAGACGGGGTTGTCCCCGCTGACCGTCAGCCCGAAGCCGTTCTCATCCCGCTGGATCACCACACACCTCTGCACCAGGCCTGGGGACACAGGGGCACCACGGGGAGGGCAACACACAGAGACACAAGGCAGGCATCAGTCCAAAACCTTATCCTCCCAGATAATCACACACTGCTCAAAGGAACGGGGACAACACGGCACAGAGGAGAGACAGGAACAGGGCGGCAGTCCAGAGATGGAGAGGGATGTCAAGACAGGTCAAGCTTATTGCTCCAGCTACACAAAACAGAGATGCAGACAGCTCTGGCACATCGGACACGACCTGAGGGAAAAGCAGCTTTTAAAGAAGAGCAGCAGTACCCACACCAATGAGCAGGATTTCTCTGGTCTGCATTAATAGTTCAGGAACACCTCACAGGTTCTACAAGCTGCTCTAAAACAGAAGCACAAATCCCTCAGAGTAATATGAAAGGGTTGGGCTAAAACAGATTTATTGATCTGGAAAAGTACTCCCAATTCTCAGCCAAAAATCTCCTCCTGGGGCACCTTCTGCTCCAGGTGAAATGTTGCACAGAGCCAGAACAGCAGAGGTGAAGAAGTACAAGCCACATTTAACTGTCCTGAACAGGATTTCTGAAATAAAGACCAGTCCAGGGCCAAAACCCCAGGAGATGAGTTTGAATGTACCCCTCCTTTAATCTGCTGTGAGACACCAAAGACAACTTGTTTTGTTTCCTGGTGTACTCAGCATAACGTGAACACAAATGCAGAGATAAATTCATTTAGTAGGTGCAGCATTGGGACCAGGTGGAATGCTGGGGATGTCTTTTGCATTAGGACAATGGAAAGACAAAGCACAAGCAAGCAGCAGCCCTGGCATATTCCTTGCCAAGCACTTTCCTAGGAGCAGCTGCAGAAATCCTCCCACAATGGAGCCCTCACCTTGAAAAGTGACTTCAAGAACTCTGGAAATGTTTTCCAGGGTGATTTCCATCACCTTTATTTCTAAGACCTTGTTTTCTAAAGGCACAGCAGGCAAAGCTCCTACACTGGAGAAAGGAACTCCTACCTTGAGAAAGGAATCAGAGCTGTCCCAAACCAGATTCCAGAACTGCAGCAGTTTGGTTTGGTGTGCAGGGAACAGGGGGAATTGGGAAGGTGCTGTCCCAGCCAGACTGGCTTTTCTGGAATGAGCTTTCAGGTATGAATGGGAGCAGAGCAGTCACTCCCCTGGCTCACAGTGCTCCCAAACCACCAGGGCTCCTCTCACTGCTCTGCCCATGGAAATGAGCAGCCCCAAGAGCCAACACTGCCTGCCCAGCCAGTCCTGCCCTCCTCCAGCGTGGCACGGATGAAAATGGGTGTGGGAGCAGTGGGAAAAAATATTCCAGGGCTTCTGCAGCACCATCACATCCCAGGAATTCCCCTCCTGCCAACAGAGCTGGGGATAGCTGCTCTGCAGGGCTGGGGAGTGCACGGGAAGGAAAATCAGGAAAATCCCCCCAACCCTTCACCCCCTGTGCACTGGGAGCAGGGAGGAAGGAGCCTCTCCCTCCTGCACCTCCCCTGCTTTTATATGACCAAAGCTTCTTCAAGTCTCACTCCCCAAGAATGCTGCCCGGGGCTGGGGTGTGGAATTGGTGCTGTTTGAGAGCAGCAGCTCCTGTGCAGCTCCTGCCAGCCCCACAGCTCTGAGCAAGGCACCAAACTCAGCTTTGTGATTTGGGACTGCCCTTGGTTCAAGGCACAGGAGAGCCCTGAGCCTGCTCTGCCTCTGCATTTCCTTTCTCCAGATGCAATAATCCTTGGATTTACTGATAAACTTCCTCTGATGCCAAAGCAACGCCCACGTAACATAAACTGACCTGGCAGAACTGACCTGGCAGAGGATAACTGAATTTTATTCAAGTTTATTCAAGTTAAACTCCTTCAGTCCTCAAGCTTCAGTTTCACCCAAGACCACCTCATAAATTTAGAATGGAGAAACAACTGGAATTAGGACAACTCGACCTGAAATTAGTCCATAATTGCTTTTTCCTGTACTTGTTTTCTTCAGATAAGGGACACTTAACCCCTCTCCTAATCCAATATAAAAGGCTGAAATGAGGAAGAGGAGATAGCACACTTGACAGAGACACACTTTATAGTGATTTTAATGAAGTTATCTGGAAGTTTTCTGGAGATAACACAGTGACCTGCAGAGCCAGATCAGCTCTGATAGCACTCCCTGCCTGAAGCAACCTTCAAGTGCTTTTACTGTGCTCATTTTGAAATATCCCACCAGGATATCTCACTTTTTCCAGCTGAAACTCAGTGAGTATTACAAAGTCATCAGATTTCGTCATTGGTAGTAATCAAAATAAAATTATTAATTATCTTATTCTCATTTTTGTTTTCCTTAACAGTATCTTTATGTTATGAAGTGGAGACATCACTTAACTATGCTTTAAAATCAGTCTCTGCTTGTGTCTGGAATTAATTCCTAAAATTCTGGAGGAAAAATCCCCAATTTTAATGTTTTCTGTCCTCATGGAGATGAAATTTCCCCCAAACTCACTCAAACCAGGAGGACAACAAAGCAGCCAAACCCGTGCTGGAGTAGAAGAGGTTAAAATGCAAAGTGAAAGCAGAGAGCAAAGCTGCAAGGAGAGCTGAGAGCAGCCTCAGCAGGTGGCACTCGTCCCTCTCCCTGCCCAGCCCTCTCCAGGAGCTCCTTGGGATGGAGCAAGGACAAAGTCTGCACTTGTCAAGGTCACTGACAGCCCAGGGCCAAAGTGATTGTCCCAAACAGCCTGGCCAGACACAGCTGGGCTGCCCCACAGCTCCTCTGGGACGCTCATTTTTCATTTTTCTCTTCCCTACATCCTATTTGGAAATTATTGAACAATACAGGAATTTCTTCAGCAACAAACAGAGCAGGGGTTCACCCTAAAAACCTGACTGAGAGGATGGAGAGACCAGGATGGAGCAGGCTGGGGGAAACTGGGCCAGTGGAAGGTGTCCCTGCCCATGGAACAAAATCATTTTCAGGGATTCTTCCACCCCAAACCAGCCTGGGATTCCTACACTGTCCCTGCCCATGGAATGGTTGGAACAAAATCATTTTTAGGGATTCTTCCATCCCAAACCAGCCTGGGAGTTCTACACTGTTCCAATCATGGAATGGCTGGAACAAAAATAATTTTTAGGGATTCTTCCACCCCAAATCAGCCTGAGAGTCCTACACTGTTCCCAACCATGGAATGATTAGTACAAAATTCATTTTTAAGCATTTTTCCACCCCAAACCAGCCTGGGATTCCTGTACTGTCCCTGCCCCTGGAATTGTTGGAACAAAATAATTTTTAAGGATTCTTCCACCCCAAACCAGCCTGGGATTCCTACAGTGTTCCCAACCATGGAAATAAATTAAAAATCATTTTTAAGGATTCTTCCACTCCAAACCAGCCTGGGAGTCCTACAGTGTTCCAATCATGGAATGGCTGGAACAAAAATCATTTTTAAGGATTCTTCCAGCCCAAACCAGCCTGGGATTCCTACACTGTTCCCAACCATGGAAATAAATTAAAAAATGATTTTTAAGGATTCTCCCACCCCAAAGCAGCCTGGGATTCCATGGGATGTGAATTCCATCTCCTGAGTCCAGTCCAAGCTTGGGAGCTGAGATTTGGGAACTAAAACCTCCCCTGGGGGCGTGAGGCCACCATAGGAAAATGCAGTTTAATAGAGGGATTTGAAATGAATCATTCCATAAACAAAAACCCCAAACCCCTTGGGGTTTTGAGTGAGGCTAAATGTTTAACTTCATTTGGGAAGCTTTTTGTCCATAAAATATTGTCAGAAATGCTGCTCCAAAAGGACAAACAGAACTTTTATAGAAATAAATTTCTCTGGGAAAATGGTGGCCACAACATAAAGAGACAAAGCAGGTAAGGACTGCAAAACAAACCCCAGGGAGAGGAAATTTCAATTTCAAAACATCTCAAACCTGGGGTTTCAAACAAAACCCAAAAATTTATCACAAAGCTGGAGAAAATATGTGAAAGGGTTTGTGTCAAGTCCAGGCTAATACTCAGGCCAGAAATTGATGATTGCTAAATATAAAGATATTTGTGGAGAGCAATGAAGTTGTGAGGCAAAGGAAGGAGAAGCTGATGCCTCACCTACCACTCTAAAGATAATTTCAGTTTTAAGTTCATTTAAGAGATGAAAATGCTACCTTGAGAAAAAGATATTTAATATCATGGGAGGCCATGGCACTAATTGGCAAATTACAGCATAACAAACTACACTCATTCTCTCTCCTGATAACCTGAATTTTGTTGAATATACAAAGGTGAGAAGGTTGGGTTTATGAAAGAAAGAGAGAGCTGAGATTTTTATATCACTATAAATTAATTTATTTCCATTAGAACAATTCCCTCCATGACCACTCTGTCCCTGCAAGCCACTCACACACTTTTGGAAATTCTGGCTCCTGAATTAAAAATTTCATTCTCTCTCCTGATAACCTGAATTTTGTTGAATATACAAAGGTGAGATGGTTGAGTTTATGAATGAAAGAGAAAGCTGAGAGCTTCGTGTCATCATAAATTAATTTCTTTCCATTAGAACAATTCCCTCCATGACCACTCTGTCCCTCCAAGCCACTCACACACTCCAGGAAACTCTGGCTCCTGAATTAAAAATTTCATTCTCTCTCCTGATAACCTGAATTTTGTTGAATATATACAAAGGTGAAATGGTTGGGATTATGAATTAAAGAGAGAGTTGAGAAATTTATGTCACTATAAATTAATTTCTGTACATTAGAACTGTGCATTAGAACAATTCCCTCCATGACCACTCTGTCCCTGCAAGCCACTCACACACTCCAGGAAACTCTGGCTCCTGAATTAAAAATTTCATTCTCTCTCCTGATAACCTGAATTTTGTTGAATATACAAAGTTGAGAAGGTTTGGTTTATGAATGAAAGAGAGATTTGAGAAATTTATGTCACCATAAATTAATTTATTTCCATTAGAACAATTCCCTCCATGACCACTCTGCCCCTCCAAGCCACTCACACACTCCAGGAAATTCTGGCTCCTGAATTAAAAATTTCAAGAGGTGAGAACAAAGAGCCACCAAAGCCACTCCTCTCTCCCTGCTGTCCCCAGCCCTCCCCACTGCCCCCTTTGCCCTGGCCAGCCCCATCCAGTCAGCAGAGAGGAAAATATCACTGCAGTATTTCTACTTGGAGGGCTTGGAATAGTTTGGTGCCTTCCAAAGCAAACAGCAGAGCCCTGCACACATTCCACAGAAACCTGGGGAGGGCAGACAAAGGCAGGGCAGGGCAGGAAGGATGAGTGGGAGCTGCCCCAGGGATCCTGGGCACGGGGACAGCAGCTGCAGGAAGCCTGGGGGACGTCAGAGCTGCCATCAGGAAGGTCTGGTTGGTTTTGGGCAGTCCAAACTCACATTAGGAATTTCTGGTTGGTTTTGGGCAGTCCAAACTCACATTAGGAAGTTCTGGTTGGTTCTGGGAAGTCAAAACTCCCATTAGGAAGTTCTGTTTGGTTCTAGGAAGTCAGAGCTCAAGTTAGGAAGTTCTGTTTGGTTCTAGGGAATCAGAGATCACATGAATAAGTTCTGTTTGTTTTTGGGAAGTCAGAGCTCCCATTAGGAAGTTCTGGTTGGTCCTAGGAAGTTAAAATTCACATTAGGAAGTTCTGTTTGCTTTTGGCAAGTCCTAACTCCCATTAGGAGGTTCTGTTTGGTTCTAGGAAGTCAGAACTCAGATTAAAAAGTTCTGTTTGTTTTTGGGCAGTCCAAACTCCCATTAGGAAGTTCTGGTTGGTCCTAGGAAGTCAGAACTCAGATTAAGAAGTTCTGTTTGGTTTTGGGCAGTCAGAGCTCCCATTAGGAAGTTCTGTTTGTTTTTGGGAAGTCCTAACCCACATTAGGAAATTCTGTTTGGTTCTAGGGAGTCAGAGCCCACATGAAGAAGTTCTGGTTGTTTTGGGGCAGTCAGAGCTCCCATTAGGATGTTCTTTTTGTTCTTTGGAAGTCAAAACTCCCATCAGAAGTTCTGTTTGGTTCTAGGAAGTCAAAACTCCCATCAGGAAGTTCTGTTTGCTTCTGGCACTGCCAGGCTGGGGCAGAGGGACAAACACAGAGATGTCCCAGCCAATATTTCCTGCCATTAACCCAGAGCACCTGCAGCAGTGTGTGGGGAAGCAGCACCAGGCAGAAATGAGCACGGGGCTCTGGCTCTCCTGGCTGAGCTCCTCACACCCCAGAACCAGCCCCAAGTCCCTCTGCTCCCTGCCAGGGTGGCAGCAGCAGTGACAAGCTGCAGCAAGCCAGCTCTCCCCCAGACAGGTTTCCATCAAGGCACCCTCCAGAGATGTTTACAGCTCCTCAAGGAACACTCTCACACCCTCAGGAACGTGACTATCATATTACTTTGCTGCTTTTTTTTTTTTTTTAAATAAGTGTGTGATTCAAAATTCCAGGGGAAACTACAGATCTCACAGAAAGAACAGGACGCACCTCCCCAACTGCACCAGCTTTTCCTAACATGCCTGTGTTGGTTTAAACTCCTCAGGGTTGGTGTTGTTTGGTTATTTTTGAGTGTTTCTTGCTCTGACAGCATCACTTTGCATTCCAGAGGTGGGTTAAGGAGCTGGAGCACAGCCATGAACACCTGGCAGTTTTATTGCAGTGGAATGATAAAAAGCTGATGATTCTGGAGGAGCCACTGCATCCAAAATCCCACAGCAGCTTTAGCAGCAGCAATTTGCTGAGCAGATTAAAATCAGAAAGTGTCACAGACTGCTTTAAACATGAATTAAATACAATTTAAAAAACAGTCAAGGAAAAGAAAGGCAACCCATGGATGGAGCCATGGAAATAAATCTTGGAAATAAGAAGTGCAGGAAGGATTCAGCCCAAGTCCAAGGGGCTGAAGATGCTGATAGGATCCAAAAAAGAACTTGTGAATCCTTACTGCCTTCTAGATGCTAAGGTCTAAAGGCAAATATCTCCAGGACTGGAAGTGGAACAAGTCCCTAAAGCAGGGGAATTTCACAGCCCCCAGACTGACAGAGCTGGCAAAGCTGAGGGAGCACAGGGGCCCCTCGTGGTGCAGGGACAGCACCAGCATGGGTGGGGATATCCCCATCCCAAATTTGGGGCTGGGAATATCAGTTTACTGCCCAGGAGTGCAGGGTCACTCCCTCTGTCTGGGACTGAGAATAAGTTCACATCCTTCCACTTATTTAAATTATTCACAGACACATTTTTCTATTTCTGTCAAAAGGAACCGACAGAGAACCCCTACAAACAATGCAGGAAGATGAAGATGAGTGAGAATATGGCACAAACCCCTTTGGGGAGCACCCAGTGACACCTCCACAGGTGCCAGATTGAACATTTTCCAGCCACAAGCTGGGATCTGAAGCAGGATGGAAGGGCAGCTCTGGCTGTTCCTGGGCTGTTCCTTTCCAGGCTGAGGAAATCCCTGCAGGATGCTGGAGTCAAACACCTCAGAGACAGCTCCAAACCCTGTCCCTGCTGCTCAAACCCCCAGGAAATCCCTGCCTGGGTTAGAAGTGAATGCCTGAGTGGGTCAAAACCAGCTCAAAACCCTGCCTGGGTTAGGAGTGAGTGCCTGAATGGGTCAAACCCTTTAAAGACACCTCCAAACCCTGTCCCTGCTTCTCCCCAGGGCTTGAGGGCAGCACAGCCACCCTGGCCTGGTGGCCCTGCTTCCCTGGCACAGGGAACAGCTCAGATGGACACTGGAGCCCAGCACTGACACCTCCACAGGTGCCAAATTAAATAAATAACAATTTTCCAGCCACTAGCACGCTACAAGCTGAGAACTGAAGCAGAGTGGAAGGGCAGCTCTGGCTGTTCCTGGGCTGCAGAACATTTCCAGGCTGAGGAAATCCCTGCCTGGGTTAGGAATGAGTGCTTGAGTGGGTCAAACCGTTTAAAGACACCTCAAAACCCTGTCCCTGCTTCTCAAACCCCCAGGAAAACCCTGCCTGGGTTAGAAGTGAGTGCCTAAATGGGTCAAAACCAGCTCAAAACCCTGCCTGGGTTAGGAGTGAGTGCCTGAGTGGGTCAAACCCCTTAAAGACACCTCCAAACCCTGTCCCTGCTGCTCAAACCCCCAGAAAAACCCTGCCTGGGTTAGGAGTGAATGCCTGAGTGGGTCAAAACCAGTTCCAAACCCTGTCCCTGCTTCTCCCCAGGGCTTGAGGGCAGCACAGCCACCCTGGCCTGGTGGCCCTGCTCACCTGGCTCAGATGGACACTGGGGCCCAGCAGTGACACCTCCACAGGTGCCAAATTGAATAAATACCAATTTTCCAGCCACTAGCACGCTACAAGCTGAGAACTGAAGCAGGGTGGAAGGGCAGTCCCTGCTGCAGAGCCAACCATGCAGATCAGGGGAAGGGAGAAGCCTGGGATTCACAGACAGGAGAAGCAGGAGCTGCCCAGGGGGAGGCTGCAGCTTTGGCTTACCATACGTCTCGGATCTACTCTCCTCAGAACTAGACTTTGTCTTCTTGGAGGAGCTATCTGCACGAGAGCAGGAGAAAAGGAGAGAGAGATATAGAAAATATGGAGACCAAACATGAGGAAAAAAAAAAAAAAAAACAAACCAACAAAATTCATGAAAAAAATAAAAAAAACAACAACACAGACTCGGATTTCTCGGGTTAAATCGTGCAAAACACAAATAAGATGTGAACAAAACACAGGTGGAACATTTGGAATAAGGGTGAATAATACAGGGAGACACAGGTAACAGCACACAGAATCTGTTACAGGAGCTAGGACACGACCACAGGAGCTCTCTGCAGTGAAACAGATAAAAACCAGTCCAAGCACAAGTTCCCCCCAGAGTCAATACCCAGCCCAGGCACAGCAGCTCAGCATCCTCAATTCACCCTCAAATAAAAGAAAAGGGTTTTCTGCACTGCAGAGCTCCCCTATCAAAGCACAGGGTCAGGTAACAGCTCTCAACTCTGCAGTGACTCCCTGCAAATTAAGATTACAGCATTCCTCAGGTTTGTTTCTGGAGAAATTAAATTCCTTCCACAAAATGAGTTCACAGCCTGGGAGCTCCCCCAGCCTGAAATAATTTTACATTACCTGTCCCAAAGGACAAAGGAAAAGAAGATGAGCACCAAACCAGTTTTTTCCCCATTTATTAATGGGTATTTAAAGCCCATTTTCATTTATTTTGTGCACACCAGAATGACTCATGCAGCCAGTGGCAGAAACCATCACCAGGCTGGTTTATAAACATCAGCCTTGTGCACAAAAATCCCACATCCTACAATGTGTGCCCCACTTCCATCCACCTCCCTAAGCCCCAGGGAAAAGCCTGAATGCACAGACAGGAAAAATGCACCTTGCATGGGGAATTCCATCAGCAGGCACTGAGGAGTGCTCTGAGAGAACAAAAATCCTGTGTGCACCCTCATCTCCCTCATTTAACTAAAATCAAAGCAGGTTAAATCATAGGACAGCAAATCCTTTAAAATGAAATGTTTCTTTTAAAATGCTTCACCTTGGGAAGCACAAATTTGCAAGGGGTAAAGAGGGATCAAAATCAACTAAAGAACAAAACAAATCCCCAAAATTAAAACCCCAGCAGGGAAACCCAGCCCTGGCTGGGCCAACCACATCTCCAATTTCAGATTTTCAGTACAGAACTCCTCACAGCTAATTACAGCCTTTGCCTCCTGACTGCTGGAAGTGGAAGTTGTTGTCATTATTTACTGATACACCAATCCAGGTTGATGATGAGGGTGTTTAAAATCAAGCCCACATTCATTTCAATGCCCACACTGCCTTTGCAGAACATCACAGCTCTGAAAACCACATTAAAATCATTTTTAATCGACTTCCCAGCGCTTTTGTTTGGTTTTTTTGGGGTTTTTTTTCTGGAATTTTGGGATTTTACCTGTGGGATCGAAGTCGTGGGTGCTGCTGCAGCGCTCAACCTTCTGCTTCTTGTCTGCTGGAGACTCTCTGCTCAGAATGCTGCCGTGTCTGGGGCACAGAAAAGCAAAATATCCTCACACAGAGCCCACAGGAGCAGCCTGAGTGCTCACACAAAGCTCACCCAGCTCGCCAGAAATTCCCATTAAAGCCTGGGCATCGAGTTGCCTTTAAAATATTTATTCCCAGGCTGAATTCAGAGGGGAAAATGATCTCCCTTGCAATCTCCAAGGCTCCAGGAACAGCCTTGGTAACCTCAGAATTGGTAACAGCAAGAGCATCCTCTCAGCACTCATCAGCCCATGGTTTATCTTAAAAGCCAAATAAATTTAATGGGAAAAACCCTCCTGAAATGTTAACCCTCCCGGCAAGCTTTAAATATTTCAGCATGCCAAATGAAAGATTTAGGATGTCCCCAGAAGGGAAGCACCTGCACCCTGTGTCCCCCTCCTGCCCTGACACCCCAAAGCTCAGGTAAGATGAGCCCCAGCCACGTCACAGAATGCAAATGCTCCCCCCATGCCAAGGACACCACCAATAAATCTATTTTTGGCACCTCAGCCCCATCTGGATATTGATTTCCTCACATCTGTAATGGGCACTACAAGCTGTGTTTGTATATATATATATATATATATATATATATATATTTAAAACTTTTAAAAGCACTCCCCCTGCAAAAATCCTGCAGCATAATTTACACTACAGACAAAAAAGCAAATTTCAGCAACTCACCTCGAAGGTTTTTTGAGAGGAAACCTGAAAAGAAAAAAAAGAAGTTTAATGAACTTTTCTTTTTCAATATTAGGTTTGATATCAGCATTAATGCTTAAATACAGTTATTTTACATTAGTGCTTAAATACAGTTATTTTACATTAGTGCTTAAATACAGTTACTTTACACTTCTGTGGTACCTTCACAAAAAACATCTCTATTTTCATGGAACTCCATGAACTTGCCATCTTTGAGACAAGTGGAACAAAGTTGAAGTTAAATTACCTATTCCAAGTAGTATTATACACACAGATAACAAAAACAACAAATCCAAAGCTGAAGGGAGAACCAAGTATATTTGCATTTTTAACTGAGGAAAACACATTTATAAATCCAGGATTTTTTTTTTCCCTTGAATCCCTGACAGAACAAGGTGGTGCCATCCACCAAAACTTCTGCTCTCATAAAATAAAATTATTTCCTGCTCAGACTCACAAGCTCAGCTCCATTCCTCCTCCACTGATGTTTCAAACCCTTCTCTAGGAAGGCAAACCACACATTTAGAGCTGTGCAAGGCAAGAACAGGTAACTTAAATCACTTTTTGTTCTAAATGAAAGCTCTGCAGGTGGTTTATAGCTGGTAATTTCTCTCCACATATAAAATAATTATTCTTAATGCATTTTCTCCTATTTAAATACATTTTTCAGGAAGTGCTGGGGTGAGGGATTAGAGGGAAGAAATTCAACCCCACACAACTCGAACACCACAGAGGTGACCAGGGCAAGAAATGACCTTTCATTTTTAAATTTTATTTTATATTTTTAGTTCAAACACACCAATTTGTTCATGACAAACAGTTCCCAAATCTGGATTAGAAATGGACAACAGGAGAGGGACTGGGACTCATAAAATTCACTGGGATTCAAGAAGGAGCAGCAGCTCTGTCTCAGAGACACAACCAGAGCACACAGCCTCGAGCTGCACCAAGGGAAATTTAGGATGGATATCAGGAAAAAGTTTTACAGAAATTGTGATAAAGTTCTGGAATGTTCTGCCCGGGGAGGTGGTGGAGTCCCCATCCCTGGGTGTGTTTAACAAAGCCTGGATGTGGCACTGGGTGCCAGGGTTGAGTTGAGGGGTTGGGGCTGGGTTGGACTCGATGATCTTGAAGCTCTCTTCCAACCTGGTCATTCTGTAAATTCTGTAAATTCTGTAAATTCTGTAAGTTCTGTAAGTTCTGTAAGTTCTGTGAATTCTGTAAATTCTGTGAATAGCTCCAAAGCCAGGCTCGGAGCCTTTCAAGTCCAAGTGAAAGGAGTCTGGAGCCAAGGGGGGTTTGGAATCTTCTCCCAAATGAGTGAAAGGTGAGAGGGAACAGCCTCAAGCTGGGCACAGCAGGAATTTCTCCATGGAAAAGGTTGTTGGACACTGGGAGGGTCTGGAGTCCCCACCCCTGGATTTCTGTGATCCTGAGCTGAGACACAGCCCCATCCCACAACCAAACCATTCTCCCAGAGTTTTCCAGACCGTTCCAACCAAGATTCCAGCACAAAACTGCCCCAAATGCTCCTCCTGTCACCTCCTCCCCTCCATAACTCCACCTAGAGAGACCCAAGGAGGAAAAGCCCAACCCTAAAGCTCCAGGAGCTCCCTCCCCATCACCTGAAAACCCTGAGAGGCTGCACAGAGCCAGCCTGAGCCCTGTCTGGGAGCAAGAGCTGTGCCATCAAGTGTGGATACACCCAAAACTGGCCAGCTCCCACATGCCAAGCCCCTGTGCAAACATGCACTAATATGGAACTCCAGAACGAGCATCTGATGACACATTAGGCAAGGGAAATTAAAATGCTGTCTGCCTGTTCCTGAAAATAATTATCCACAGCAAGACACTTGCCATCTTTCAGATAACAGCACTGAATTCAGCTGAACGACAACAGCAGCTTCCAAATTAAGGGGGTAGATAGGGCCTGTGATTGCATAAACAGCAAAAAGTTAATTAATTGAAGGCAAGAAGTGGTAATCCTCCTTCCTCCTGCCCCCAAAAGCTTCATTTTAATCTTAAAAGCCTGGCAAATCCACTCTGATTCAAATAAGAAACATCCTCTCCTCATTGTGCTCCACCTGCAAAGCCACATCTCTGTAGCATCCCAACCCCAATTACCAATTTCAGGCAGGGAAGGAGGACTCAGGGAAGGGCAGACAGCTTGAATCCCAAAGGAAAGCAAACAAAAGTCATCTCAGGCCAATCCAACCCTGCCTGAACCCTGAGCAGCCAGCAGATGCAGCAATCAAGTGTTTCAGTGAAAAGCAGAAAAGAGGAAACAAAAAAGAATCCAGGGAAAGATAGGAAAAGATGCTTAGGATGAATTACACCCATTTTTTTTATCTGATGCATTTGAACTTCTGAGCTGCATAAAACACCACTGGTAAGTGTTTTAATGAAGCATTTTAGTGACAAACTGTATCCTAAAGAGGCTCTTATCAGCACCCAGAACTGCTGCAGCACCTGGCAGTTTGTGGATAACACAAAGTGAGTTCACTGCTGGACCTCTGGGCTGCTTCAGAGCTCTTTATTATCTGTGAAACACTAATGTCCTATTTGCCAGGCCCAGAAGTTGTGCAAAACCTTTCTGCTTGTTATACTAGGCTGGTGATTAATTATTTAGGAAGGAACTTTAAAGTTTTTGTAAACAAAGCAGCGCTGCAAACACCGGAACCTTTTCAGCGCTTTGACGTTACCGGGGAATGTCCAGATCCTGTGGGGTGGGAGCCAAAACCCCCCCAGTTCCCAACCACAGCTGGGCTCACAGCTGGATGGCACAGGGGCAGGGTCCAGCTGCCTCTGGGGAATCCTCCTGCCTGGGAAGGGACCCCTATCCCAGGGCTGGGACCCCATTCCAGGGCTGGGACCCCAACCCAGGGCTGGGACCCCCATGCCAGGGCTGGGACCCCCATGCCAGGGCTGGGACCCCAACCCAGGGCTGGGACCCCATCCCAGGGCCGGGACCCCAACCCAGGGCTGGGACCCCATGCCAGGGCTGGGACCCCACTCCAGAGCTGGGACCCCCATGCCAGGGCTGGGACCCCCATCCCAGGGCCAGGACCCCATTCCAGGGCCCCATCCCAGGGTTGGGACCCTATTCCAGGGCTGGGACCCCATTCCAGGGCTGGGACCCCCATCCCAGGGCTGGGACCCCAAGCCAAGCAGTGCTGGAGCCCCTTGGCTCAGCTTCCTGAGCCTCCTTCTTGTCCCAGGCAAGCAGGGATGGAAGAAGGGAGAGGGTGGGAGCAAAGAAGGAGGCAGGGAGAGGTTGGGGAGCAGAGATGGAGGGAGGAACATTGTGGGATTAGGGATGGACACAGGGACAGGTTGGGGAGCAGGGATGGACACAGGGACAGGGTGGGAAGCAAAGAAGGATGCAGGGACAGGTCTGGAGCAGGGATGGACACAGGGACAGGTTGGGAACAGGGATGGACACAGGGATAGGCTGGGAACAGGGATAGAGGCAGGGACAGGCTGGGAAGCAAAGAAGGAGACAGGGACAAGTTGGGGAGCAGGGATGGAAGCAGGCAGAGGTTGGGAACAGAGGTTGGGATGGAGGCAGGGACAAGCTGGGAGCAGGGATGGACACAGGGACAGGCTGGGAGCAGGGATGGACACAGGGAGTGGATGTGGAGCAGGGATGGACACAGGGAGAGGATGGGGAGCAGGGATGGACACAGGGACAGGATGGGGAGCAGGGATGGACACAGGGATAGGTTGGGGAGCAGGGATGGACACAGGGAGAGGATGTGGAGCAGAGATGGAGGCACAGACACTGTGGGAGCAGGGATGGAGGCAGGGACAAGTTAGGAATCAAAGAAGGAGGAAGGGACATGCTGGGGAGCAGGGATGGACACAGGGACATGCTGGGGAGCAGGGATGGACACAGGGACATGCTGGGGAGCAGGGATGGACACAGGGACAGGCTGGGGAGCAGGGATGGACACAGGGACATGCTGGGGAGCAGGGATGGACACAGGGACAGGCTGGGGACCAGGGATAGGTTGGTGAGCAAAGAAGGAGGCAGGGAGAGGTTTGGAGCAGGGATGGAGGGACGGACACAGTGGGAGCAGGGATGGAGGGATGGACACTGTGGGAGCAGGGATGGAGGGATGGACACAGTGGGAGCAGGGATGGAGGGATGGACACTGTGGGAGCAGGGATGGAGGCAGCAGATGATCCCAGCACAGTCTCTGGGTGCTGCACCACCATCACTCTCCCCACCCTCTCCTGCCTTTATTTACTTCACAGGTATTCCCTAAAATCCATGGAGTAGGAAAAGGATGGGCTTTGTCCAGCCAGGCTGAAGGTGAAGCTCTCCAGCCCCCAAAACCTCCCCTCCTGCATCTGAAATCATCCCTGAGCACTGAGTTATGAAATCACAGAAGTTTCAGTGGAAAACCCAGCTGAGCTGAGGCCCCAACACTGATCCTGGCTGGGAGCACTCAGTCCCACATTCCTCCCTTCTCCCATTTCCCTCCTGAACACCCCCTGGAAGCCATTCCTCACTTCCCAATCACTGTGCCACCACAGCAGCAAGCAGAGTGAAAATGGATAAAACCCAATCAAAAATCACAGAGGAGCTCCTGGGAGTTTATCTGTGTTTCACTGCAACTGATCTTCGCTTGGAAATTACATTAAATCTGAAAGCAGCCCTGAAAAATCCCCTCACCGTGTTACAGCACCCAGCACAACATAATTCAAATTAAAACACATTTCACCTCCTACTGTAAACAGCAGCAAGAAGGCAGAGCAGGGTGTGGTGAACAGCTGGAGCCTTCATTCCAAATGGAGCTGGCAAGTTTAGGCTCCACGATAAAAACCCTGTAGACATTTTGTCTGATAACTGATGAACATCAGCACATTTTCAAACGAGTTGTTCCACTCTCCCAAACACCGGCACCAATTAAAAGCCAAGGCAGATTTTGTTTTTAAAATGCTGGGCCCCGAATAATTTGAGTCATTTAAATGCATCAAATGACTAAAAGTGTGTCTTCTTAGTCATGCTGCATTAGGAAAATCTATTTAAGTGAGGAAAATACACCTACAAGTAGCAACAGCGTGGATTAAACATTGGATTTCAGGTTAGCTCACACCACCAGTGCCTAATAACCACCTTGAAACCAAGCAGAAAAAGGTGATTTGAAGACTTAATGTGTCAAAAAAGAGGAGAGCAGGGAGGATTCTCAGCTCCCAGCAGTACAAAGCATTCCATTGTAGCCTGGGAGGATGAAAATATAGCTGACCATAAATAGCACAGCATCCAGATAACCATGTTGGGGTTTGGATTTTTTTTTTTCCCCTCCCCTACTGAAATATTACCAGAATTCAAGTATCTGCTATCTCCAAAGCTGATCAAAGAGAAAAATATTTAGATTCAGACAAGGGCCTCAACCTTGGAAATATTTATTCATGTGCCTAACTTTAGTTCCAGGACTGCTCACATGCCTGAAATGAAGCCTGTGTGTGTTTGCAAGGAGAAATTACTCCAACTTGTGCCCAGATGAGTAAGAAATGTTGTGAAACCCATGCAGAAGAGAACAGCCAAAAAGTGCTTGCTTGACAGAACTAATCTTTAATTAGGAGATGAACAGTTGCAATAGAAGCTGCTTCAGTGCTTTATTAGTTTCATTTAAATAAGATGCTGCTTGTTGCAGAAAAACCCTCTGAATGAATTATAAATTTCAAAGAAAAGCAGCCAACACAACTGATCGTGCCAAATTCAGGAGGAGAAACAGTCCAGGGCTGATCACTGATCTTTTTTAGGGATATATTTAGAAGGAGAAAAGGAAAACCAAAGGTTATCTCAAAGTCCCCACAAGAAAAACCCAAAATTCTGGATTTAAAAATCTCATCCTAATTCAGGATGTTTCCACCAACTCATGAGTCAATGAGAAGCTTTTGGCCACCATCAGCTCCATGGATTTTGGTGAAAAATGATTTTAACTCACTGAGAATTCCAGAATGGATTGGGTTGGAAGGACCTCAGAGCTCATCCTGCCATGGCAGGGACCCCTTCCCCAGTCCCTGCTGCTCTGAGCCCTGTCCAGCCTGGCCTGGGACACTCCCAGGGATGGCTCAAGATTTGGGGAATGCTGGGCAGGATTGTTCTCTCCTCTTGCTCACACATCCCCAAACAAATCCTGAAAAATCAAATTCTGTTCCTGGGTGACAGGTAAAAAAACATCACTGAACAATTTCAGACTATTCCTAATGCATCCAGCCCCTTTAATATCCATTAAACTTCATTTTCAACACCCTGACTGGACCTCACTGACAGCACTCACAAATTATGCATTTTTGCCTAAATCTAGAAGGTTTTAAATGCTCTGCAAGCACAGTAAGCATTGACATAAAAGCTATTCTGCAAATACCTCCCATAATTTCATCTTGGAGGAGACAGAATGAAAGAGAAGGAAGGAAGGGAAAAAATAAAACAAGGAAGGGAAGGAAAAACAAGGAAGGGAAGGAAAACCAAGGAAGGGAAGGAAAAACAAGGAAGGGAATCTGTTTTCCAGGGTTGTAGAGGCACAGATCCACCAGAGCAGGATTTTAAAAGCCCTGACCAAGGTTTCAGGGGACAGTGCAGCACCAACAGGAGCTGGAGGCTGTTTTGTGTCCCAAGGAAAAGTCCTGGGATAGCCCTGAACCATCACATCCTCTCCATTCTCCTCAGCATGAACAGCAGATTTCTGCTGGGTCATCTCTGCCACGGATCAAAGCACAGGAGCTCAGGAAAACACTGAGTTTTCTCCATAAATTAAAAAAAAAAGAAACTCAAACCCATTGCACACTGATGGCAACAGATTGGACAGGAAAACAGAGAGAAGGCAGAGAGAAGGAGGCAGAGCCTAGGGATGGATTTTTGGGACCTGCAAGGAGGTAGAGAGAAGAAGGCAGAGCCCAGGGATGGATTTTTGAGATCTTCAGGGAGGCAGAGCTCAGGGATGGATTTTTGGGACTTGCAGGGAGGAAGAGCTCAGGGATGGATTTTTGGGATCTGCAGGGAGGCAGAGCCCAGGGATGGATTTCTGGGACTTGCAGAGAGGCAGAGAGAAGGAGGCAGAGCTCAGGGATGGATTTTTGGGACCTGCAGGGAGGCAGAGAGAGGGAGGCAGAGCCCAGGGATGGATTTTTGGGACCTGCAGGGAGGCAGAGCCCAGGGATGGATTTTTGGGATCTGCAGGGAGGCAGAGCCCAGGGATGGATTTTTGGGATCTGCAGGGAGGCAGAACCCAGGGATGGATTTCTGGGACATGCAGGGAGGCAGAGGGAGGAGGCACTGTGAGCTCTGTGTTATTTTTGTGGGAGTCCGAGGCAGCACAGCTGACACAGTGACTCATGGAGGAATCTTCCCTGGCATTATTGACCTTGCACTGCTGACAGCTCATGGACAGGAGGTGCAGCCTCCAGAAAAGAACATGGGAAATGTAGGGAAGGGACTGGAGAGCCCACAGAGCCAACACCTTCTGTGCCAAACCCCCTGAACACCCCCAGTGCTGCATTTGCCTCAATAAAACATCAGCAAATGCCTCCTACTCAATATTCTCTCATTTTTCAGGCCACTAATGTCTCCAGCCATAACCAGAATATGCCATTCCATTTTCCTGCTAGGAGAGAAAATGCAGAGCAGCCAATAGAGCCCATCAGCATATTTCCTGATGGATCAGGGGATGGATCAATGCAAGGGACTGGTGCCATGGCAACCAACGTGCTGAGCAAAACACTTCAACTGGGTTAAGATGAATTTGATAAAAAAAACAAAGTCTGGAAGGCTGGCAAGTTCCATCTGCAGGATGGGGAGGGTCAGGGCTCCAAGAGGGAGGTGTTTCTGTAGGGAAGGAGAATTCCACTGGTGCTTTGCCTTCACAGCTTCCTCTTGGAGCTTTAAAAAATTAAATTTCTATATACAGATGCCTCTCATTCTTGTAGTTGAGGGATTCATCAAGAGGGGTGAAGAGAAGGGAAGGAGAATTCCAGGGAAGGAGAATTCTACAGGGAAAGAGAATTCCACTGGTGCCTTGCCTTCACAGCTTCCTCTTGGAGCTTTAAAAAATTAAATATCTACATACAGATTTCTCTCTCATTTTTGTGGTTGAGGGATTCATCAAGAGGGTGAAGAGAAGGTGGCAGCAGGAGAAGGGAGCAAGAAAAGAGGAAAAAGAAACCAGTTTATAATTATGAAAGAAAAACAGAACGCAAAGATAAATCTTCTCCATAAAGCAAACAGCAAGGATTTGGAGATTTGCCTCCACACATGGAATTTCCTGATGACACAGGAATGCACCATCATGCTATGGCCTGTAAAAATGACAAGCAGGCTACTCTGGGTTTACTGCAGCAGCTGCAGCTCTTCCCTCACTGTCCTTCCCTGCAAAGCCCTGAGGTGGGAAGGGTTTCAGTCAGAAAATGAAGAAGAAAAGCATCTCCAGAGGAGTCCCATCCACAGTTCAGCCATTCACTCCCAGCCCAAGCAAGTGCCTCAGCTATTTTCCATGACACAAGCACTTGGATTTTTCCAAGAGCTGATGTCAGGGCTTTTCATGGAGAAAGAGCTGCATTGACAGGGCAGGCAGGGAAGGAGGGCTTCCCCAGCTCCATCTCAATGTGCCCTTTGTGCTGCTCTGCTGCTCGGGCCAGCACCCTGCAAGAACTTTGAGTCCCCAAGAAACTCTGCAGAGGGGAGGGCACAGGGACATTTCCAGCAGCCAGAGCTGTTCTTCCACTCCTGACTGATTTCCAAGGCTCAGAAGCAGCAGCAGCTTTCCCTCTGCAGGCCCTGAAGCTGTCACACAAGGCCATTTATTGTTGAATATCCCTGCAAGGGGCTGCAAGCAGCCAAATTAATGAAAACTGGGGAGGGGGCACTGGAGGGAATGTAAATAAACCAGGCTGCTCATGTTTCCTTAATGCTGCCTTCAGATTCAGCCTAAAAGCAAGATTTGAGTAATAGGGGGAAGGTTTGGCCACTGAATGTGGCTCAGAGCAAGCACAAAACCCGCTCAGAAATTGGTGGGGAATGGAGGTTGCCAAGTCCCAGGTGATTTCCTACTGGTTTCCCAACGTGACTGTTTACAAATTACTGAATCTCTGTTTTCACCTCTGGGACAGAAAAAATTTGACAGCTTTGAAATGGAAAAAAAATTAAACACCACAAACGCTGAAAGAGGCCAAGTGTTTTCTTAAAAAGACTTCCAGAAAATTTATCATGACAAAAATTTACACAAAGTGAGCCCCCAGCACCATGAAAAGGAACATTCAGGATTTGTTCCTTTCCAAGCTTTGACTGCATGACCCATTTAATACAAGTGACCAGGTACAGGAGAAAGGTCAAGCTTGTGATTTCAGAAGTTATGACCCAATTTTCTCACTCATTTATTTATTTTGAAGAAGGCCATAGACAAATATTCCCAGGCCTAGAGAGCTCAAGCTTCCCTGTAGCAAGAAAAAGCTGAAATGTGTGGTTTGGCCATACTAGAAGAGCCCCAAAATATCCAATTTAATAGAATAATTATATTTTCACACCATCTCATAAATACATTTTCACACCATCTTTGCATCCTGAGCTTTTGCTGTTTGGAAGAAGGGAAGGAAGAGGGGTAGAACACGTTTGCTGTGATTCATTCCTCCAGCTTTCACTTCTGAAAAATCCCTTTAAACCCCTTTGCCCAGAGCCTGAAAGAATCAAATCCAGCACTGGGGTTTCTTGCACAGACAGGGCGTGGAGTCCAAATTAACCTGCCCTCCCTAAACTGCAGCTAATTACAGGGAAATGAAATGTTTGCTTTGCTTGCCAATAATTGCAGAACGCAGAGCTGGCTCGGCGGCAGCTCCTCCTCCACGGCGTCTGCAACAGCTTCCCAGTGAACTGCCCCAAAAAATACAGGAATAAACCAATTTTCTTTTCCTTAAGCAGAGCAGAGAGACCCAAAGCTGGGGAGTGCCACGGGGTTGGGTTTGCTTTCACCTGACACACACACACACACACCCAGGGCTGGGATCACTCGTGCTGCTCTTGCATTTCATTGGGCACCAAGCCCAGTTCCTTATTAATGCCATACCCAGCTTGTGGTTGTTATGAACCAGCAACGAGCCTGGTGTGGAAACAGTCCTTAAAAACAGCAAAAGACAGCAATTAGAAAGGGAGGAGGAAAAAAAAAAACTCATCCCCAACACAGAGCGCACGTAATACAACTGGAAATGTAGCTTTCAAAATAGCATAATGCTGCCTCCAATTAGGCAGCTTGAAGTTTTGCAAATATATGTACAAGGTTCAGAGGCACAGAGGAGTATTTGGCCCAGAGTTCACATTTCTGGGGAGTGAGTGAAGTTGCCTGGCACAGGAACACCACACCTCCACAGCTTGGAAGGACTGAGAGTGTACTAAAGAACCTGCAGTAAGCTAAATAAATAATAATAAATTTATTTTAAAATTATAAAATAGGTTAAAAAAAATTTAGTATTCCTCCTGTGTGTCTTTCAAAAGATGCTTTAAAGAAGTGACAAGGCCAAGCTGTTGTGCCCCTCAGCATTGTCAGCTTTGCCTGGTTTATTGTGGCCACCAAGGTGAGCAGAGGAAAGGATGGGAGAATTGGGATTCTTCAAAATTGAGATTATTCAGTCTGCACAAGAATTGGGATTCTTGAAAATTGGGAAAGGCTGGGAGAATTGGGATTGTCCAGACAGGAGAAGAATTGGGATTCTTCAAAATTGGAAAAGACTGGGAGAATTGGGATTGTCCAACCTGGAGAAGAATTTGGATTCTTCAAAGTGGGAAAGGCTGGGAGAACAGGGATTGTCCAGGTTAGAGAAGAACTGAGATTCTTCAAAAGTGGGAAAGGCTGGGAGAATTGGGATTGTCCAACCTGGAGGAGAATTGGGATTCTTCAAAGTGGGAAAGGCTGGGAGAATTGGGATTGTCCAGGTTAGAGAAGAACTGGGATTCTTCAAAGTGGGAAAGGCTGGGAGAATTGGGATTGTCCAACCTGGAGAAGAACTGGGATTCTTCAAAGTGGGAAAGGCTGGGAGAACTGGGATTTTCCAGCCTGGCTTTGGGGTGACCTTGTTGTGGTCTTCCAGGAGCTGAAGCAAAGATGGAGAGGCTCTTTGCCAGGGCTGGGGTGACAGGGTGAGGGGCAATGGCTCCAAACTGACGGACAGCAGGGTTAGGTTGGATATTGGGAAGGAATTGTTCCCTCAGGGTGGGCAGGCCCTGGCACAAGGTGCTCAGAGAAGCTGTGGTGGATCCCTGGCAGTGCCCAAGGCCAGGCTGGAGCACCCTGGGACAGTGGAAGGTGTCCCTGCCCATAGGACTGGGTGACATTTGAGGTCCCTTCCAACCCAAACCACCCTGGGGTTCTGTGATTTCCCCTGACAACACCAGCAGCACTTTCCCCCGTGGATTTACACATTATCAGCCTGTCTGCCCTCCTGCACACCCCAAAAGTTTCATTAAGTTACTCCTTTGACAAACGAGGTCAGCAGGCACCTTGCCTTAATTTAAATTTCCCTTCAGCCCTCGTTAGGTTGTTTTAAAGGTTCACGTGCCTTCACTGCTCTGGAAATGTAAACCAAGACTTGCCTGCTCATCAGAAGCAGCAGTTTATGAGTTCAAAGCTAAACAGACACAACCCAAAAGCATTTCCAGCCCTGCCTTCCCTTCTCCCACTCACTGATGAACCTTTGGCCAAATTACACCCATTGTGCATGGGATGTGCAGACAACATCCACCCCTCTGACCTCTGCAGAGCTTCTAAATATTTCCCAGCTGCCATAAACTAATTTACAGTTAATATGTCTAAAACCACCCAAAGGCAAAGTGCTCCCAGTGGCTTAATTTACACCGAGGGAAAAATTGGATCCACAACTTTACAAAGGAAAGCTGCAGCACGGAGGGAATCAAGAAATCATTACCATGGTGTTGCTTAACCTGTACAGTGTATTTTTAGCTCTTAGTCCTTCACAGTTAATTCTGCTCAAGTTTTACTCCTGTAAATACAAACACCAAGGGTAACCAAACTATTTGAGCCTAAATTCCAAGCATGCAACAAAATGAGCATTTCACCTTGCTGGCTTTCCACACCTCCCAGCAGGGTTTGTGTCCCAGCATTCCCTCAGATTTTAGAAGCATCCATGGAAAGTTTCTCCATTATACATTGCAGTTTCCCAAAAAAGAGAATGTGATGTCAGCTCAGTTATAAAGAGATTAGCAGGGCTGTATAGTGGAGTTGGAGATATCTCAGTTGTTTCAATGGCCCTAAGAAAAAGAAAGAGGCTCCTGGGATATGCAAACCTATTATTTCAGCCATAAAACACAAGAGGAAAGATGCACATAGCACACATTGCACGAGGAGGGAAAAA
This sequence comes from Geothlypis trichas, assembly GCA_009764595.1. Taxonomy (NCBI): domain Eukaryota; kingdom Metazoa; phylum Chordata; class Aves; order Passeriformes; family Parulidae; genus Geothlypis; species Geothlypis trichas. Next base: position 5,949,290 of record CM019922.1, read on the forward strand.
ATGTACACAGGCATTTGTGGCATGCTTTGCTCCTTCCCATTTCATCTCCCCTCCATCTAAACTACAGCAAAAATCCAGAAATATCAAATGGGAAGGACTGGAGCAGAACACAGGATTAGGATTTCTCAGCAACATCAAGCCCTGCTTTTTCCACTGTAAAATGGAAGATAAAAATCCAGGAGTGAAGCTCTTTGTAAAATGGCTCAAGATCCTGAGAACAGCCTGTGAGCCAAACCCAGAGCTATTAATAGGCCTCTGGATGTGTTTGTATTAGTATTTGCCTCTTGGGACTTGTAAAATAAATAAAAATACAAGCAAAAGAGAAAAAAAAAAATCCAAACAAATATTTAGTCAGGAAAGCTCCCAGCTGCTAAAAGATGACTGCAGCAAAATTCTCCAAAATATGTGGAAGGGGTTTGGAGATAACCAAGGCAGCAGGAACAGCAATGCCAGATTGGAGCTGCTCCCCCACTGGGTTCAGTGACACCTTCAGCTCTTGGTGCCTCCCCCTCATCACGCAGCATGATGACAACTGCCAGCCCTCACTGGCTGTATTTATATTTATATTTTATAAAAACAACAAATCCCCTCAGCATCTTAAAGCCTTTCTACATCACAATCTCATCATTAGTACAAACCACTGCGTTTTCTCTCAGTGCTGATGGCTGTCACTGTATCAACACTGCCTCAAATCTGTCCACACCATCACTGGGACTGATACAATTTGTTTAAATTTCAGAACACTTTACAATAAAATAATAAAAACCAAATAAAACAGGGAAAAATGTATTCAGAAAAATAAACCCCACCCAAAACACTCAGAGATGGTTGCTTGAGCACCAGCAGCTAATTTAACATCAACATGCATAAAATATCAACTTATCAAAAATCACATTCCCTGTGGCTGCTGAGGAGGCTCTGGTATGGAATTCCTGGGAAATGGAAAGAAGGGAGAGCAGCCAGCATCTACATCCAAAGCATCTTTCCAGGCTGTCAAAACCTTTGTTCTTCAGCTCAGCCACCAAGACACAGATTTCCACAGCAAACACACTAAACTGGCCATTTTCATAGCAAAAACACAAAGGAGTAACTCAGGTTCACGCAGCAGCTATTAAAAGATGAAAGAAGAAAAACCTAAAAGGAGACAAACCTCCCCTTCCCAGTAGAAATTAAAGGAAAATTCTTTTTCTCTGCTGTGCACCCAAGGCAGGTGCTGTGGCTCAGGGAAGGGAACAAAGGCTCAGCGTTACCTGTTCCACACGCCAGAGGCAGCTGAGCAGGGCCATCCCCAGGGGCCATGGCAGGGAGGGCTCTGATCCCAAATCCTCCCGTCCCTGCAGCCTCCGGGGCTCGGGGATGCTCGGGAGGAACCCGCGGATCGCTCGCTGACCACGGGGGGAGGGAGAAACTCCACCTCCCCTGTCCCACCTCCTCCTCCTCCTCCTCCTGCCAGGCACAGCACGGGCACAGCAGCAGGGCTGGAAGATATTTATCTGTATGGCTGTATCGGGGGATGTGGTGGGGTTTGTGAGCGTCTGTATGCGTGAATATCGTTATATGCATATATACATATATATATACACATAATATCTAAATAGATACATAATACATAAACATATAGAAACATACAATATATATATAATATATAAATATATAATTACAAATATATATTACCTGTTTTGTTTATGTTTTGGTTGGTGAGCAGCTATATGTGCGCATACAATTATATGCATATATATATATATATATATATATATATATATATAATATCTAAAAAGATACATAATACCTAAACATATAGAAACATATAATATATATATTATATATAAATACATAATATATAATATGTGAATATATTATATAATATATTATATAAATATATAATATATAAATATATATTACCTGCTTTGTTTATGTTTTGGTTGGTGAGCAGCTATATGTGCACATAAAATTATATGCATATATACATATATATATATACACATAATATCTAAATAGATACATAATAGATAAACATATAGAAACATATAATATATATATTATATATAAATACATAATATATAATATGTGAATATATTATATAATATATAAATATATAATATATAAATATATATTCCCTGCTTTGTTTATGCTTTGGTTGGTGAGCGTCTATATGTGTGTATATAATTATATGCATATATATATATATATATATATATATATAGACACATAATGTCTAAATAGATACATAAAACATAAACATATAGAAACATATAATATATATAATATATAAATATATAATTATAAATATATATTACCTGTTTTGTGTATGTTTTGGTTGGTGAGTAGCTATATGTGTGCATATAATTATATGCATATATATATACATAATATCTAAATATATACATAATATATAAACATATAGAAACATATATATAATATATATTATATATAAATATATAATATATAATAAGTAAATACATTGTATAAATATATAATATATAAATATATATATTACCTATTTTGTTTAGGATTTGGTTGGTGAGCATTTATATGTGTGCATATAATTATATGCATATATATATATATATATATATATATATATATATATATATATATATATATACATAATATATAAACATATAGAAACATATAATATATATATTATATATAAGTACATAATATATAATATGTAAATATATTATATAAATATATAAATATATATTACCTGCTTTGTTTATGTTTTGGTTGGTGAGCAGCTATATGTGTGCATATAATTATATTATAAATAAAAATTTTATATAGAAATATATAGATTTATGTATTTTATATATATCTATAATATATAGTATATATAATATGTATTTACATATATAAATATAAATATTATTTATATATATATATATAATATAAAATAAATATATATAAATATATATAAATATTGATTTGTGTGCATTCCAGCCAGGAAATCCCAGCACTGCCCCAAGGAGCTGCATCACGAGGCCCAGGAACAAAGGCTTGGCAGAGGGCACTGAGATTTTCCCCTCAATCCACTCCAGCCTTGCCCAGGGTCAGGCTGTGCCACGCTGGGCACCAGGAAAAGCAGAGCCCAGCACTGGAAACCAAAACCTCTGGAAGCTTCCAGAGTGGGGAGGCAGGGATGAAGGAGAGGGCAGCACTGCCCTGTCACCAGGAAAAATCTGGAAATATATTTTCTGGAAAAACCCCTTCACCAAGATTTCTCTCCTAGGAAGCTGGGAAGGTGGTTGCTTCATTAGTTTCATAGTTTTAAGGCACCAATTTTCATTTTACTGTTCAAGTAGATGGAAAAAGCAGCTAAAATAAATGAATAATTGATTACTATAACAATACATCATCTGTCAAACTTTATTCTTCTGTGTCATTTCCTTATCCTAAAAGCAAATTGCAAATACCACTAAGAGTAAGGAGGCTGTGACAGAAATAGTTACAGAGAATTTTAAAATATTACTCTAATATAGAGTAATACAGAGTAATAACCATTTCTCTAATACAGAGATTATAGAGATTAAAGATTATAGATAGATCTATAGATTATATACAGTATTACTCTATATTAGTTATAGAGTAAATTGGTTTTGCTTATTAGCAAAATGCACATATCATTAAGAGAAAGGAGGCTGTGACAGAGATGGTTACAGAGTATTTGAGAATACTCTTTATTAGTCTATATTAGAGTAATACAGAGTATTTATTACTCTTTGTTACTCTATATTAGAGTAATACAGAGTAATAACCATTTCTCTAACACGGAGATTATTGATTATAGAGATCAGAGATTATAGATTGATCGATAGGTTATAGAGTGTATAGAGTATTACTCTCTATTAGTTATAGAGTAAATTGGTTTTGCTCATTAGCAAAACACACAGACCATGAAGAGAAAGGAGGCTGTGACAGAGATGGTTATGGAGTATATTAGAGGATTTTACTCTATATTAGTTATACAGTGAATTGTTTTGATTTATCAGCCAATCACCACCAAGCTCTGTTGAGGCTCTACAAATTCACAAGTTTTTCTTCCATATCTTTCAGCCTTCTGTCTGTATCCTTCCAGCATCCTTTGTATAGCCTAGTGGAGCATTCTTTAATATATTATAGACCATAAAATAACAAATTGGCCTTCTAAGAACACGGGGTCAGATTCACCATTCCCCCCTATGTGCAAACACCAGACTGCCCCTCTGTGCCAGGCACTGAGGCAAACCCAGAGCTCCAACCAGGGGGGCTCTGAGGTTTTTGGAGTGGTGAAGGCCCAGGGAAGGGCTGCAGGGGGAAGGGGCTGTTTGCTTTTTCTGCCCCAATAAGCTAATGAAGTTTGGGAGCAGTGCTGGCGGGACAGAAATTTCTTCACGCTACACTGTCTGTTTGTGTTTGATTAATGTAAATCTTCCCAGGGCTGAGCACGCCCCGGGCTCCAGCTCCCATTAACCAGCCACAGTGCCACGTACAGCCTGAGCAGGGCAAAACCAAGATCTCTATTTTAGTCCTTGCCATAAACCCCAGAGAACTCCACCAAACTCATTTCTGGTGAGTTGATTTGAATTACATTCCTCCTCAAGAAATTCTGCTTTTTTTTCTCCTTCCTCAAATTAAAAAATGAAACTGCAGCCATCCACTTTAATATATTAATGACTTATTTTCTGTTTAGATTATTTTCTGTTTAGATTATTTTCTGTTTAGATTATTTTCTTTTCAGATTAGTTTCTTTTCACATTTCCTCAGTTCTCATGACCAAATGTTTTAGCCTGTCCAAAGGATGCTGGTACCAAACATCATCTCCAAGCCACAACTGCAGCAAGGCTGCAATTACCCAAAAGACAGGAAGCCAAAGAAATCAACTCCTACCCTTCCATCTCCCTGCTCCATGCAATCATTTCCCTGCCAGAACTTGTATTTTCCATGCTTCTCCCTTTCCCAGTGGCAGGCATTATCATTTTTGAAATAGCAGAGGGCTCCGTCTCATTGGTTCCTATTTTGAAACGTTTGCCCAGCTCCTCAATTTTCTAGGAATTTCACAAATCAGAAAATGTCAGCTGTCCAGAAGAAAATGGGAAGCAGAGGGAAGGAGAAAGCCAGGCCAGGATCAGCTCAGATCCTCACAGGAACATTCCTGGCACAATCCTCAGGAAGGGAAAAAATGATCAATATTGGGATTTTCAACCAGTGTGGAATGACAGAGTTAATGAAACCAGGGAAAAGGGGCTGAAAATCCCAGTTTATTATTCATGCCTGAGTGAGAATCACATGCACCAAACAGCCTCTGCTGAGGGTGTCAAAACCGAGGTATTTTTAAACTTGGGTTGCATTCTAAAATCAAGCATTTCCACATTTTTCTCCCTAATGCTCCTCATTATCAAGTGAAACACAGATGGGCCAATTTAAAAGACCAATAAACCTTAATTTACTAAAGGATATTTTGGTTAAAACATTGATATTTCCTATTTCCTTCACTGTACAGAGCAAATTCACATTTCCCAGCTGCCTGCCTCAGTTTACCCCTACCACCAATTCATGGTTGCAGGTTGCTTTACAATCATAACAACACATAAAACATAATAGATTATTATGTATTATTTCATATATTTTATCTATTTATTTATATCTTTTACATATTTATGTCTTTTTATATGTGTTATATGTGTTATATATATATGTATTATTATATATTATATTATATACATATATATGTTATACTTGCAAGAAGACCCTCAAATTCATCCATTTTAAATTTTCAAGCAAAATATTGAACTTGAAGTCATTAAAGTCAGTGAGGAGGAACCAGGAATACAAAAGGAAAATGCTTCAAGGCTTTTAACTCAGAAGGGACATTTTCAATTCCCTCAAACATAACAATTCTGTTGCTGGCATGAGCACTTGGGAAAATAAATGCATTTGTACCATAAAACAAGCTTAAAAGGGTCAGAAATGGATATTGCAGCTCCTCTTTGTTCCAAAGGAGTCAAACAGACTTTGAAGAATCCAAATGAAATTTCAGCCCATCAGGAAAAACATTTAATATTTAAAAAAAGGACTTTAGGGCACAGTCATGTAAGATTTAACTGTTGTCTGCAAATTTTTTTGCTTCTGGAAATAAGTAACTTAAAAAAATTAGAGAATTAATTTTTATTTCTATTTTATCAACAGTTTTTGGGAGAAAGCAACACAATACATCCCTTTCAAGTGCAAAGCAACACAGCTGCCAGGAAACAGTGGAAAAACAAGAAAAAATCAGGAATGGAAGCTTCTATCTTGCTTCCTACTCTGATTTCCCAGATTTCCTTCCCCCAGCACGCTCAGTCACAGGACATAATAAGAAAACAATTTGGAGGAGGGGAAAAAAAAATGACCATAAAAAGCAAGAAAGTCTGATGCAATCAGGTTTTTTAGGAGAAATTGAAGAGATAGCCAAGAAATGGCGAGGACTGGAAATGGAATATCAGTGTTTTAAATCCACGGGGATTTCTACAGTCCTGGACAACAGCAGGGAAGGAAGATAAGGAAAAAGTATGGAAAAAAGACATAATTATAACAGAAATCTCTCCTAAGAACATGGGGAAGATGGAGTAGGAATAAGAAGTGATTTAGAGAGTTGTCTTGGCCTATTTAAAGAATAATAAAAATAATGAAAATAAGTGTTTCTAAAGTATCACACAAGTTCCAACCCTCAATATCCCAAAATTTGCCAATCTCTGTGCTCCATCCTCTTTACTAGGAACAGCAATTTTGGTGTTCCCAAACATTGGTATCAATGGCCTTTGGTAACAACCCCATTTAGAGAGTTGTATTTGCCTAATTACAGTAAAGAACAATAAAATTAATGAAAATTAGCTGTTTCTAAAACATCACACAAGTTTCAAACCTGAATATCCCAGAATTTTGAAACCACTGTGCTCCACCTTTCCTTGCAAGGAACAGCAATTCTGGTCCCCAATACTGATTAAGGAATTCTCTCCTCTTTACAAAGCTCCTCTCCTGGTTCAATCCCAGCTCAGTGCTGGCCAGGCTGGCCTTTGGTAAATATTTACACAGAATTTCCAGACCTTTCCCCCAGCAAGGAGCAGGCCTGGGAAAAGCAGAACTTCCCAGAACTTCCCAGAACTGCGCAGGGCGGGAGGCGAGCGCTCCCCAAGGAATGAAATCCCCACCCCTGGGAAAGGATCCAGCAGGATCCAACATCCCTGGATATTTGGCACATCCCACCCTGCAGGGCTGGGGCAGGAAATCCTCAGCTCCAGCTCCCCAAATTCCCAGGATAATGTTTGGGATATTGGAACTGCCCCTGGAAGTGTCCAAGACCAGCCTGGGATAAAATCGCCTTTAAGGTCCCTCCAAACCCTCCCCAGGCTGGGATTCCATCATGTGGCATTTGCAGTTTAGTGAGGCCAACCTCACTCAGAATTTGTGGGAAATTCAATCAGGTATGGATGAAAAAATTCAATCAGGTATGGATGAAAAAATTCAATCAGGTATGGATGAAAAAAATCTGTTATTGGTAAAGAATTCCATGCAGGAACCACCAGGATATGGGACAGAGGGACACTGGCATTTTAAGCAGTGAATGCCTAATATTATAAAACATCACATCAATGAATAAAAACTTTCCAACACTTTTAATTAGCCCCAACAATGATCAGTGAGAAAATGGCTGCCCAATTCCCCCATCAGAATATAAAATCACCTTTAAGGTCCCTCCAAACCCTCCCCAGGCTGGGATCCCATCATGTGGCATTTGCAGTTTAGAGAGGCCAAACCTCACTCAGAATTTTTGGGAAATTCAATCAGGTATAGATGAAAAAATTCAATCAGGTATGGATGAAAAAAATCTGTTATTGACAAAGAATTCCATGCAGGAACCACCAGGATATGGGACAGAGGGACACTGGCATTTTTAAGCAGTGAATGCCTAATATTATAAAACATCACATCAATAAATAAAAACTTTTCAACACTTTTAATTAGCCCCAAAAACTATCAGTGAGAAAATGGCTGCCCAATTCCCCTATCAGAATATCCAAATACTCCACAGAGCTTTTTACTAGCACTGAATCCCACACATCACATCAATAAATAAAGAACTTTTTAAAACTTCATTAGGCCCAAAAATTTTCAGTGAGAAAACGCCTGCCCAATTCCTCCATCAGAATATCCAGATACTCCACAGAGCTTTATATTAGCACTGAATCACATCAATAAATAAAAAACTTTCTAAAACTTTATTAGGCCCAAAAATTTTCAGTGAGAAAATGCCTGCCCAATTCCCTCATCAGAATATCCAGATACTCCACAAAGCTTTATATTAGCACTGAACCCCTAACATTGAACACATAACATCAATAAATAAAAAACTTTCCAACACTTTTTATTAGCCCCAAAAATTATCAGTAAGAGAATGGCTGCCCAGTTCCCCCATCAGAATATCCAATTACTCCACAGTTTTTTATATTTAGCACTGACCCTTGTTCTCTCCCTTTTCTTTAGGCTCAGAATGTTCATTTCTCCTATTTTATATCAAGGAACAAAGTCCATCCCACACATCCTAAATAAACAGGAACTAGCAGAAGACTGCTACGTGTTTTTTGCTGATTTTTTTTTTTTTGAAAGAGAATATGCAAATATTAAAGCACAGACAAGAAGAAATGTAAGAAATCTGACATATTTCAGCATGGACTCAGAGTCCACCCCATGACCTCCACCTTTCAGACACACCTGAGTCTTTCCAAGCACCAAAATCCTGCCCTGCTCTGTCAGTACATCCCACAAAAAGCCATGAAGGTGTCAGAGGCACAGAACTGCACTTTAATCAAGCGTGGGGAATTGAAAATTTTCTTTTCTCCACCAAAAAAACAGTCTGTGTGCTGTCTCAAAACCTTTTATTGCTCTACAAGCAGCACAGGACTAAGAAATTTTTTTCTCTGGGTATGTTTTATGGAGAGCAGCAGACAACCTGATGAAGAATTGAGTTAATATTTGATGTGAGGATCCCAAGCAGGCTGGGTTACAGAAGAGGCAGTGGAAGATAAAGACACAGCAGCTCCCTCACAGGAACTTCTGCAAGTCAGAGGAGATAAAATCATCATTTTCCAAACCCACTGCTCCACACAGACCAACCCTTCATTACCTCAGCTCCTTCCATTGCTGGGACTTATCCAGGAAAACAAAAAAAACTGAGGTTCAGGAAGAGGAAATTGTTTTTGCAGTAAAAAAGGAGACAAAAAATGGACAATTGAAGTGGGAATGCTGCTCAGATCAGCCATTCTGCCTCACATCAGCACCAGAACTCCTTGTTTTAAAAAAAGAACTAACACCTTGTGATGCACAGAAAATATCACAGATATTTGGCACCTCCAACTTATTTAGGAAGGAAATGCACAGGCCAGAATTCCTGCAAACTTTCAATATTGTTCAACTATTTTGCTATATACTATTCAACTATATTGCTATATTTTTCAATTATTTTGCTATATACTTTTATATTATGTAAGATATACTTTTATATGAATTATGAGATTGTAAATATAAATAATGCATAATATTGCAGATATTCATATATATTATATGAATAGAATCTATTCTATATTATATATTATTATACATATATTATCATACATATATTATATATTATGTATTATATATAATATATTATATGTTATATATTATATGTTATATATTATATGTTATATATTATATGTTATATATTATATATTATATGTTATATATTATATGTTATATGTTATATATTATATATTATATATTATATATTATATATTATATATTATATATTATATATTATATATTATATGTAAGCAAATGTTTTTAGGATGGAGATGAGAATGCCTTGAGAAAAACCCTCAATTTTTCAAGTACAATCATGGGCTGTAACAGTCACTGAATGAAACCTGAGTGCAGCATCTGCACCATGCCAGGGAAAATTCAAATTAAAGCAGGCACAGAAGATATAAAATATTAAATGCCATGCAGAAGTACTACCCACAAAGGGAAAAACAAAAAGTGATTTACACAGGGGAGAAACTGATCGAGTGAGTGGGTGGGAAAATCAACTTTCTTGCTGGAGATAGAACTCAATTTATTATTTAGGATGATTCAGCACCCAAATCCTGTGCTCTGGACAAAAGCACCTCCTGAGCAAAAAGCCCAGCTCAGCACAAGTTAGGCTTAGACTGGCAGCCCAGCTTAGAGTCAATCATTACAAGGCTGGAGCACAGCTGTCTGCTTTGAATGCACGGCTGCATTAACCCTCAGCAAAGTGCTTCAAAATCAGCCCTAAAAAAATAAATAAAAATAAAAAAGAGAACACTGAATCATTCAAACTTTCAGCACAAAATCTTAACTCTGAGCATTTGCTGCTAATAGATATTACTGGAGTGATCTAAGCCAAGAAAAGAATTACAGAAAATTATCATTTTCGACTGTGTCACCCAACAAGCAGCTGAATGGTTTCTACAGACAGTAATTAAAATAAGAAAGTTCTGGTACAAATATGGAAACTGATTAAAAGACAGCTGTGAAGTCTGCTAAATCTGTGATCGAAAAAAAATAAATCTGCACAAGCAAAACATGAAAGATCCTTTATGAAAGAGAATCCTCTTTCAGTTTCATTGTCTTCTGCCATAGGAAAATGAGTTCTGTGGAGCTGCATGGAAAAGGTCACCGAGTTTCCTTCCTTGATCTTTCACCATGAACAATTTTAGAAGGCATTAAACATTTCAGAACAGCCTATCTAAACAAATTTTTGCTTATCCTGTCATTGAATTAAGCTCAACCAATTCCAGTAAGTCTGACCCAAAAAAAAAAAAAAAAGCCCCCCCAAAGCAGCTCTAAAATGTAATATTTATGCCAGCCACTAAATGCAAATTTGAGTTCATGCCAAAACAGCATAAATTAGAAAAAAGTCATTATTCTATAGCTGACAATTTGAAAAGAGAGCAGTGAGAGCTGGGAAACTCCATTTGCTAAAGCAAAATCCATTTCATTCACAGCAAACTGACCACAGCTGTTAAATCTGTGTCATAACTCAGAGAGGGAGAAAAAACCCAGCACCAGTTCATGGATTTAGCACTCAATACCTTGTTCTGCCTCACTCCAGGGCTGGGAATTGTCAGCAATAAATACTTCCAGGCCTGTAAAACTCCATGAACTGCTCACTATTTGTCATGAAGCAGGGAGGGAGGGGCACAGCTTCATTTATTCTTTCCAAAGAATTTTGCAGGTCGCTTTTGAATTCACCGTAAATTTCATCCCAGCCCAGTTTTACAGCACAAAACATGAACAGGCTCAAGGACAGGATCAAACATCAAAATGTTGACCCCAGAACAAGTCAGGGCTGGTTTTATCATTGTTCCATCCCACACTTGCAGCCTTACAGACCCGAATTCAAAAAGCAGGGAAGAAAAACCCAAGTGAAAATGCAATTTAGCAATACCTGTACTCACAGCCCCAGCCTCTGAAAAGGCATAAATCTATTTTTTAATGCAATAAAACACAGTTTTATTATACCACTGCTTCAGCAGAACAAAAACCACACAAATTTAGATTTCCCAGTGTTTCCAGGTACTGTTAATGAGCCAATCACCAGTTTATATCCCTCAAAATTCACTTTATTTCTGCCTCTGTCCTCCATGCAATATTGGGATAACCCACAGCCTTCTCCATCTCCCTTCCCCTAAAGCCCAGCACACACAGGGAGGAAATGAAGGTTTCAAACCTTGCCAGGAAGTTTTATTGTTTAACTCCAATTTTATTGTTTAACTGCTGCATCTGCCCCTGGTTTGAGATTCCACAGCAGGAACACTCACACAGCTCCCTGCCCCTCCTCTGAGGGCCTGGCAGCTGATTCACCTGAATTTTTCATTATTTACTCATCATATATTTGTACTGTGCTGGACATGAGGTGCTTCCTGCTCCTCAGCAGGGCAGAAAGCAGGGAAATTTTAACCCAGTGCCTGCTTTGCAGGTAACATTTGATCATCAAATAGATAAAATGAAGTGTTATAATTTGTTTTGGCAGAGCATGCACACAGGTCACCTAAAGAAAGCTGAATTATTCATCAAATAGACAACATTTAGTGTTATAATTTGTTTTAGCAGAGTATGCCCACAGCTCACATACAGAAAGTTGAATTATTCATCAAATAGACAACATTTAGTGTGATAATTTCTGTTTTAGGACAGCATACACACAGCTCACATACAGAAAGTTGAATTATCCATCAAACAGAAACCAAAAAAATTTTAACCCAGTGCCTGCTTTGCAGGTAACATTTGATAATCAAATAGACAACATTTAGTGTTATAATTTCTGTTTTAGCAGACCACACACACAGCTCACATACAGAAAGTTGAATTATCTGTCAAACAAAAATCAGGGAAATTTTAATCCAGGGCCTGCTTTGCAGGTAACATTTGATCATCAAATACACAACACAAAGTGTTATAATTTGTTTTAGCAGAGCAGGCACACAGGTCACCTAAAGAAAGTTGAATTATCCATCAAATAGATAACATAAAATTTTATAATTTGTTTTAGCAGAGCATACACACAGCTCACCTACAGAAAGTTGAATTATCCATCAAACAAAAATCAGAAAAATTTTAACCCAGTGCCTGCTTTGCAGGTAACATTTGATAATCAAATAGACAACATGAAGTGTTATAATTTGTTTAGCAGAGCATGCACAGCTCACCTACAGAAAGTTGAATTATCCATCCAATACACAACATGAAGTGTTACAATTTGTCTTAGCAGAGCAGGCACACAGCTCACCTACAGAAAGTTAAATTTTGCTGGCTGTTAGCAGCTGGATCAGAGTCACCCATGCCTGATAAAAACCACAACTCTCTCCCTGTTTGCTGTCCTGGCAAACTCTAAATGCCTAAACAGCCCTTCATTTCCAATTCCCAAACAGCCCTTCATTTCCAATTTCCAATTTCTTCAACCAGGCACATTCATCACCCATCAGCTGTCCACATGTCACAGGAAGAATTGAGAGTTCGAAAATTTCGTTATTTGATTTGTTTAAAATTAAAAATTTTTGGTTTTGTCGATAAGGGTTAATAACTTCAGTAGGAATATTTACTTAGGATAAATTGTTTAAAAGATGGATTAATTTTGAGGAAGCTAATTCGAGCTTTGCATTTGAGAGCATTGAGGATTGATTGATTGAGGGATGGATGACTGAGGTATTAATATTATTTAATTTGGGTTTTGATTGTTAGAATGTATTATTATTTGTGTTTGAGTGTGGTGCTAAGGAGCGCTGGTTTTGAACTTTAACGACAGAGGTTTGCTTTTAATGTTAAATAAAGAATGACAATATTTAGAAAGATGCTTTTTTTTGGTATCGAGGGTATACAGAAAGGTGATTTGGTGCAAATGGTTTCACGTGGCAGCTTTTTCCAAGATGACTTGGTTTATTTTAAGCAAAGCAACAAGGTTTTTTATCAGAGTTTAACTGTTTAACTGTTTAACTGTTTAACTGTTTAACTATTTTTATCAGAGTTAACCTGTACAATTCACCTGGACCCAAGCTCTGAGAATTCCCTAAAATCCCAGGTTCTGACAGGGCTCCTCACTGCCACCCAGCTCCTCGCTGTATTTTACATTTATTCGAATTTACTGCCACAGCAAAGCGATCCAAATCAACTCAGAGGAGAAGATGGAGAGATTTCACATTGAAATTCACAATTTAAATAAACAAATCCTAGTCCTTGTTTGAAGTGGCCAGAGTCCCTTTGTGCTCATCCCCAAAACCAATTACAAAGCACCTTTTTTATTTAACAAAAAGAAAAAAAAAGAACAACAAACCCCACCTCATTATTTGCATGTTCTTTGTTATTTTTCTCTTTCTTTGAAATGCTCTTTTGGGGCAAGCTTTTTGATCTAAAAGGCATTTAATGAAACAAAAAGAATCAAAGAAAGGAAAACCCTAAATCCCTATATACACTATACAGCAACATTTCTTTGAGGGGAAAATATTCCACAAAATTAAATATATAATATATATTCCCAGGGATTGTGCCTGGATTACCAGAGCCAGAACACAATAAAATTCCCCAATAAAAAACCAGAGAAATCAGCTTATTTCAAGGGTAAATTTTAAATTCCTTGAGACATTTGCTGATCAAACCCCATCAGTATCCCAAGAATCAATGTGGAGATGTGCAGGAGCCGTTTGCTCTGGATATGGAGAGCGACAGATGGAGCAAAACATTTTCAGCAGATTTTTTTGAGTTGCTGTGATGTTCCTGTGAGGAGGCTCAGCTAAGCCACCTCCCAGGAGCTGGGATGATGATAAAAACAGATATAGATTGGAAAAATTAAATATAAAAATTAAAAAAAAAAATTTAAAAAAGCCAGAAACAAAAATAGAAGTTAAAAATGAAAATAAAATAATATTAAAAATAAAAATAATAAAATAAAATAATAAAATATGAAAATATAAAAATATAAAATATATAAATATATAAAAATTTTAAAAATATAAAAAATAAAATAAAAAACAGAAGCAAAAAAAAATTAATGTTAAAAATAAAAATAATAAAATAATAGAATAATAAAATAAAATATAAAATATACAAATTATTAAGATATAAAAAATAAAATAAAAACAGGAACAAAACCAAAAATTAAAAATAAAATTAATATTTAAAAATTAAAATAAAATATAAAATATAAAATATAAAATATAAAAAATAAAATATAAAATATAAAATATATAATTAAAATTAAAAATAAATTTAAACATTAAAAATAAAAAATAAAGAAATAAAAAAATTGAATAAATAGTTATAAAACTGAAAAAAAAATTTAAAATAAAAACACTTTTAAAAAAAATTTAAAGGGAGTTGGAAGGGACAAGTTCTTTTCCTCTGGCTGAATTTCAAGGAGAGGATTTCGAGTTTTCCAGGCAGCCCAAAGGTGCTGCAAATCCATTTCCTCTCCCCCTCCCAGCGGAGCTGAATTCTCTGCTTCTGGTGCCACCCACCCTGGAGCACAAAGGGATTTTCCTGCTGACCCCGGCAGGCAGTGCCACCCACCCTGGAGCACAAAAGGATTTTCCTGCCCCAAACCCGGGGCTGTCCCCATCTGTGACCCCAGCAGGCAGTGCCACCCACCCTGCAGCACAAAGGGATTTTCCTGCTGACCCCAGCAGGCAGTGCCATCTACCTGGAGCACAAAGGGATTTTCCTGCCCTGCACCCAGGGCTGTCCCCTCCTGCTGACCCCAGCTGCTGACCCCAGGCAGGCAGTGCCATCCACCTGGAGCACAAAGGGATTTTCCTGCCCCAAACCCGGGGCTGTCCCCTGCTGCTGACCCCGGCAGGCAGTGCCATCCACCCCGGAGCACAAAGGGATTTTCCTGCTGACCCCAGCAGGCAGTGCCATCCACCCCGGAGCACAAAGGGATTTTCCTGCCCCAAACCCGGGGCTGTCCCCTCCTGCTGACCCCAGCAGGCAGTGCCATCCACCCTGCAGCACAAAGGGATTTTCCTGCTGACCCCGGCAGGCAGTGCCATCTACCTGGAGCACAAAGGGATTTTCCTGCCCCAAACCCGGGGCTGTCCCCAGCAGGCAGTGCCATCCACCCTGCAGCACAAAGGGATTTTCCTGCCCCAAACCCGGGGCTGTCCCCTGCTGCTGTCCCCAGCAGGCAGTGCCACCCACCCTGCAGCACAAAGGGATTTTCCTGCCCCGCACACGGGGCTGTCCCCTCCTGTGACCCCAGGCAGGCAGTGCCATCCACCCCGGAGCACAAAGGGATTTTCCTGCCCCAAACCCGGGGCTGTGCCTGCACAGCAGGGCAGGAGGCGCAGGGAGCCCCAGGTGAGGGTGAGCAGGTGCAGACACCGAAAATGCTCGGCTGGATGGGCCTGGGGTGTGAGAGCTGCTAATGAGCTGCTGGGAGGGAAGGAGAGCAGGTCAGGCCCTGCTGTGCCATACATTCAGCTGAAGCTGCACTGGTTGACATCCAAAGTAAACAGCACGGCAGCATTTACAGCCAGCACCAACATTCCTGCAGCTTTCCAGACTGCAAGAAACATGTGCTGGCCTTTTTCCCCCCCTTTTTCCCCCCTCACTATTTAATTCTCACAGCAGTTTCCATAATGTGAGCGACCAACTTGGGGCTTCCAGTTGTACTCAAAGGGGTAAATAATATTTAGTGATTCCCAATATGATCAAACTCTTATACCAATGAAATATCTAAAGGAGATGAGATATCCAGATATCTGATACACTGCAAGAAACATGTGCTTGCCTTTTTCCCCCTCTCTATTTAATTCTCACAGCAGTTTCCATAATGTGAGCGACCAAATTGGGGCCTTCAGTTGTACTCAAAAGGGAAAACAATATTTATCAATTCCCAGTATCATATCAAATCACCCAGCACTGAAGTACCTAAATCTAGAGATCAGATACTTAGATAGATAATCCAGATACTCCTAGAGAGTAATGACCTAGAGAGCTCTGCTGTTTTAGATCATTATTCCTGAATTACTGCAAGGTGCTTGCCTTTACATTATTTCTCAATTATTACAAGGTGTTTGCCTTTATTTCTGAATTATTGCAAGGTGTTTGCCTTTATTTCTGAATTATTGCAAGGTGCTTGCCTTTACATTATTTCTGAATTATTGCAAGATATTTTCCTTTACTGCTGATGGTTCAGGGCAGAGCAGCACCTGCACAGGTGCTCCTTTGGGCACCCTCCAGCCTCCACCACATCCTCCCAGCAGAGCAAACCCCAGAGGAAGCACAGAGGGCTCCGTGCAGGATCCCTGAGCACCTTCCCCAGCACAGCCACCGGGGCTGTTGGTGTGCTCAGATCACATCTGTGCCCACAGGAACCACTTCCACTCCCCAGACCACAGGGCAAACCACAGCTATCATCATCTGCTGCCTCCTGAGAGGCTGCAGGAACCAACTGCAGAGCTGCACCCCAGCGCCAGGAGATTCATCCTTGGCACACCAGGAGTGCCCCATCCTCACATTTAGGAAACCCAAATTATATAAATGATATAAATGATATGATATAAATGATATAAATGATATTATATAAATGATATAAATTATATAAATGATATAAATGATATAAATGATATAAATGATATAAATGATATAAATTCACTCTCCTCTACTGCAGCTCCCCCTGGATATTTGCCAGAGCTGATGCTGCTGCCTCAGTCAGGACAGAGTCTGCAGCAGCAGGGAAAATCCCTCTTTTAAATCCCCAGAACAGCAGCTTGCTTTTGGCTGAGGTCACTGCCTCATTTAGGACACCATAATAATTACAATTAAAAAAAATAATAAAAATCCTGTTGACACAAAGCAGAAAACAACGTTGTGCTCATGCTTGTGAGCAGCAGCCTTAAAAGAAGAAAGGAATTATCAGGACATTGCCACATGGGAGCTGCTGCCACCCAGAGCAGCCTCCTGAAGAGTCAAAGGGGCACTCCCAGGCTCTGAAGGGTTCCTCAGCTCTGCCTTCTCAGACCTTTCTGTCCTCCAGCAGCAGCTCCTGGCCCTGGGGCAGGCAGGAAACCTCTCTCCTATCTGGCAGCTGCCACCATTTCTCTGCCTCTCACTCACTTCCTATTGATTTCTCCTGTCTTGCACTGCAGCTTTTTCCTATTTCCTCTCTCTGCTGGCTCGTTATGGTTTCCCTCCTTGAATTCTCTGCCTTTTCCACGTTTTCCATCCCTTTTCTGGCAGCAGAACCCTCGTTTTGCATCAGGGCCCAGCAGAAAGGCAGCGGTGCCACACTCGGGGGAGACGCCTTGTCTGAAGTGCTGCCAAGGAGCTGCACCAACAGCCACTATCAAAACAGGCTAAAAAACACTTCCAAGCAGCCATCAGATGCTTCAGGTGAGCCTGCAGGTTGAAGCTTGTGTGTTTATGGGAGTGGTGGACTCCCAGTCCTCTGCCTGTCTCCCATCGGTCTGGTGCTCTGTTAAACACATGGGGCTTTTCCTCCTCGCTGGGAAATGCTTGCTCAGGTCAACCCAGGTCCCAATCCAGGATTCCAGCCCCTCTCCAGCACTGCAGCTCACTCTAGAAAAGAGTGTTGAACTCTTCTTAGGTTACTGATTCCACCTGGGAAGTCACCCAGGGCTGCAGGTGACAGCACAAACCAGGATTCACCGCCTGTAAATAAATTCAGGAGCAGCTTCTCACACAGAGCAGTCAATTGTGCTGCTGCTCACAGGTTCAATAAGGAACAGCACCTGAACAACATGCAGATTCCCACCAATATCCCTGAAAATTTCCAAAACACATTGCAAGAGCTCAGGAGTAAAACCAGTCTGAGTTCTGCCCTGGCAGCCACAGCTCTTGTGCCAGCTGAGAGCAACCAAGAGCTGCCAGAACATGGAGATTCACTCTTGGGTTTTGAACATTTCAGCTTCTTTGGAGCACCAAGAGAGGCCTTGCTGCTTGACTCACACAGCTCAACTTTTACCAAAGCCTGATCCCTGCCCATAAAAGGTTTATATTTTGGAAGAGCTGAGCCCAGGTGCCACTTGTGACCATGCCCCTGTGCCAGGACAGCTGACAGCATCCCAGGGATGGACAGGACAATGACCCACACCACAGGAGAATTATTCCAAGTACAGAAACCTGTGCTGGTTTTAACATTTCAACTTCTTTGGAGCACCAAGAGAGGCCCTACTGCTTAATTCACACAGCTCAGCTTTTGCCCAACCATAAAAGGTTTATTTTTTGGAAGAGCTGAGCCCTGGTGCCACTTGTGACCATGTCCCCTGTGCCAGGACAGCTGACAGCATCCCAGGGATGGACAGGACAATAACCCACACCATACCAGGATTATTCCAAGTACAGAAACCTGTGCTGGTTTAACGTTTCAACTTCTCTGGAGCACCAAGAGAAGCCCTGCTGCTTGACTCACACAGCTCAACTTTTACCCAAGCCTGCTCCTTGCCCATAAAATGTTTATTTTTTGGAAGAGCTGAGCCCCAGTGCCAGGAGTGTCTCCTGTGCCAGGACAGGTGACAGCATCCCAGGGATGCACAGGACAATAACCCACATCACAGGAGAATTATTCCAAGTACAGAAACCTGTGCTGTTTTAACATTTCAACTTCTTTGGAGCACCTAGAGAGGCCCTGCTGCTTAATTCACACAGCTCAGCTTCTACCCAACCATAAAAGGTTCATATTTTGGAAGAGCTGAGCCCCAGTGCCACTTGTGACCATGTCCCCTGTGCCAGGACAGCTGACAGCATCCCAGGGATGGACAGGACAATGACCCACACCATACCAGGATTATTCCAAGTGCAGAAACCTGTGCTGGTTTAACATTTCAACTTCTTTGGAGCACCTAGAGAGGCCCTGCTGCTTAATTCACACAGCTCAGCTTTTACCCAACCATAAAAGGTTTATATTTTGGAAGAGCTGAGCCCCAGTGCCACTTGTGACCATGCCTCCAGTGCCAGGACAGCTGACAGCATCCCAGGGATGGACAGGACAATGACCCACATCACACCAGGATTATTCCAAGTACAGAAACCTGTGCTGTGATCTTTGCCAGTGCCACAGCAATTCCATGAAACGCTTTTGCCACCGAACATCCCAGCCCAGACCTTTCAGCCTTGTCAAAACAGAGCCTAAAATAGCCCCAGAGGATCACATTGAAGTGTTTGCCAACAAATGTAAACAGCAACGTTTCTTATTTACCATCAGGCTGCAAGAAAGGGTTCCTGCCCATGGGCCTCAGAAGTCAAAGAGACACAACACTGCAAATCCTCAAGGAAAGGATGCAGGGTGATAACAAAACATCCAGACGATCTGTGAATGTCACAGGCTGGGCACTGTTTGTTTGGCTTTTACTATTTATACTTATGCTTACATTTGAAACATAAGGACGCTGTTTTTTCCTGTCGTTTTAATGTATTTATTTTTACATGTTTTCTTTTCAAAGAAAAATGAGTAAACGTTGCTTCTTCCTGTCTTTTTCTAAGTGTGCTGTTACTATTTTGTATGTATCCTGTCTTGTATTTTATCCCTTTTGCATTCTTAATCAAACACTGCATGTTTTACATCCCTTTTCATTTTACTGATTCCCTTGCTGCTCCTTATTTTAAGCTCTCTCTTCTGATGTTGAGATATTACCAACATCCAGGCTCCTGACCCTTCATTTAATCAAGCTGAGACATGAACTAAGACTTTTATTCTTTAAACCTAATAATTACCCAGAGCAGGGCCACAGAACACAGCATCACCTACATGAAAACATGCATTTAAATCTATTTTCTCTTAGTGCTATTGACATCTCTCACACAGGAAAACCTGCTTATCTCAAAGCAGATAAAATATCAGAGGGAATGCTTAGGCAGAGGAATATCTGGAATGCTACAAGAAGCATTTTTACAGCAATATATCCACCAGAAACACGAGGATAATACAAATGGGATTCATTAATAAATCTCCAACTGCTAATTTTCAGAGGGAAGGAAGAGGTTTTTAGGGAGAAACCTGGAGGATAAAGGCTCAAGGCAAGAGGCTGAGCTTATCTTCCAAGCAGCACAGCCAACAGATCTCCCTGGTGACCCCAAGGACCACCTCGAGGAGGAGGAGTGGAGAATTCAGTCCCAGACCAAAGCAAACACTGAGACACTCTGCAGAACTGCACACAGGGCTGGCCAGGTGGGGCTGAGGATTTTAACCATGGGAGGTGAAGGATTCTGCTCAAAATACTGCAGGAAAATGGGGAATAAATAATTAATGTCAAAATTCCTGTTGGTTATACTCTTGGGAAAGCAGAAGCTGTCACTGAAGCTACTCAAATTTTTTAGGCAGAAATTCACTGTGAGACCCCAATGCAGGAAAGAACCAAATAATTCTGGTGTCTAGCCATGAAATATATAGAAAATAACAGGAATCCTGGTGTCTAGCCATGAAATATAGAAAATAACAGGAATCCTGGTGTCTAGCCATGAAATATAGAAAATAACAGGAATCCTGGTATCTAGCCATGAAATATGGAAAATAACAGGAATCCTGGTATCTAGCCATGAAATATGGAAAATAACAGGCACAGGTGTGTGTGCCACCTTCCCCAGGCAAATTCACCAATGCTCTCTACAGCCTTAGCATGAACTGCAGAAATCTGCAGTGCCCAAATCACTACTTCTACAACAAAACACCACTTCACCCTAATCACTACTTCCACAAAACCATCACTTGTACAACAAGGTCCAGAGCAGTTGTGAGAGGGAACAGAGCATTCTTTGATTTCCAGCAGGACGACTGTGCTCACTGCTGTCACCCTCCAGCACCAAGGAACTCTGCTCCCACACAGGTCAGGGAAGTCAAAGGACACCAGTGAACACCCACAAACCCACCAGAGACCTCAGCAACCTCCAAGGGAAAGCTGCACTTTCCTTCTCAAGCTGGGACAGCACTGAGTCTTTTTATTTTGCTGCTAAATTCCCATAGATGTGGACCAGAATTTTGAAAATGTAAAATTGAAGGTGCCAACATCTCGGTCTCTTTCTTAATCCATCCATTTGAAATGTTAAAATGTATTTTTTATTTTGCTGCTAAATTTCTGTAGATGTGGAGTAGAATTTTGACAATCTGAAATTGAAGGAGCCAACATCCTGGTATCTTTCCTAATCCATCCATTTGAAATGTTAAAATGTCATTAACAGGAGTTCTGTGCACACCAGTGAACACCCACAAACTCCAAGGGAAAGCTGCACTTTCCTTCTCAAGCTGGGACAGCACTGAGTCTTTTTATTTTGCTGCTAAATTCCTGTAGATGTGGGGCAGAATTCTGAAAATCTGAAATTGAAGGTGCCAACATCTCGGTCTCTTTCTTAATCCATCCATTTGAAATGTTATAATGTATTTTTTATTTTGCTGCTAAATTTCTGTAGATGTGGACCAGAATTTTGAAAATGTAAAATTGAAGGTGCCAACATCCTTGTCCCTTTCCTAATCCATCCATTTGAAATGTTATAATGTATTTTTTATTTTGCTAAATTCCTGTAGATGTGGAATTTTGACAATCTGAAATTGAAGGTGCCAACATCCTGGTCCCTTTCCTAATCCATGCATTTGAAATGTTAAAGTGCATTTTTTTTTTTTTTTGCTGCTAAATTCCTGTAGATGTGGACCAGAATTTTGAAAATGTAAAATTGAAGGAGACAACATCTTGGTCTCTTTCTTAATCCATCCATTTGAAATGTTAAAGTGCATTTTTTTTTTTTGCTGCTAAATTCCCACAGATGTGGAATTTTGACAATCTGAAATAGAAGTAGCCAACATCTCAGTCTCTTTCCTAATCCATCCATTTGAAATGTTAAAATGCATTTTTTTTGCTGCTAAATTCCTGTAGATGTGGACCAGAATTTCGAAAATGTAAAATTGAAGGAGACAACATCTCGGTCTCTTTCTTAATCCATCCATTTGAAAGTGCATTTTTTTTGCTGCTAAATTCCTGTAGATGTGGAATTTTGACAATCTGAAATTGAAGGAGCCAACATCCTGGGCCGTTTCCTAATCCATGCATTTGAAATGTTAAAATGCCATTAACAGGAGTTCTGTGCACACCAGTGAACACCCACAAACTCCAAGGGAAAGCTGCATTTTCCTTCCCAAGCTAGGACAGCACTGAGTCTTTTTATTTTGCTGCTAAATTCCTGTAGATGTGGGGCAGAATTTTGACAGTCTGAAATAGAAGGAGCCAACATCTTGGTCCTTTCCTAATCCATCTATTTGAAATGTTAAAATGCATTTTTTTTGCTGCTAAATTCCTGTAGATATGGAATTTTGACAATCTGAAATGGAAGGAGCTAACATCCTTGGCCCTTTCCTAATCCATTTGAAATGTTAAAATGCCATTAACAGGAGTTCTGCACTCAGGGAGAATTATACAATTGTGCTCACAGATGAAATATCATTCCTGCCTCCACCCAAATAATCACAACGCCCACAGCTCGACTCAAAACTAGAAAATCAAGCTCACCTCAGCTCCTGTCTCCTGTGAAAGCCCTAACAAACCATGCAACGTCGAGTGGCAGCATTTGTGTCCCCAGCCCAGACAGGGCTCTCTGCTGCCAGCCTCAAGGACAGCAGAATAAAACAGGAATTTATGCACAGACTCCATCAACTGCTAATTTCCAAACATAGCCAAGGCACGATGATGGAAAGCCCCACTCAAAGGCTATTATTCTTTTTAATCCTTAGATGCCATGCTACAGCCCATTTTCCATAAATACTGGATTTTACTAACTCGACTAATTTGAAAAGTGCATGACAATGACATCTAACTAAGGTGTGACTTTCTGTGCAGTTCTTGCCCTGCTGGAAGAAATAAAAACTCTTTTTTCCCTCCACCATACAGTCCAAGAATTCCCAGTTACTACAGGGACTTCCAAAGAGCCAGAGACAGGGAAAGTGCATCTAAAGGCAGATAAGAAACAATTAGAGTCTATTTTAATACCAAGTCAGGAGCAAATCACCAATTAAAACTTCTCAAGGGTAATTATGTGTAAATTCTACCTCTGCTGTTTTCCAATCATAGCAACAGAAACTACAGCAGGGTTATAAATAAAACTCATTTGCAAGCAACTGCAGAGAAGAGTCACCAGTTCCTCAGCGAGGTCCTGCAAAAAGCAAGAGCCTCCTTTCTTTTATTGGCCTTTAATAAACAGAATAAAACATAAAGCAAGTCCTGCAGCCGTGCAGTTGCTCAAGCCCAAAGTGTGTTTGGAACGGTGACAGGAAGAAAAATACAGTTAACTGGGAGAGAGAAAAAAAATTAATGGCACACAAATGTTTCTTCAGTGTCATAACAGGATACAGCCGAGCTCGGGCCGGCCTTTGGTGGCCAAGCAGAGGCTGGAAATGGCTGAATTTCAGAATTGCAGCCTGGCCCCAGCGTGGCCTTGGGAAGAATAAAGGCCTTATCTCACCCGGCCATGCACAGCACACAGCAACGCCCAGAGCTGGCCAGCAGAGCTCCAGAGGCAGGGAATTGGGCACACTGCAGCAGAAACAGGAAAACTCCTCCAACAAACCCTGCCCAGCTGCCTGCCACCCCTCCACCAGTCACAGACCGACTCAAATCTGCAATTCCCCCACCAAAAAACAGCATCCAGCAACAAAAATCAGCACCAGCGCCAGAGAGCGGCCAAAAATAGAATTTTTTTGGGGTTAAAAAAGATGGGAAGTCTCACCTAAATGCAGAGTTGGATGAAGCTCAGCCACCTGACTGATTTTAGATACTTTTAGGATAATAAAAGGTCCCCTGGATGTGCAGATTTCCTTGCACAGTGCACAGCAACACCCAGAGCTGGCCAGGAGAGCTCCAGAGGCAGGGGATGTGGGCACACTGCAGCAGGAACAGGAAAACTCCTCCAACAAACCCTGCCCAGCTGCCTGCCACCCCCCAACCAACTCAACTGCAATTGACCAACTCAAATCTGCAATTCCCCCACCAAAAAACAGCATCCAGCAACAAAAATCAGCACCAGAGAGCAGCCAAAACCAGAATTTTCTTCAGGTTTAAAGAGATGGGAAGTCTCACCTAAATGCAGAGCTGGATGAAGCTCAGCCACCTGACTGATTTTAGATACCTTTAGGATAATAAAAGGTCCCCTGGATGTGCAGATTTCCTTCCACAGCACGCCCAGAGCTGGCCAGGAGAGCTCCAGAGGCAGGGGATGTGGGCACACTGCAGCAGAAACAGGAAAACTCCTCCAACAAACCCTGCCCAGCTGCCTGCCACCCCTCCACCAGGCACAGACCGACTCAAATCTGCAATTCCCACACCAAAACAGCACTCAGCAACAACAATCAGCGCCAGAGAGTGGCCAAAAATAGAATTTTTTTCAGGTTTAAAGAGATGGGAAGTCTCACCTAAATGCAGAACTGGATGAAGCTCAGCCACCTGACTGATTTTAGATACTTTTAGGATAATAAAAGGTCCCTGGATGTGCAGATTTCCTTGCACTGACGATCAAGTTGAGCCAGATGAGCAGCTCAGGGCTGTCACCTCAGAGTCCCTAAGCTCAGCAAGATAAACGCCACCTCAGGAGGCCTCTGAACAAACACAGCCCAGCCAAGGCAGGATTAAATGAAGAGGGTGTAAATGTTTACAAACATAAAGGAGCAGAGCAATAAGGCTGCAGATGAAGAGTTTGATACGCTCCAATGGGCATTTTCCTTATGAAAAAAAAATAAAATAAGCAGCTGACAAAGTAAAAGAAGACCCTGATGGAAAGAAGGGGAAGTTAAATCAGTGTTTAACTCTCCCAAATCACCCAAGGCACCACAGCTCTCCTGGAGAACGCTTTGCTGATGTGTTTTTAAGCCTCAAGGGCTCTTTGGGAGATAATTTTCTCACCCTTTAGGTGCTCCCCCAAATGCTGACAGGGAGCTGTGTGTGTGTCAGGAGCTCCTCCACCAACCCACAACTGCCACCAACATCTGCTCTGCCTTTTTGATTAATTCCTGACATCCCCCAGGCACTCACTGGCCTCCAGACTGAAGGCACTTGAAGGAAAAGACCCCAGAAATCGATGGTGCTTTGGGAGTTCTGATAACAGAATGTGAGCATAACCAACACCAAAACCAACTGGGGTAAGGTTTAGTCCACAGAGAGAATGAGCCCAGACACACTCAGATATGAGCTGGCCTGACTGTGTTTCAGCAGGGCCAGACACTAAAAGCATTTCAAATTTCCTGGGAAAGAGAACAAAAATAAAAAAAAATTAAAAAAAAATTAAAAGAGAAAAGGAGGGGACTTAATAAAATCATCATTTATCATCCTGGCTGCAAAACAGCATTAGAAATGGCCATTCATACACTCCTAATTTACATATTTATATCTAAATTTTAATATATATAATGTATAAATTTATAATATATAAATATTATATATTTATATATCATATAATTATATATAGATTTTAATGTAAAATGTGTATAAAATTATATATAGGTTTATATATTTAATGGTAATCATGACATCATCAAGAGATATGAAATATGTCAAGGATGAGACAAGTGCAGCCTGCACGAGAGAAATGTGACAGCTGTCAAATCACTGCCACCTTAAACTGCAGGGATAGCAAAGGAAATATCTGCTGTCTGCAATGTGGATTTAAGCAGCTCTATATATGCAAAATGCAAATATGTAAAGCTAATATGGAGAAAAATCCAGGCCCAAGCTGCCCTATTATATTCCTAATCCCATCTGGCACGGATGCAAGCTGGGTTTGCCTGGTTTAAGGCAATTCCCATCTCAATCCCACCACGGAAGGTGATTGACAAACACAAAGAGAATTGAATATGTCAGATGATTTATGCCACGGAGATCTAATGACAGTGGAAGCATCAATATTATTTCTATGGCACCTGCTTTGCATTCTGAGCTTCAGAGGCAGATTGAAAGAGGCAACACAGACTCTCCCCAGGCCTGAAGGGAAAGGGAATTTTCTGCAGGGACAAGAGTGGTGAAAACCCATCCTCTGCAAACCCTGCACAATGCTGGGAGAGATGGGAACCAACACCAGCACCAGCTCTGGGCTCCTGCTGAAAGGTTCAGCCAGGGAATAAATCAGAGAATCAGCAGAGAACCCCAGGATGGTTTGGGATGGGAGGGACCTTAAATCTCATCCCATTCCCATCCCCTGCCATGGGCAGGGACCCCTCCACTACCCAAGGTGCTCCAGCCTGGCCTTGGGCACTTCCAGGGATCCAGGGGCAGCCACAGCTGCTGTGGGCACCCTGAGCATCCTCACAGGGAACAATTTTGCCCTAATGCCCAACCTAACCCTGCTGTGAGTCTGAAACCATTCCCCCTGCCCTGTCACTCCAGGTGTACTAAAACAGCCTCTCCCCATCTTCCTTGCAGGCTCCTTCAGGTCCTGGCAGGCCACAATGAGGTCACCCCAAAGCTTCTCCTCTCCTGGCAGAGCCACGACCATGACTTTGCACCCCAGAGGTGAAAACCAGTGACAAGAAAAGATCCAGTTCCTCCACATTCCCCCAGAAATCCCAGGGCTGTGGAGACAGCTCCTCACCTGACACCAAAAGCCTTTTGATCCAAAACCTTAATGGAACACCAAACAGAAACATCCTCCTGACATGACTGAGAGCGAAAGGAAATGAGACATTTTTTTTATTTGGCTGCTCCAATTCAATAATGGAAAGTATTTTGTTTTACTAACAAGTAAATTAAATTCCCTGTTCTCGTGTTTTTCCTTTCCACGCATCACTCAGCTGCTCCCTGGGATGAAAATCCTGTCGTTCTTTTTGATATCATGCAACTGCCACAAGACATATGGCCTGAAGGACGTAACAAAATCCTCACAAATCCACTGAAATGCCTTTTTACCGTCATTGCCTTGCCTGCTGCAGAGAAAAAACACCCTGCAACTCAAGAATCATTCACGAACTGCAAAAGAGAGAATTCTGCTAGGACAAACTACACAATTAATTGCCGAGATTTAACACTGTGTGAAAGTTGTAAACACAGATTGTACACAAGTCTGAGCTGTCCCAGAGCCCTTTGGACTGTGCTGTGAGGACCTGTGGAGTCACAAAAGGCCTGGGTTGAAGTGAGAACCACACTCAGCCTCTCCTGCCCACAGCTGGAGCCTAAAATTGGTTGAGCTCAAGCACTCAAAGCATCATTGCCCCATCCCAGCCCAGCTTCACTGCAGGGCCACAACTCCTGGGTCATGAGAGGCCTTGGCCACACACATTCACACCTTAACCACCAAAAAGATACAATAAAACACACACAATGGTTTTCACAGCATACAGTGTCAAAAAACGTATCTTTTCTTCTCATTAAAAAAAAATCTGAAGACTCTCATTCCACTCACTCGCATGTTAAAATGTTTCCCACTTGACTTTTTTTTTTTTGGGTCACATTTTTTTTTCCCCTTCCTCTGAACCACCCAAGCACAAACAAGAGGGCTCCAGAGGTAATGAAAGCACCTGCAGAGCAGCCCAGAGGCCTGAGCAGGTATCCAAAGGCAGGATCCTGCTAAGGTAGACACCAGCAGACATTCCTGCTTGTCAACTATCCCTCACCTGGAGTGACCTCCCCGCAGAACTTGACCCAAGGAGACCCAAGTGCATCCTCAACACTCTCTCTGAGCTCAGGTTTGAGCTGGATGCTGAATTCTGGTGCTTTCTGCTGCTCCATCTCTTGCAGGAGCCCTCGCTCCCGGTGCTCCCCGCAGCACCAGCCCATCCTGGGAGCTGAATTACCACCCCGGCTCGTACAGAGTCAGCCTGGCAGGCCTGAAAGCTGTTGGACTTGAAATACGTCAGTTTCAAAGTTAACCCAGTTGCTTTGACAGTCAGGACACCCCTGGTTCCCAGAACCTCTGATTAAATCCTGCTTCTCTGATCCTGTCTGTCACTGAAGCCAGAACACAAAGTACATGAGCTCCGCGAATTTCCTTCCTCAAGAAAAAAAGAGAAATATAAATAAATCAAGAAATCCCATTTTATACTGACCTGTCCGTGATTGTGGACTGTGTGCCACTCATTGGAGCCTTTGGCAAGAAGTCGTATTATCCAATTTACATTTTACTCTTATTGCAGGAATATGAAGGAGGCTTTGCCCCTTACATGCACCGAGGTTCGGGATCCAGCCTTGCTCCAGAAGAGGCATGCACAGAGGACAAACTCAGTTCAAGGGCAGGAGAAAGGAACAAAAAAAAAAGAAAGAAAACAAAAACCAAACCCAATCCAAAACAACTCCAAAACTCTTCTTTGCAGTCACCCAGAATATCCAAACCACGGAAGTGGGGCGTGGGGGATAAAGGAAAAACTCCAGCAAGAAAAAAAAAACAACTCCAACAACAAAAAAACAACAAAACAATCTCGGCGGACTCGGGGCGGGGGGGTAAAAAAATGCTTTGCAGAAGCGGCCGATGGTGCCCGCGCCCGTCCGGCCGGGGCTCAGGGGCTGCGCTCGGGGGGCGGGCGGCGCTCCCCGCCCGCGGCCGGGCCCATCCCCGCTGCCCGCCCGCCCCGACCCCCGCCCGTGCAGCGCCCGCAGGGGTCGGGCAGGGCGGCCGCCTCTAGGCCCGGGGCTCCATCCCCCGCCGCTCCGCCTCTCGCTCCGGCCCGGGACCCAGCGGGGCGCTGCGGGCTGGCTCCGCTCCCTGCTCCGCTCCCTTCTCCCCGCTCTCCGCTCCGGGCCGAGTCCCGCCGCGCTGCGCTGCTCTCCCGGCCCGGTGCCGGCCCCGCTGCGCTGCTGGGAGAGGCGGGAGCGGCGCGTCCGGGGAAGCCTGCGACGAGCAGAGCCGAGCTGTGCCAAGCCGGGCCGGGCTGGGCCGAGCTCGCTCCTCCCCGGCGCCTCCGGGGGGCTCTCGTACCTCCGGCCGCTCCGCCCCGCCGCCGGATCCCTCCGCCGGCCGCCCTCCTCTTCCTCCTCTTCCTCCTCCCTCTCTTTCCCTTCTCCCTTTCCCCTCCTTCTCCTCCTCCCCCGTCTCTTCCCCCGCTCCTCCTCCTCCTCCCTCGCAGCCCTTCCCCCGGTCCCTGCCGAGGCCTTTCCCCCTCGGGAAGCGTTTTCCAGACCCGCGGGGTGTTTCCTTCCCTTCCCGTCTCCGCTCGGTCGCAGCCGCTCCTCCCTCGCCCCGTGTCCCTGCCGAGCAGTTTTCCATCCCCCTGCGTCCCTAACCCGAGGAGATTTCCCTTTTTCCCCTCTACCCTTTATTCCCTTTTTCCCTTCTCCGTTCCCCAGCCATCCGACACTTTGCCGTGTCACCGGCGCTCAGAGCGCCCGCGCCTCCATCTCCATGGAAAATATGACACAGGCGAAACTTGGAGCAGAAAGAAAATAAATAAGCAGCGAATGAAAAGAGTAGAAGTGCCAGGAGCTGTGCAGAGCGGCGGTGCTGTTTGCTCCCAGGCCTTTCGTGGCTCTGTTGTCCAGTCCTGCATTTCCCACGCACGGAAATTTCACCGGGAATTTTTCTCACAGGTTGAGGTCAGCTAAAATCCAAAAAACTGATCCCTCCCTGCAGAAACACTGCGGCGAGGGCCTGTTCCTGCTCCCCTTCTGAAGTAGCAAAACACGAGCCACGCAGGGTGTTTGGGCATTTAAATTTCAGCAGGTAAATTTCAGTCGATTTCCCTTTCCTCAGCCCAGCCTGAACACAAACACGGCCTTGCTGTAAATCCCTGCCGTCCGTGCCGTGTACAACACATCCGAGAGAGAAATTCCTGCCTGGAATCTGCACAGAATCCCAGAATGGTTTGGGCTGGAAGGGACCTTAAAGATGATTTTGTTCTAATCTTCCACTTCCACTTGTTCTAATCTGTCCCATCTTGCTCCGACCTGCCCTTGGACACTTCCAGGGATTTACCACAGTTCTCTGGGCAACCTCATCATCCTCACAAAGAATTAATTTTTCTAATATCCCACCTAAACCTACTCGGTCAGTGTGAAGCTAATCCCCCTTGTCCTGGCATTTGTTCTCAAGCATCTGGAAATCGCATCTATACCTGAGACCTTCAGGAAACTTCCATGCTGCTCCTCCAGAAATTACAGCAATCTCTGGGCAACCTTATCACCATCATAAAGAATTTTTTTTCCCTAATATCCCACCTAAACCTACTCTCTGTCAATGTGAAGCCATTCTCCCTTGTCCTGGCACTACAAGCCACTTGGAAATCACATCTATACCTGAGAACTTCAGGAAACTTCCATGCTGCTCCTCCAGAAATTACAGCTCGTGAGCAGCACAGAGGTTACAAGCCCCTTGGAAATCACATCTATACCTGAGAACTTCAGGAAACTTCCATGCTGCTCCTCCAGAAATTACGCTTGTGAGCAGCACAGATGTGCAATGAAAAGCAGGATGTCTCCACTGCCAGCAATTCCTGCCCCCTCTGCACAAAGGAACTTATGGAACATCACTCTCCCCCCACCAGCAAAGCAGACTAAAATAACCTCGTTAGCTAATCCCAATCATCCAGGACACCACGCTTCTTCCCTTTAATTAATCTTGCCGGGTTGTACTTCAAAGGCAGGGACGCTGGGCTCGGGGAGAGGTGGAGGACGGGCTCGGGGAGTGGGAGCAGCTCCCGGCTGGGCACACAGGACCGTACCTGCCCGAGGCTGCATCCAGGCTGCTGCACCACCGAGCCGTGTCCTGCTCCTCAGGAAGCCAGCAGACTGTCTGAGCACCCGAGGAATTTCTTGTTTTGTTGGAGTTCACAGCAGAGAGGGGGAAGCGTGGGATGATAGCATTTTTTTACATGATGCTTCGCATGTATGCACAGGGCATTTAGACTTCCTTTTTTGGTTTCCTTTTGGGGGAAAATAGAGGCTTGGGAAAAAAAATTTAATAAATGAAGTGTGGGAGTGCAAGACAAGCAGCCACGTCTGCCTGTCCTTCTGCAGCTGTGTGCAGTACAGTCATCAGTGCTGATGAAGTGACTGAATGCCTCCATATATCTATATTTATTTATTATATATCTCTTCATTGCATCTCCTCTGCAATAAATCCCTCCCTGCTTTTAACTTTGGGAACATCGAGTACTGTGCCTGGAGAGGGGGAAAGCTCCTGGGAGATCTGATTCCTGGCAGGCCCAGCATTTGCATATTAGGCCTCGATGGTTTTTTATTACTTTAATTATATTTTATTGTGCATGACAACATAACGAGAACAATTAGCTGGAGGAAATCCTAAGACAGATTCTGAAACCATAACTGCTTCTCCTTTCTGCAAATGCTGATTTTTTTTTTTTTTTTTTTTTTTTTTTTTTTTTTTTGTGGGAGCTGGTTGCATACTTAGATTAAGATAGATGTCTATTTATGATAATTCTGTTTCACAACCTGAAATATGGGACGGGAAAATCAATAAGCAATTACAGTGGGCCCATTAATTTTTTTTTTTTTTTTTTTGAGCTCTGAAGTTGTGACTTTACACACAGAACCATCCCATTGCAGGAGGGTTGGAGCAAGATCATCTTTGAGGTATCTTCCAACACAAAACCATTTTGTGATTCTCTAATCAACTATTAATTATTTAATTATCAGTTTGTTTTTTAGTCCACAGCAGAGCTAAGCAGGACCCTGAATTGGAGGAGATTAATTCCTATAGAGTAATTCTTATTTTGCCTTAAAATAAAGGTCACATCCTTTAGGGTGCTTTAGAGGGGCTCCTGTAAAATCCAATTTATAAAGTGTTGAGCGAGGATCCTTTGGCCAAATCCCCTTTTCCAGGCTCACACCGAGGAACTGTTGCCATCTGCTGGGAAAGCCTCGAATGGCTCCTCTAACCTGAGGTAAAAGGTAAAATTTGGAAAAAAAAGGAGAATTCCCAAAAGCTCTGGGATCCTGGAGCTCTGGAATGCTCCCACCGCTGTCAGCTCAGCATAAACAGGGATAAAAATCAGCAAAAAGTGATGCTTTAAGGTTTTAAGTGTGGATTAACAGCACCTTTTTCTTTCAGAAAAATTCCAGTTTGTGTTTCAGACGGGGTGATCAGGTCAGTTTCACTGAGCTCCAGCACAAAAATCAAATGCATAAAGATGCTTTTGCTCCTTTCAAGTAATCAATTTCAAGCCAGTGAGAGAATGCTCAGGTATTTTGAACTGTTGTTTATGCTCAGTACAAATTGCTTTAAGGTTTTAAGTGTGGATAAACAGTGCCTGGGAGCATTTTTCATTTCCTAAATATTTCAGTTTGTGTTTCAGGTGGGATGATCAGGTGAGTTTCACTGAGCTCTACCACAAAAATCAAGGGCTTTTCTCCTTACAAGTAATCAATTTCAAGGCAGTGAGAGAATGCTCAGGATTTTAAACTGTTATTCACTCTCACTACAAATTGCTCAGCCAGCTCCTGTTTTTCTGCTGTTTTTGGAGCCAAAACCAAAAACCAAACCTTTACACCTTGGAGGGGAAAAGCACAGCGGAAATAATTCCCAAGCTCATTTCCCAAATATTCCCAGAAATCTGTGACTCTTAAGAAACACAGGACTTAATCCCAGAAAACACAAATAAATTTGTGCTGTGCTCCACATTTCTGTGAGATTTCCAAGCCTTTTTTCATCTCCCACCTTAAAAAATGGGCACCAGATTTTTCTGCCTACAATCCTGCACTCTGGAAATGCTGGAAATGCACCCAGGGTTGGTCGTGGGCACTGATTTTGAGACACAGAGAGCCTAATCTAGCAGAGCTTCTGGAGTGACAGCTTATTACAGCTCCTAAAGCTGGATAATCCACGGGCAGTCAGCGTTTTTATAGCACTGAGCTCCCATTCCACACCAGCAAAAGGAAAGCAGCAAGGACAGAGGGATCTGCTGGACATCCTGCCCTGAGTTTCCTTCTTTCTCCATCTCTGGCTGGGGTTAAAAAGAAAGAGATAAATCTAAATAAATAGAGAATATAATTTGAGGTTTGTGGTCCTGGACAGATCTCATTCTGACACAAGACACAGTTCAAACAGCACAGCACAAGCACTGCTGAAAATCCGTGTTCTGTAACATTTGAGAAGCTGCAGAAGCTGAAACTTCCTTCTTCCCATACAAAATTATCTACCTGCAAGCCTTTATTACTTTACAGAAGCTTTTCCATCTACCTTGATCTGTTATATTCCTTATTTTAGTAATTTTCTAAGGATCTTTTACATTGTTGACTTACCAGCTGCCAAGCTGCCCCTGGAGCTTGAGGCAAACAGGGCACTGACTTCTTTGGACATGGCAAACCCTGTGGTATTAATGTAATAACAGATTTCAAAGACTGAAAATGCTGCTTTTACATCAGTGCCTGGACTACTGCTGCAAGGGAATAAAGCTGTGAGTATCAAAAAAAATTCCATTTTTTCAAGTACAAGTAGAGAGTTCAGCTACAAAGAGAGGGCAGAGGACTGACAGGGGAGGTTAATTTTACAAAGCTCCACTGCAGGGCCAGCAGGAGAAGCAAAAGGCAGGCAGCAGGGCTGCCTGTGAAGAAATAACAGGATGATAAAAAATGAAATTAATTGGGTGTAGAGGGGCAGATTTCACTTTCCACAGACAAAGCACATCTGACCACTGACAATGCCAGATTTTGTCACTTCTGAAGACACCAGACCTGTGAGACACGTGCAGCTCTGAAACAGAACTCCAGAACTCTCCTGTACTTTCTCCTCTGCTTCTGCAGCTACCTCAGAGGTTCCACAAAGTCCCAGCACAAATTCTTGGGGGCTCTGAGACCCCTGCACCCCAAAGCTGGGCTCTGTGAACAGAAAACATCTCCAGAGGGCTCAGTGCTGCTCACAGCTGCTCCCCAGAGCTGGGGGATTTTAAGCTGGGTTTAAGGGTTACATGCAAACAACTAAATTGGCTTAACTATTTATAGAAGCCAAGACTTTTGGTGTGCTGGATCTGTGGCCATCAGCAAGCAGAGAGGCTCTTTGCCAACACACCAGCACAGGGCTGGTATTATTAATTAATAATAATTAATATTATTTCTAGGTAATAATATTAATTTATGGTTGGGAAGGGATCACAGTGTGGAAACACAGGAAAAGCTTCTCCTGTGCCATCCAGGACATGGAAAACAAAGGGAATATTTTTGCTCCATCCTACTGAACCACAGAATCATTGAGGCTGAAAAAGATTCAAGTTGAAAAGATTTTCTGAAAAGCCCTCCAGAACCATCCAGTGCAACCTGTGACTTCAGAGCAGCACCCAAACAGAGAAACCCAATTCCTCATGTAATTAAATAATCTTTATTTTTATAAAACATAATACAAAGCATCTACACCATTCACTGGTGGAACATTAGTTGCTATTACACAGTAATTCAGACACAAGTTATTATTTCACACTAGTTCTGCAGTTTCCTCTCACAGTTTGCTCTAGCCACTATGGACTAGCCTGAGGACAGGTCCCACCCTGTGCTCCACAGCTTGGAATTTGTACTTTTGGGTCTGTAAATCTATGGTGGAGCCCACTAAATGGGCTGTGAGGCCTTGCTGTGCCTCATAAAGCCATTTCTAATTGCCCTTTTGTTTCCCTGTTTACTTTCTAAAGCCTCAGAGCCGAGCAGTGCTCTCCTTTGTCCAACCAAATTTCCCCCCTGTTCAGAAAAGGGGAGAAAACCTTTTCTGGTTTCCCAAACTCCAACCATTGTATTTCAGAATCTCTTCAGACAGGTGATTCACAGACACTGCAGTCACTGCCATCCTCACCCACCTGGGCAGGTGAGGGCTGGAACCCCAGAGAGCAGCACCCCAAGCCTCAGCAAAGCTCAGAGCCCAAACCACCAGGACTGGAGGAAACTCTTTGTGGTGGGCAGCTCACCAAGGACCAGCCTGTTTTCACCTCCAGGACCTGTTTTCACTTCCAGGACCTGTTCTCACCTCCAGGACCTGTTCTCACCTCCAGGACCTGTTCTCACCTCCAGGACCTGTTCTCACCTGCATTTCTGCAGGAGCTGCTGCTGCAATCCCTCATTCCCTGCTCAGACCAGTGGCTGAGACTCTTTAGGCTCCAGATTCCTGCAATCCTGACCAGGGCAAAGCCAGCAAAGCCCTTTTCCTCAGCTTGGGGCTCCCTGTGAGGATGCAGCAGCACCAAGCTGACCTTTATGAGCACGTCCAGCTCATTCCCTGTGACTCCTGCCCTTGAGCACCTTTGCCAAACACCTCACTCCTGCTTTTGGGATGTTGGGAAGTGCCCAGCTCAGGTGACAAAGCCCTGCTGATGGCTCACATTGCACTCAAAGCAACTTTTACACAGCACAGCCTGACACAAACCACCCAGAATCCATCAAAGGTGGCTTGGTGCTAAATGGAAACACCCTATGAGGTAGTAAGACTGCACCCACTCCCCAAAGTGGGTTAAGTTGAGGCAAAAAGGCTCCTGGATGTGCTCAAGAGAGCAGCAGAGCTGGGGAAAAGAACCAGCAAGCCCCAACCAGCCCTTCTGGTGTCCTTTCAAGGCTTGAGAGTGCTGGGTGGGTCAAGTTTCCTCCCCAGGACCAGCTCATCAGTTGGCTCTGCTCATCTGAAGGGGTTTTTTGGGGCTTCTTCAGGTCTTTGGCTGCAGCAAGCAAGGCTCAAGCAAAAGGGGCACCTGAGCTGCACTGGAGGCTCAAAGGAAATGCTCAAAATGGCAGCAAAAACAAAGGAACAGCTTAAGGACATGCAATGAAATAAACTCCACAAGCTGCCAGCTGGGCAGGGTTTTTCCCTACCAATGGGACTGGATAAGTATTGCTTATTTTTCTCCCAGTCAGGTTTATTTTTGCTTTAAAAAGACCAGATTCTGGGCCTCTCACTTCTTTAATCATTTAGCTCTAAAATAAATCTCTCTGACCTTCTAAATGTTCACTTTTATAACGTGACTCAGACCCAATCAGAGGGAAATCAAAGCCCAGGGGTCAAGGCATCAATTCGGATGAAGAAGAGCCAAGGTCAGTCTGTGGCTTCCACAGGGCAGATTCTGGGCAACCAGAAATCTCAATTTGGATTTGGGGCATAGAAGAGGGAATTTTGGTGTTCTGGAGATAAAATCAGGGCTTGGCTCATCATCAAGAAAACCCCTGACTGGCAAATCCTGATGGGGTTTCTCAAAGTGGAGTGTGCTGGTTACCCAAGGAGCTAAAAGCAGTGTTGTAGGGGAGTTTTAACAGTCAGGGAAAAATCAGGAAAAATTTTCCCTTCTGGGTCTGTGTCTTTGGGTGTATTCACAGGGCACCTAGTCCTGTAATTAGGCAGTGCTGATTAGAGCTAGGTTTTGGACACTACAGAAAATAAGTTATCAATATGTTAATGAATAAGTTATTAAAAGGAGTTAGAAAGGGTAGGAAACAACAACCTACCTAAAATACTGATTTTTCTAGAGTCTTGCTCTAGCTCGACCACCAAAGTCGTTTCTCCCAAGGGAAACACAGGAATGATGAACCAAGTGCAGATAACAACCATCACTTTTTTCATATAGCACCTCTCGAGTGAAAACCTGAAAGTGCATAACAGATGGAGCAGCTCCATCTCCCCCAAGTCACAGAGGGGGAATGAGGCACAGAGTTCCAGTTGTGAGACTTGCCCAAGGTCACACAACGAGCTGGTGGAAGGGCCAGGAATCCCAGCCTGGATGCAACACGAGAACACTTCTCCTACCAGCATGAAGAGTCATTTTAGCTGCCTACACTGCACAGGACATGGAGAACCCAGCATTACCTCCTCCTGTCTTCCAAGATCCTGAAGGAGCTGGCTGCACATCACTATTTACACCTGCACTGCTGGACTAGCCATGGTTACTCAATTAATTAACCCTTCTTTCCCTCCACATCACTATTTACACCTGCACACCTGGACTAGCCATGGTTAGTGTATAAATTAACCTTTCTTTCCTTCCACACACTATTTACACCTGCACTGCTGGACTAGCCATGGTTAGTCTGTAAATTAACCCTTCTTTCCCTCCACACACTATTTACACCTGCACACCTGGACTAGCCATGATTAGTGTATATTTTAGCCCTTCTTTCCCTCCACATCACTATTTACACCTGCACACCTGGACTAGCCATGGTTAGTGTATATTTTAGCCCTTCTTTCCCTCCACATCACTATTTACACCTGCACTGCTGGACTGGCCATGGTTAGTCTGTAAATTAACCCTTCTTTCCCTCCACATCACTAATTACACCTGCACACCTGGACTAGCCATGGTTAGTCTGTAAATTAACCCTTTTTTCCCTCCACATCACTATTTACACCTTAAGCACACCTGGACTAGCCATGGTTAGTGTATAAATTAACCCTTCTTTCCCTCCACATCACTATTTACACCTGCACGGCTGGACTAGCCATTGTTAGTCAATAAATTAACCCTTCTTTCCCTCTACATCACTATTTACACCTGCACTGCTGGACTAGCCATGGTTAGTCTGTAAATTAACCCTTCTTTCCCTCCACATCACTATTTACACCTTGAGCACACCTGGACTAGCCATGGTTAGTCTGTAAATTAACCCTTCTTTCCCTCCACATCACTATTTACACCTTAAGCACACCTGGACTAGCCATGGTTAGTCTGTAAATTAACCCTTCTTTCCCTCCACATCACTATTTACACCTGCACTGCTGGACTAGCCATGGTTAGTGTATAAATTAACCCTTCTTTCCCTCCACATCACTATTTACACCTGCACTGCTGGACTAGCCATGGCTAGTGTGTATTTTAGCCCTTCTTTCCCTCCTCGTTCAGGCTGTGCACACCGTGCCAGCCTCTGCCCAGTGAATCCATGGCATAGCTCCATGGATTGCAGTGGAGTTAGGCCAGGGATAAATTTGGCTCCAGAACTGCTAACGTGCGTTGGCTCCTCTCCCTCCAGCAGCATTTCAGGCACGATCCCCTCCTTGCCAGCCCGTGGAACTCGAGGAATTCTCTGCTCAGCCTCCATCAGTGACCTTTGAGGTGCCCGTTGGTTTTCCAGCCCAGCTCGCGGCTCCTGCGGCTCCTCCAGGCCTGGTACTTGCTGATGCTCTTCCTCCTGGCGAAGCGGCAGATGCTGACCATGAACACCCAGGACACCACGTACATGACCACCCCTCCCAGCTTGATGTACCAGCGGGGCCGGGGCGAGGCCAGCTCGCAGTACATCAGCCAGGCCCCCACGCCGATGCGCACGCCCGTGAAGAGCACCACGAAGAGGAAATCCACCAGGTCGCCCGTGAAGGTGTGGTAGCGCCCCAGCTCCTTGAGGAACCAGCGGGCCTGCAGCAGCGGGTTGGTGATCTCGCTGCCGAAGATGACGGCGTTGACGTCGCCGGCCGACTCGCCCAGCGCCAAGGAGGCGGCGATGCCCACGATGCTGACCAGGTGGTGGGCCAGCATCAGGGCACCCTCCGTCTGGAAGTACACGCACCAGCACAGGTCAAAAATGAAGTAGCCCAAGCTAAGGCACAGCCCGTGCACCTGAAGGGTTGTGTTGGGTGACCCTGAAAGGTAAAAATAGAGATTTAAAGAGTGGAGGTGTGTCGCAGGCATTGTTTATGAAAAATCCTTTTGCTAGGATTTTACTCGTGGAAGTCTCAGGAACAAAATGTAAACAATGGTTATCTGCTGCTGTGGAATGCAACAGGTGCATCTTTGATTGGTCTCATGTTGTTGTTTTTAATTCATGGCCAGTCACAGTCAGCTGGCTCAGACTCTCTGGTCAGTCACAAGATTTTATTACCATTCCTTTCCTTTGCCAGCCTTCTGATGTCTCCTTTCTCTTTTCTTTTAGTACACTCTTAGTATATAATTTTCTTTTAATATAATATCTATCATAAAACAATAAACCAGCCTTCTGAAACATGGAGTCAAGATTCTCATCTCTTCCCCTGTCAGGGTTGCCTGCAAATTCCACATTTTGTGACCCCAAGAGAGGAACATTACCACAGCAAAATACAGTACCAGGCTCTCCATTCCTCTGGGGCTGTCCACCACAAAGCAGCTGAGATATCACTGCAGGCACCATCCCTCAAGCAGGCTGGGGACTGAGAGAAAGCCCAGGGGAGTGGGATTATGGATTTCCTCACTCACCTGGGTGGCTCAGGGGCCAGGGGCCGTCGATGAAGCCGATGTAGGCGGACAGACAGGTGGCCAGGATGCCGTGGGTCAGGGTGACCAGCCTGCAGCTCCACTCCAGGTTCCGGTGCCGGTAGCGGTGGCAGAACCACTTGTAGAGGCAGAACCAGGCCAGCAGGCTGCAGGCTGCACGCAGGGGCAGCGGGAACAGCATCCTGGCCTGGGAAAAGGAGGACACGAGGGATCAGAAGGACACAGAGTGAGCAGGAGGATGAGCCTGTGCCAGTGTCAGCTTTGCTCCGTAACCATCCCGGCCCTGAGTGTGCAGAGCTGCTCCTGATGGAGCTGCTTGCTCCTGGCTCATTTTCTCTTTGTAAAAACCACTTTATTCTCCTCACTGCAGGCTTCATTTCATCCTTACTGGCACCAAAACCTCTAAGTCTTTTGGATGCAAAAGAATAAGAATCCCTGCTTATAAAGATTTCTTTTTTCAGCAGTATTTCTTTTACACATCTTCCCTCACACACACTGTGAAACAATCTCTCAAACAAGCAAAAGACAAATTGCCAGAACAAAACTACAGCACATAAACACTTGTGGATGTTGCTGAGACCCTCCACATGGACATTACTCTATTCTACACCTCGTTCATACAATGCCTTCCCACGAAATGTGTTCATATAATGCCTTCCCAAGAAATGAGCAGTCAGGGCAGTGCAGCTGAGTCAGGCTTTGGGATACAGGAATTTCCAGTTGTGCCAAAGCTGCTGCCCTGGTACTGCTGCCCAGCTCTGGGGAGCACCAGAGGGACTGCACGGGATGAGGAGTCAGAGCTGCAGAGCCCAACCTTCCTGTTTGGCCTGTTGGAGCATTCCCAGGCATGACTGGAGGCTGGGTAAACAAAACCAGCATGTTTTAATGGGCCTTGGGAACATGGGCAGATGAAAGAGGGATGGGATTAACTGCTCTGAGCAGGCATTGCCGTTCACAGCCCTGCTGCTCCAGCTCCAGACTCAGAGCAGATGAGGAAGAGAGTATTGGCAAAAGGGACTGACACTAGAAAGGCTGGTATAATTGAAAAAGCAGCAATAATTACAGGAAAATAAATTTTAAAATTCCTATATAATAAATAAGTAATTCTATATAATATACATATAAGCAATAAATTAACAATAAATAGCATGCAATCATATACAAAATTATGTGTTTCCCTATATATTATTTTCTATTATCTCATATATTATTACGTATCTATACATAGTAATATATGTGATACTATCTATATATATTATGGTATAATAGATGTACTATATCTATCATATAATATCCATATTATCTATGTATCTATCTATAATTTATAATATAGATAGACATATATAATTTTATATATAATGTATAATTATAATTATACTATATCTAATACATAATAATTGTATTATCTATGTAACTATGTATCTAATATCTTATCTATGCATCTATCTACATTATAATATATAATATAGATATATATAATTATAAATAATATATAATTATAATTATGTTATTTCTGTTATATAATAACTATATTATCTATGTATCTAATATCAAATTATCTATATTATATTATAATATTATAATATATTATTTATCTATATTATAATTTATAATATATATAATTTTTATATATATACTATACAATTATACTATATCTTTATATAATAT
The DNA here is from genome assembly GCA_009764595.1 of Geothlypis trichas. Lineage (NCBI taxonomy): Eukaryota > Metazoa > Chordata > Aves > Passeriformes > Parulidae > Geothlypis > Geothlypis trichas. The sequence goes on from CM019922.1 coordinate 5,990,532, forward strand.
CTATATTATCTATGTATCTATTGTTTATATATATATATAATATATAAAATATATATTATATATAATATATATATATATTATAATTTGTATCACCGGTAGCAGTAAGGCCCTAAATGAAAGCAGCCCCTACAATAAACACACATGCCTAACAACCCGGTGTGCAGAACACCCCGCAAACGATTAAAACCCCTACGGGCACCTCCAGCACAGCCCCGTTATCCCGTTATCCACATTTTTCTCAGTCCAGGCGGGAAGATGGAGGAGCTCACGGACCGTACCCAGAGCAGAACCGCAGCCCCGGGGCACCGCCTGCGCACTCCCGGCCCATCCTCCGCACCCCGCGGGATGCAGCGGCCCCGGCCCCATCGCACCGGGACGGGAATGGGGACAGGGACAGGGACAGGACCCTTCCCCAGCACCCACCTGCCGGGCCGCGCTGCCGGAGCCGCCCCGGATCACGGAGCGAGCGGCGGCGGCCGAGGGGCACCTGGCGGCCGGGAGGAGGGACCGCAGGGATGGGGATGGGGATGGGGATGGGGAGGAGGAGGAGGGATCGCAGGGATGGGGATAGGGAGGAGGAGGAGGAGGAGGAGGAGGAGGAGGGACGGCAGGGATGGGGAGGAGGAGGAGGAGAGAAGGCAGAGAGAATAGGGGCGGCAGGATGGCAGGAAAAGCGACCCGCGGCACCGCAGAGCATCCCTGGGAAGGGGCACATCCCGGGGAAGGGGCACATCCCTAGGAAAGTGCACACATCCCTGGGGAAGGGGCACATCTTTGGGAACCCACACATCCCTGGAAAGGGGCTTCTCTGGGAATCCCCACATTCCTGGAAAGCCGCATATCCTTGGGAATCCCCACATGCCGAGGAACCCGCATCCCCCTGCCATCCCTGCTGCGTCCCGGGATGCCCTGATCTGGAATGGATCCACCGGGATCATGAGCCCAGCTCCTGTCCTGCACCCCGACAATCCCACCCTGCGCCTCGGAGCGGGGTCCCAAAGCTCCCGGAGCCGTTCCCATTCCCCGGGGAGCCTGGGCAGTGCCCAGCACCCTCTTTTCCCGATTTCCACCCCAAATCTCCGCTGGCGCAGCTCCAGCCTGTCCCTGATGACAGAGATCAGCGCTCCCCCTGTGAGGAAGCTGCAGACCCCAAATTGTCTCCTCCAGGTGAGAACACCCAGCTGGGTGTTCAGCCCAGCTGCCGCAGCAGGTCGTGTCCCCACGGGGCAGCCCGGGGACACACAAAGCAGCGCCACACCCGCTGCAATCGGCCGTGTGTGCCACAGAGACGCAGCACGGAGCGCACCCAGCCTGCGCTCTCCTCACTCCTGATGGGAACAGAACTTCTTCAGAGCTCCCTGTCAGGACAGGCATCTCCATTCACATCCTGCTGCTGCTCCTCACTGCAGGCATTCAGCACTGCTCATCTCTCTGCTGCCTTCCACAGCCCGAATTCCCAAATTCAGGGTTTAAGCACGACACTAAAGCAGCTACAAAAGTTCCTCCACCTTTTATGAGTTACGGTCAAAACAACCTCTCACACCCAAAGACGTGGGGTTGGGTTTTTCCTTCATCCCTGTCAAGTTTTACCTTTTGAAATGCACAGGGTGGGAGTGGCTTGACCTGCCTTTTACAGCTCTCATAATTAGTGCTTTCAGCTGGGAATTCACCAAGATACAGATCTTACTTTTCCAGTTCAGGCCAGGTGCAGGTTCCTACTGCTCCAAAACGCTCATCCTCCTGCTATTTCAGCACATCCTGGTGAGCATTTATAGTGCATTTGCCTCTCTGACAAATCTGAGGTCTCATCTTGCTTCCCTCCACCTTTGCTGGGCCTCCAGCAGCCTCAGTACCACCTGAGATGGAGCTGCTTTAACATTTAGCTTAGGACAAAGAAAAGCGTGGACAGACTGGAGATTATAGGGCATTTTCACATTAGGAGCATGGTTTGGTGGAATATTAGGGAAAAAATAATTCTTGGCTGTGAGGGGGATGAGGAGCTGGGAGGGAATTCCCTGAGAAGCTGTGCTTGCCCTGGAAGTGTCCAAGGCCATGGATTGGAGGAACTTGGGATAGAAACAGGGGAATTTTGGGATGAGATGAGATGAGATGAGATGATGAGATGAGATGAGATGAGATGATCTTTAAGGTCCCTTCCAACCCAAACCACTGTGGGATTCTGTGAGCAGCCAGGAATAAAACCAGAGATATTCACAGAGGAGCCCTCAGAGTTCCAACAAGGCACAGATCATTTCATGCAGGAGCTGGGACACACAGAAATTGTGGAGTTTTTTTGTTTTTTTGCAAACTTTGCACGGTGAGGTGCAAGGTAGCAAGTGAAAGCATCTCCCTGTGGATTGTACCAGAAGTGAGGTGCAGCTTCATACACCAATTTTCCTGTTTGCTTTGTGCAGAGTCAGCCATTTCAATGGGCTGCACTGGCTCGTTTGGCCTGCAGATGAACAGAGTTCAGCAAAACAGCTCAGGGCAGGAGCCTCTGCAGTTGTTTGCACACTGCTGCCTCATTTAGTGCAGCCACAGCCTCCCTCTGCCCTCCTGGAGCTGTTCTAACCAGAGCTCACAGCACTGAAAAGCATCACAGGATGTGTTTATTATCTTATCAGGATGTATTTATTTTCATACCCACACTGGCAAACTCCTTGTCCACAATGAAACTGGGAATAAACAAGAGCTGGAAACCTGGGGGAGTTCACCAGGCCGTTACTAAAACTCAGCTTTTGTGGCTCTAAAAGCCCTCAGGGATATCTGACAGATTAAAAGCATGAAAAATCACATTATTTGAAATCATTATTTGAAATAATGATTTGAAAAGCATCACAGGATGTATTTATTATCTTATCAGGATGTATTTATTATCATACCCACACTGGCAAACTCCTTGTCCACAATGAAACTGGGAATAAACAAGAGCTGGAAACCTGGGGGAGTTCAACAGGCTGTTACTAAAACTCAGCTTTTGTGGCTGTGAAAGCCCTCAGGGATATTTGACAGATTAAAAGCATGAAAAAATCACATTATTTGAAATCATTATTTGAAATAATGATTTGAAAAGCATCACAGGATGTATTTATTATCTTATCAGGATGTATTTATTGTCATACCCACACTGGCAAACTCCTTGTCCGCAATGAAACTGGGAATAAACAAGAGCTGGAAACCTGGGGGAGTTCACCAGGCCGTTACTAAAACTCAGAGTTTGTGGCTGTAAAAGCCCTCAGGGATATTTGACAGATTAAAAGCATGAAAAATCACATTATTTGAAATCATTATTTGAAATAATGATTTGAAAAGCATCACAGGATGTATTTATTATCTTATCAGGATGTATTTATTATCATACCCACACTGGCAAACTCCTTGTCCACAATGAAACTTGGAATTAACAAGAGCTGGAAACCTGGGGGAGTTCACCAGGCCATTACTAACACTCAGAGTTTGTGGCTGTAAAAGCCCTCAGGGATGTCTGACAGATTAAAAGCATGAAAAATCACATTATTTGAAATAAGAAATACAATGGGTTAGTGGAGCTGGGTGATTTTCTAGCATCACATTAGAGGGTTCAGCACTAAACTTATCCTTGGGTGAGATTTGGCAGATGAGGACCTGAGGGCACTCATTGTACACCAAACCTCCCCAGGTGACTCTGGTTGCACACAAGCAGTCTGGGTGCCCTGGGACACTCTCCAGTACTGTCCTCCAGCTGAAAGAAGATGGTTTTTCTCATTGAAAACCAAACCAGGCTCTCCTCAACTCCACACAGCAGAGCCCTGGCCCAGAAATAACCAGAACCAGCCCCACAGTGGTGACTTAGGACATTTTATAACCCCCAAGATGTTCTCATGCTTTTGATTTCTTCTCCAAAAAAAACCACAGACAAGTCACCCTGCAATTCTTATGAACTGGGCATTGCCCAGTGAAAAAACACAATCACCCTGGGATGGAGGAGCCATGGCCAGAATTTAAATTATTCTTGTGTCCAGCAGGAGCAAACCCCTCAGTTTGGGGGCTGCTCATCCCTCTGCAGCACTGATTCCTTGGCAGAGCAGGTTGTGGGTGCCTTGCTCCCAAACCTGAGCTCCAGCTGAGCCCCACAGCCCCAGCCTGGGCTCATTTGCTGAGCTGCACAAAGGGAATGCTCCAGTGCCTTTGGCATCCTCAGCCTGCCCTGCAGCCCCCAGCTGCCTCCTCCAGAACAGAAGGAAAGAACATCACAGCCATCGGTTCTTTTCAGAAGAGAACATGACTTTATTAGAAGGTCTATGACTCAGAGGAGTTTTTGGAAGGAACACAGAGGGCCTGGCAGGTGCCCACACCTCAGGAGGCCGCTCTGGCTCCTGCTGTCCCAAAAAATATTGGCCCAGGAACTTGCCTGGGTTCACAGCTGCAATGCCTTCAGTGGACGTGCCCAAAGTGAGGTTATTTCAGGTTATTTTTTAATCTCTCCAGGCACCTTGAGGAGCCCCAGCCAGAGGCTGGTATCTGCCCTGACCAGAGGCAAATTCAGTGAGATAAAGGCAGTGGAGGAGCTGCATCCCCACTGTTCCCCCCCTCACCTCTGCATTTGCTTCTCAGCTCTCAGTGAGGCTTTTGGAGGAGACTAAATCTGAACTGTGGCCTTGAACAGAGGGAAATTCACATTAAAACCGCAGGGAAAAGGTCAGAACACGATTCTGAGAGGTAAAGAAAATGAGAGAACTGTTCCATGCTCTGAGACCTGCTGGTGTGGGGCAGCTGTCACACCCAGATCTGCCTAAACATTCCTGTCACCCCTGGAAATAATCACATTTTTGACTCATTAGCCATGAATTCAGCTTGCAAATGAGCCAGCCCCAGGACAGAAAGAGCATCCAGGGGGGACTCTTCACTATCCTCCCCCTCCCACAAAAAGCCTGATTATTCTTTTATTCTTCTTAAGCAATCCCAGCCTAGGCCAGCACCTGCTGGTGGAGTTTATTGGCACAAGTCTAATTCCTGACTCTTGTTTGTGAGGGCCTGAGTCAGCCCCAGAGAAATCACTCTGCTCTGAGGTCAGCAGCCAATGGAAGTGTTAAAAAAGGAGTAAAGGAAATGTGTCATTAAAAACAAGGAGGTAAAACACTGCCTCACCTTGGGTACCATCACTTCACACTCAAAGGACAATTCCACTACACCCCTGCAAGCACTTCAGTCTCGTTCAGGGTCTTTCACTCCAGTATTTAGCCAAGAACATTGTCCAGATCCAGGATTATTAAGGAGGGTGAGGCTCAGGAAGTCTTTGCCAGGTCATGTCCCTTACCCAGTCCCACTGGCAGGAAATTTTTTTTTTTCATATTTTTCTCTATTCTGCAATGAGGACAGAACATAGAAACTGTGCAATTATTGGTTGCAGACTGATCATCTCTGGCATTGCTGGAGAACTCAGGGAATCAGTGCCAGGCTCCTTAGTCCCCACTCAAATCCCTCTTGTCTCAGCTTTTCCATGTTCCTAGCACTGATCCATCTCCTCCAGGAGCAGCAAAATGTCAATTCCGTGTCATTTTAGGAGTTCTTCTCACAGGAACAAGCTCCAGCAGCCAGGCCCAAACCCAGGGGCTCATCCTCTCCAACCCATTACCGAGCAGCCAAGCAGTTTCCACAGGTGCCCTCCTACTCCTGAAGGGATCGTGCGTCCACTGAAGGGCCTTTTTTCCACAATTTCCTCCTCGCAAAGCGACAAATTTCAACCATGAACCCCAAGGACACCACGTACATGGCCAAGCCCCCAGCCTTGAGCAGCCAGTTAGGTTCTGGGGACGTCACCATGCCGTACATGATCCACGCTCCCGCCCCGATGCGCAGCACCAGGAAGAGCAGCACGAAGAGCAAATCCACCAGCGTGCCCAGGGGAGTGTGGTAGGAGCCCATTTCCCTGAGGAACCAGCGGGTCTGGAGCAGGGGGTTGGTGATTTCGCTGACAAACACCACGGCGTTCACCTCCGTGGCCGACTTGCCCAGCCCCAGCACCAGGATCATGCCGCAGATGCTCAGGGTGTGGTGCAGCAGCATCAGGTCCCCCTCGGTCTGGAAGTACAGGCACCAGCCCAGGTCAAAGATGAAGTAGCCCAAGGTCAGGGACAGCACGTGGATCTGGAGAGGGGTGTTGGGTGAGCCTGGAATGGAAGGTGTGCATTAGCTCAGGGTTTTATTTCAGATTTTTCTATTTTCTATTTTTATATTTTTCTTCTTTACAGATCAGTGCAGGTCAATTGTGCTTCTCTCCTCCTGAATTTCCAGCATTATCCAAGTGCCAGGAGTTATTTGGCACTATTAGGTGCCAATATTTGGTTCTGCCTCTCCTTCACACCCCAGCCTACCCAGCACATGGATGTGGAGAGGGGTGTTTGGTGAGCCTGGAATGGAAGGTGTGCATAAGCTTGGGGTTTTATTTAAGATTTTTCTATTTTTTATTTTCTGTTTTTCTACTTTGTACAGGTCGATTTTGCTTCTCTCCTCCTGAATTTCCAGCATTATTCAAATGCCAGGAATTAGGTGCCACTATTAGGTGCCAATATTTGGTTCTGCCTCCCCTTCACACCCCAGTCTGCCCAGCACGTGGATGTGGAGAGAGGTGTTTGGTGAACCTGGAATGGAAGATGTGCATAAACTTGGGGTTTTATTTAAGATTTTTCTATTTTCTATTTTTCTACTTTGTACAGGTCGATTTTGCTTCTCTCATCCTGAATTTCTATTTTCTATTTTTCTACTTTGTACAGGTCGATTTTGCTTCTCTCATCCTGAATTTCCAGCCTTATCCAAGTGCCAGGAATTGTTTGGCACTATTAGGTGCCACCTATTATATATATATCTATTATATTTGGTTCTGCTTCCCCTTCACACCCATCCCATCCTGCCCCACCACTCCTTCCCTTCTCCTTCCAGCCTTTTGGGAAAGCCAGACCTCCATTAGCAGCACCATCTGAGATTTAATAGCAGAAACCAGCCAGCAAAACCCTGCAGCTGAATTTCAGGAGTTATTAGACCCTTCAAGATGTGAAAACACTTTGTTCTCCATGCCTCGCTACACCTGATGCTGTGATAAACTCAAGCTGCCAGCCTGGAAACTTCCAATTTGTACATGGACAAGCCAAAAAAAAAGAAATTAAAATAATTAAAGGATGAACAGTGAGAAGTGGTGGAAAAAGTAGTGGAATTAAACAAAATTAAACAGCCATGAGAGGAGATCAGCCCCTACCTCCACCTGTGACAGGTGAGCACAGGTGAGGGTGAGATTCCAAACATACCTGCGTGGGTCAGGGGCCAGGGGCCATCGAGGAACATGACATAGCCAGAGAGGCAGGTGACAATGAGCCCGTGCACGAGGGTCACCAGGCGACAGCTCCACTTGCAGGAGCGCTGCCTGTTCCAGCGGCAGAGGCAGCTGTAGAGACACAGCCAGGTGACAAAGCTGCAGCTCACCTCCAGGACGATGGGAACCATCCTGCTGGACACGGAGGGACAGCGTGAGCAGGGCGGAAAGCCGTGCTCATCCCGAGCACCCAGCACAGCCACGGAGATCCCGGATAGGGTGGAGAAAAACCCACAAAAAGCAGAATAAACGCGGTCCCCCTGCCGTGAGCACCGTCTCCAAATTTCCCCAACGGGAAAACAAACCACAACCCCAACCCTGCCGGTGCCTGAGGGCAGAGGTGCTTTGGCAGCAGGAGGGAGCAGACCCCATCCCCATCCCCATCCCGGCACGGGGGGACCCGAGAACCCCAAATCCTCACCCCGCTCCGGCTCTGCGCTCCCGGGACCTGCGCCCGGCTGGGGCTGCCCGGGCGGGGAGGCGGTGCCGGAGCTCCCGGAGCTTTTTATCGTCCCTGCCCAGCCCTGCCCAGCTCTGCCCAGCCCAGCCCGGCCCGGTCCGGCCCCTCCGCGTCCCCCGAGGATGCTCCGCCGCGTCCCCGCTGTCCCTGCCCCGGGGGCGGACAGGGATGCTCGGAGCGGAGCTGCGAGCCCCGGGGCAGGACCAGAGCCAGGGCAGGGCGGGCAGGGAAAGGGAACGGGGCGGGGGAAGCGGGAACAGGCGCTCGGTACCTCCGCCCAGCCTCGGCTCGCCCGGCTGGAGCCGTCCCGGAGAGCGCCCAGACTTTATTTTGGCTGGGCGTTTTCCTCTCTGGTGATGGGGAATATAGCTGGATCAGGCTGGATGGGAGGTGCTGGTGCTCTTTATCTTCTTTTCTTCCTTTTATTTTTATTTTCCTATTGTTTTTCCGAGTGTCCTGGAGTCTTCTTCCACTCTTTCTCTCAGCTAGGAGTGCAGGGAGCACCTTTGTGCGGATTGCAGGGAGGGGAGGATGAGGAGGGACTCAGAGGTGATGGAGAATAAAGCTGGATCAGGCTGGATGGGAGGTGCTGGTGCTCTTTATCTTCTTTTCTTCCTTTTATTTTTATTTTTTCTATTGTTTTGCCGAGCGTCCTGGAGTCTTCTTCCAACCTCTCTCCCGGGGAGCGCCTTTGTGCGGATTGCAGGGAGGGGAGGATGAGGAGGGACTCGGAGGGTTCAGGACGGGCTGGGAGTGGTGCCGGACACTCGGTGCTCAGGGAGCTGTGACACAGAACGTGCAGAACAGGATGAGCGAGCCAGGAGCTGAGCTGGGGCCAAGTTCACGGCTGGGAGTGAGTAACAGGACAGGACAGGGCTGCGCTTCTCCCGAGCCCTGCCAGCCAGCTCGGTGTCAGCACTGTGTCATCCCTGACTCAGTTTGCTTCAAAATCTGATACCGTGTCCCCAGAACAACCCAAATTTCCCCTGCAGCCAGAGCTCTGCACTGGGAGTGAAACCACTGAGAGCACAAGAGCTTTTCCGACTGAGATCTCCTGTGTGTGCTGCACAGGATGCTCCTGTGAGTTATACACTCAAATATCCTTTTAGCTGGATTGTAGATTGTAGGTTGTTCTTATATTTGAGCTAAAACTTGCTGATTTTTGTCTCCTTTTCAAGCATTTTGAAGTGAAAATGGGAGTGAAACCACTGAGAGCACAAGATCATTTCCCAGTGAGATCTGCCATGTGTGCTCCACAGGATGCTCCTGTGATTTACACACTCAAATATCCTTTCAATTGGATCGTAGATTATAGGTTGTTCTTATATTTGAGCTAGAAGTTGCTGATTTTTGTCTCCTTTTCAAGCATTTTGAAGCATTTCTCCCCCTTCCCAGTGAGATCCGCCATGTGTGCTCCACAGGATGCTCCTGTGAGCAACATACCCAAATATCCTTTTAATTGGATTGTAGATCATAGGTTGCTCTTATCTTTGAGCTAAAACTTGCTGATTTTTGTCTCCTTTACAAGCATTTTGAAGCAGGACCCCCAGCACAGAGAAAGGGGGTCCCACTGCAGTTTGAGCATCTGTAAAGCTGAGTCTGAATTTAAGCTAAAATGTTTTATTGGGTGGTTAGGATCCATTCCTATTCTATCAGAGCTGGAAATCCCGAGGCTGTGAGCATCAGGAACGATGAGGGACCTTGGTGGCATCATTTGGGCACTGAGAAATGGTGAAAATCTCCCTTCAGCCCACAATGAAACCTGGGAATGACAAGGAATTTTCCCCCAGCTTGCACTCCCTCTCCTCACAGATGGAAATCAGAGGAGGACAGAAATGAATGAGCAATAAAATATATTAAATACCAACAAAAAATTGTTAATCTTCCAATTCTCCCCAGCCTTGCTTGAACTTGGGAAGTGCTGAATGTCAATTTATGAGGCAGCCCAGCCACAGCAGCTCTCCTTGGAGAGGGGCAGGCACAGGGAGCACAGGGATGCTCCAGGCACATTCCCTGGGGAATATTCCCCCAGCTCACATTCCCTCTCCTCACAGGGGGAAATCAGAGGAAGAAATAAATAAATGAACAATAAAAAAATAAATATCAACAAAAAATTGTTAATCTTCCAATTCTACCCAGCCTTGCTTGAACTTGGGCACTGCTGATATGAGGCAGCCCAGCCACAGCAGCTCTCCTTGTAGAGGAGCAGGCACGGGGAGCACAGGGATGCTCCAAGCACATTCCCTGGGGAATATTCCCCCAGCTCACACTCCCTCTCCTCCCAGGTGAAAATTGGAGGAGGAAAGAAACGAATGAACAATAAAAAACTAAATACCAACAAAAATGTGTTCATTTTCCAGTTTTCCCCAGCCTTGCTTGAACTTGGGAAGTGCTAAAGTCAATTTCTGAGGTACCCAGGCACAGCAGCTCTCCTTGGAGAGGGGCAGGCACAGGGAGCACAGGGATGCTCCAGGCACATTCCATGGGGAATATTCCCCCAGCTCACACTCCCTCTCCTCACAGGTGAAAACTGGAGGAGGAAAGAAATGAATGAACAATAAAAACTAAATACCAACAAAAATGTGTTCATTTTCCAGTTTTCTCCAGCCTTGCTTGAACTTGGGAAGTGCTAAAGTCGATTTCTGAGGTACCCAGGCACAGCAGCTCTCCTTGGAGAGGGGCAGGCATAGGACACACTGGGATGCTCCAGGCACATTCCCTGGGGAGTATTCCCCCAGCTGACACTCCCTCTCTTCACAAGTGGAAATCAGAGGAGGAAAGATTAAATACCAACAGAGGGGGGAAAAATTAAATACCAACAAAAATGTGTTAATTTTCCAGTTCTCCCCAGCCTTGCTTGAACTTGGAAAGTGCTAAAGTCGATTTCTGAGGTACCCAGGCACAGCAGCTCTCTTTGGAGAGGGGCAGATGCTCCAGGCTCAGCTCAGGAGGTCACCGAGTTCCCACAGGAGCAGTTGCTCCCTGCACTGTTCCTGGTGGCCGTGGGAGGTGACTCGTGCTCCTGGAAAGCTGGAATTTCCTGCTCTGTCGATCTGGAGTCCCTCAGATGCTCCCCTGCCAGGCTGGAAGCGTTGCTGGGTGCCAGGGGAACGAAGCTCTTCCCCTTCCAGCTGGAGCTTTGTGTGGAGCAAACAATTCTGCTGTTTGTTTTCCCACTCGGGGCCAGTTTATCAATAGGTGCCAGGGAGTTGTCGCTGTGTTTATAAACTTTGGGCAGGAGATGAACCCTCAGGATGTTTTTGCACAACGCCTGGCACAGCTTGGCCTTGATCTCAGTGGAAATATTCACGTGCAGGTGCTGTTATTCAGCTTCTAACACATTGGTGGTTTCCCTTCCAGTTTGTTTATTTTTGTTTTTTGGAACGTTATTCCAAAACTCGTGCAGGTGGGAGCAAATGACTTGGAGGAATTCCTGAGAACTAAATGGAATGGTTTGGAATAAAAGCCAAATTTGGATTTTAATGTATCTTCTCAAGGCTCTAAGAGCATGTGGATGTACAGGAAATTGTAAAGAGATTATTGGAAATTGCTGATTTAATTTTATTTTTAATCAAGGGGCTCACAAACCTCTGTAAGCCTGGACCAGGTCACTTGACTCTGAAGGCAAAATACAAATTACAGCTCAGCTCCCTGGTTAATTCAGGAATTCCTGGGTAAAACGTGCAGGCTGAGGTTATGAAGGCAATCAGAGCTCACTGTTGAAAGAATTGCTGATAATCTATGGAATAATTTGAGATTTTCACAGTGGAAACAAGCTGAAAACTACAGCTGTGCTGAGGTTTGGGTTAATAAATGTCCTCGGTGATGGGTGGCAGGAGAATCAGCTCTGATGTTCATCGTGCCCCAAATTCTGCTGTGGGGCACAAATTGAGCACTGGGAGAAGGAAATTGGATTTTCATCACCATTGGCTATCAGGGATCAAATCCTTTCTCCAAGGTCATGCAGGAAGTAAAATAAAATAGAGTGGCCCAAAGGTTCAGATCGGTGTTTAAATTTGTCCTTATCTGCTAATCTTAAATACTCATACCAGCCAAAATTAATTAAAAATACAGGAAAAATAAGAGTGGAATTGTAACCATAATTTTCCTGGTGATGGGCTGTGAAAATTGACTTTTCTTTTGGAGTCTTATGGAATTCCCAAACACTTGCACACACCAATCTCAAGCAATACTATGTGAACATAAAAACAGAGGGCAGAAAATCAATTCCTTCCAGCTCAAAGACCAGAGGGCATCTCAGTAATAGCTTGTTATTATTTAGTATCAGATAAAAACCCCAAAAAGAGGAAAAGAAATAAAAAGAGAAGGTCAAGACTCCTTTTCATCCCATTCATTTGTATAAATCAACACAAATCACAATTTCCCCCAAAGTTTCCAGCAATAACAAGACCTGGACACAAGTTTTGCAAAAGACATTTTTTTTTTGGTTGTTTGGTTTGGTTTTTTTTTTTAAAGGAAAAAATAAGAAGGCTCTAAAATACTTAATTAAAAAAAAAAAAGGGAAGAAAAACAAAAACAACAAAAAGCACCTTTAGAAAGGGAGCAGGAGCAAAGCAAGTGGATGGGGAGCCTGGGGGCAAACCAAGGCTCCCACCCAGCCACGGGGCTGCGGTGAAATGAACTCAAACCTCGGCTCAGTTTGGGGGCTGTGCGTGACAGGAACAGCAGGAGGGACCCTCCTTCCTTTTGGGGACAGAGAAAAGACAGAAACAGAGACAGAGACAGAGACAGAGGAGAGTCCTGCACAGGAGCCCTGCCCGGGAGGATGCGCGCTGCAAGCGGAGGAGCCATGCGAGGACAGGGCAGGGACAGGGCCACCGTGGGGGCTTGGCAAGGGGGACAGTGCCACCCTGGGGGCTTGGCAAGGGGGACAGTGCCACCGTGGGGGCTGGGGAAAGGGGACAGTGTCACTGTGGGGGCTGGGGGAAGGGGACAGTGTCACTGTGGGGCTGGGCTGCAGTTTGAGTCCCTGCACAGCCCCGCTGCTGGGGGGTCCTGGCGCAGTGGAAGGCACTGGAAGGCCCCGGGCATCGCCGTGGGTGGAGGCAGAGCTGCTCCTGCCCTCGCTGCTCGAGCTCTCAGTGGAGGTAGGTGGGCTGGTTCCATCGGTACCAGGAGCTGTGGGCAGCACGGAACGAGAAATAAATGAATAAATGAATAAATGAATAAAAGGTTTCACCTCGGAGTGAAAACCGTACTGATTCTCAACCTCGTCACGGACGGATTTTGTGAAAAATCCTTTTGCCAGGATCTTTTCTCCTGAGAAGATGAGAAGTTTCAGCTTCTCCGTGTTTTGCTGCTTTGGAATGTGAGTTGGAGAATTGTTAAATTGCTTTTATTTGATGACCAATGACAGCCACCTGTGTCGAGGCTGTGAGCAGTCACAAGATTTTATTTTCATTCCTTTCTACTCCTTTCAAGCCTCCTGATGAAATTCCTCCTTCTATTCTTTTAGTAAGTTCTAATAGATCATTTTCTTTTAATATAATATATAAAATAAAATAATAAATCAGCCTTCTGAAACATGGAGTCAAGATTTTCATCTCTTCCCTCATCCTGGGACCCTCAAACACCACCACACAACCTGACCTTGGTGAGCACATCCTGCAGAAATCACATCCTGCCACTCCTGAGCATCCCAGGATACCCTCAGCTGGAAGGGACCTATGTTTGATTTTTTGGGGTTTTTTTTACACAAAAGCTTTCAAGCCTTTGGTACATTTAAACCTGGCATTGCATTTTGAACAGAACCTATTTTTCTAACACGTTGGATCAAATTGTGAAGTCTGACTGTTTGGGTCAGACTCTGAGAGCTTTCACAAGAAGTAATTTTGGTTTTTTTTCCCTCTAAGAGCCACAAATTAATAGATTTTGTAGGAAGACAGGGATGGGACACTTTCTAGCACTGAAATGCTGGATTCAAATATGTATTTTACACAACCCAACTCATTTGGCAATGCTTTCTCTTCTAATTGAGATATCTAGTTCAAATTCAGATATCTAGTTCAGATATCACCAAATCCAACTTCTGCCCCCAACAATCCCACCCTGACCCTGGGAGGTCACACTGAGCACTCCACACTGCTGGAATCCCTGAGGGTTTTCCTGTTCTTCCTGGAGATCCCAGTGTTTTCCCCGTTGCCCTGGGCTGGTTTGGGGTTTTTTGTGGGTTTTTCTGCCTTACCCTGAAGAGTTGAAGCCAGAGGAGTTCATGGCAGCTTTGGAGTTGCTCTGGGCTGTGCCGGGGCTGCTGGCATGGAGGGCACTGCCAGGGGACGAGGGCCTGCTGGAGTTGCCTGGGGAGCACGAGGATGTCACTGTGAGGGACAGAGCACCGTGAGCCTGGCACCTCCTCCTGCCAGCAGGGCCACCCCGTCCCTGTGCCCACCCCGTGGCTCCTTGGTTCCTGCCCTGGGCAAGGTGGGGAACCCAGGAATGTCCTCTTTTCCTATATCTGGGAATTTCTGGCTTCCAAGGAGATCTGACTCTAACCCACCCTTTTATCTACCTCTGATTCCCTGCCCTGGAGAACCTCAGGAATGTCCCCTGCTCCTATATCTGGGAATTTCTGGTTTCCACAGAGATCTGATTCTAACCCATCCTTTATCTGGCTCTGATTCCCTGCCCTGGGCAAGGTGGGGCACCCCAGGAATGTCCCCTGTTCCTCTATCTGGGAATCTCAGCTCTCCAAGGATATCTGACTCTAACCCACCTTTTATCTGGCTCTGATTCCCTGTCCCGGGGAAGGTTGGGGACCCCAGGAATGTTCCCTGTTCGTATATCTGGGAATCTCTGGTTTCCACAGAGATCTGACACTGACCCATCCTTTATCTGCCTCTGATTCCCTGCCCTGGGGAACATGGGGGGACCCCAGGAATGTCCCCTGTTCCCGTATCTGGGATCTCTGGTGTCCAAGGATATCTGACTCTAACCCACCTTTTATCTGGCTCTTCTGATTCCTAGCCCTGGGCAAGGTGAGGAACCCCAGGAATGTCCTCTTTTCCTATATCTGGGAATCTCTGGTTTCCACAGAGCCCTGACTCTAACCCATCCTTTATGTGGCTCTGATTCCCTGCCCTGGGGAACATGGGGGGACCCCAGGAATGTCCCCTGCTCCTGTATCTGGGAATTTCTGCTTTGTACAGGGATCTGATTCTAACCCATCCTTTATTTGGCTCTTCTGATTCCCTGCCCTGGCCAAGGTGGGGCACCTCAGGAATGTCCCCTGTTCCTGTATCTGGGAATCTCAGGTCTCCAAGCAGATCTGACAATGACCCATCCTTTATCTGGCTCTGATTCCCTGCCCTGGGGAACATGGGGGGACCCCAGGAATGTTCCCTGCTCCTGTATCTGGGAATCTCAGCTCTTCAAGGACGTCTCACTCTAACCCACCCTTTATCTGGCTCTGATTCCCTGCCCTGGAGAAGGTGAGGAGACCCCAGGAATGTCCCCTGCTCCTATATCTGGGAATCTCAGGTCTCCAAGGACATCTCACTCTAACCCATCCTTTTATCTGGTTCTTCTGATTCCCTGCCCTGGGGAACCCCAGGGATGTCCCCTGTTCCTCTATCTGGGAATCTCAGCTCTCCAAGGAGATCTGACACTGACCCATCCTTTATCTGCCTCTGATTCCCTTCCCTGGGGAACATGGGGGACCTCAGGAATGTCCCCTGCTCCTGTATCTGGGTATCTCAGCTCTCCAAGGACATCCAACTCTAACCCATCATTTATCTGGCTCTGATTCCCTGCCCTGGGGAACCCCAGGGATGTCTCCTGTTCCTCTATGTGGGAATCTCATCTCTCCAAGGATATCTGACCCTAACCCACCCTTTATTTGGCTCCCAGCTGTGCCTGGCTCCCAAACCTGACCACCCCAGCCCGGGGTTCTGTGGAAATGTTCTTTTGCCTGCTGTTTTCCATGTTTTCACCCCACCCCAGAGCACAGCTGGGCTGTTCTCTCCCAGCTGTGTGGGGCCCCTTTCCCTGGCCCAAGGCTCTGACTGAGATTATCCTGCAAATGGGACCCAGAAATGGAGGAGTCAGGGATTAAAGGGCAGAGGAGGGAGGGAAGGGAGGTTCCCAAGGCTCACCAGTCCCAGGCATGGTGCTGTGCACTGGATTGACGGAGAGGGGCCCCAAGGAGCCTGAGGTAGAGACCTGGGCAGGAACAGAGGCACTGAGAGGGGAGAAATCACATCCTGCACCCCTTCCACAGCCCCTGGAGTGTGCTGGCTGCCAGGGACACACCACCCACAGCTGGGGCTCTCCTGGGCATTTCCAGTCATGTTCCAGGGTAGGAACACCAGTCCCATATCCAAGGGAATATTAGTTGTTATTATTATTATTATAATTATATTATTATTATTATTATTATTATTATTATTATTATTATCATCATCATCATGTAAATATATAATTGTATATTTAATATAATATTAAATATAATGTAATTATATATAATGTAATATATAATATATTATATTATTATATATTATAAATATATTATTTATATATAAATATGTAAAAATAATATAAAAATAAACAGAATTAAAAATAGAATTATATCCATAAAAAATAATAAATTCTGGGTGGGATTGCACTCGGGTGGCTGCACCCCAGGCCCTCACCAGTCTGGAGTTGTAGATGGGTGATTTGATGGGGGATGGCATGGGGCAGCTGATCCGCTTCTCCTTCTGGCGCCGGTTGCAGAACCAGACCCGAACCACTTCCTTCTCCATGGAGAGCTGCTCTGCTATCAAGGAGATCTCCTCTGAGCTGGGCTTGGGGTTCTGCTGGGAGAGGCAGCAGGTTAAAAAAGCCCCAAAGAACACAATAAACCTACTCTGAGCTGGGCTTATGGGTCTGCTGAGACAGCAGGTTTAAAAAGCCCCAAAAAGCACAAGGAATTCTCTGAACTGAGATCTCTGGGCTTGGTGCTCTGCTGAGAGAGGCAGCAGGTTAAAAAAGCCCCAAAGAACACAAGGAGATCTCTGAGCTGGGTTCGGGGGTCTGTTGAGAGAGGCAGCAGGTTAAAAAAGCCCCAAAAAACACAATAAAGCTGCTCTGAACTCGGTTTGGGGTTCTACTGAGAGAGTCAAAAGATTTAAAAGCCCCAAAGAACACAAGGAGATCTCTGAACTGGGCTTGGGCTTCTGCTGGGAGAGGGAGTCAATTAAAAGGCCCAAAAATCCCCAATAAATATTCTCTGAACTGGGTTTGGGGGTCTGTTGAGAGAGGCAGCAGGTTAAAAAAGCCCCAAACAGCAAAAGGAGACCTCTGAGCTTGAGGTTCTGCTTAGAGAGGCAAAAGGTTTAAAAGCCCCCAAAAGCACAAGAAAATCTCTGAACTGGGATCTCTGAGCTTGGGGTTCTGTTGAGAGAGGCAGGAGGTTGAAAAAGCCCCAAAAAGCACAAGGGAATCTCCTCTGTACTGGGCTTCAAGTTCTACTGAGAGAGACAAAAGGTTTAAAAGCTCCAAAGAACACAGGGAGATCTCTGAACTGGACTTGGCGTTCTGCTGAGAGAGGCAGGAGATTAAAAAAGCCCCAAAATCACAAGGAGATCCCCTCTGAACTGGGACCTCTGGGCTTGGGCTCTGCTGAGAGAGACAGCTGGTTTAAAAAGCCCCAAAGAACACAAAGAAATCTCCTTGGAACTGGGCTTGGGGCTCTGCTGAGAGAGGCAGGAGATTTAAAAAGTCCCAAAGAACACAAGGAGATCTCTGAACTGCAATCTCTGAACTGAGACCACTGGACTTGGGGTTCTGCTGAGAGAGGCAGGAGGTAAAAAGGCCCCAAAAAGCACAAGGAAATCTCTGAATTGGGATCTCTGGGCTTGGGGTTCTGCTGAGAAAAGCAAAAGGTTTAAAAAGCCCCCAAAGAGCATCAGGGGCTGCTGGGAGGACAGGGGTGGGGTTGGCTGTGAGCTGGGAGGGGACAAAAGCTCTGTCTGAGTCTGAGGGTAAATATTTGGGTGAGGGATTATGTTCTGTGAAGCACAAAGTGCCTCTGCTTCCACATCAGCCCTCTCAGAGTCAGGGGGAGATGAGTCACAGCTCCTGCCCCTGGTACAAATCTCTGCCCTCTGACCTTAACAGAGCTGGGCTCACCTAAACCTGGTGGCCCTGCCACCGTCCAGGGGACAGGAGCTCAGAAAAGTCACTGCCTGTCCCTCCCCTTTCTCATTTAGAAAAGGAAAGAACCTTTCTAAAGTTTATTTCCAAAGAGCCCCCCCTGCCCTGAGTCATTTATTTTCATTCCTTTTGTCTCTGTGGGGTTTGCTCAGAGCTGAAGCTCGGAAATGTCAAAGCTACCTGGCACAGAGGTAGATAATATAATCTACAAAGATAATTTCCCATTGTAGAAAATGCCTGCTACCAGCTATAAATGAGCTGCTAAAATGATCTGATGAGGACTGAGCAAGTTTTGACATGAGGGAAAAAACCAAGGAAAAACAAGCTCAGGAAGAGTTTTGATTTGAGAAATTTCCAAGGCACAGTTTAGTCCTGTTGATTAAAGCTCTGTTTGGTGCCTGTAGTGATTTTTCTTGGAATTCTTGGAGCTTAAAAAGTGGAAAGGTTCAACTTTTGATAGGGTTCAGGAAAAATATTTGGAGCAACAAGTTCTGGGGTCTCAGAAGAGCTGCATTGTGTTCACAGAACTCCTGTGGCACTTCTGCAACTCACAAAGAAAAGAGCTGGGCCAAAGCTGATCTCTGCACCCCGGTGATAATGGGGAAATGTGGTGCTAAAACTGTAATTCCCTTAGAATTATTATTAGAATAATTAGAATATTCTAATTAAAATATTAGAATGTTGTAAGAATAACATTCAACAGGGAAATAATTGGGAATTTCTTTGGGTTTATCACTTTACCTGTTAACTCCTTCAAGCATTTTTAACCTACTCTCAAATAACAGGGAACCCCTTTGGGTTTAACACATTTCTTTTTGCTTCTTCAAGCATTTTCTAACCTGCTGACAAATAAATACCCCAAAAAAACCCTCTCTTTTCTTGAGAGGACTCAGTGCCACAGGCTTGCAAATGCCAGGCTGAGGGAGAGAAAGATTTTCCCCTCACATCTTGGAATCTCTTCTCCAGCGTGGAGCGGATGTTGGTCTCAATGCTGGTCCTCTTCTTCCTTTTCCGTCCAAACATCTCGTTCACTGAGGGGTAGGAGTTGGGGGTGCTCATGGAGGAATCCAAAGGAGCAGATTCTGGGGCAAGAGGGAGGGGAAAATGAGATATCCAAGAAGATAATGAGTTATTTTCATTCCCAAGTACTTCCTGTGAAAGTATCTGGTGTCTTCTAAAATAGATTAATTAAATTAATTTAAAGGTGCCCTCTAAAATAGACTAATTGTTCCTGCTTTGTGGATCCTCCCTCTGATGATGATTAAAATTGCTCCAAATCCATCAACGAGCTTGCCTAAATCAAAGAAGAAAAATGTTTTAACCCACACACCATTTTCCCTTTGTGAGCCTGATTCCCAGCCTGCTCTGACAGGGACCAGGAGTGTTCCAATAATTTCATTTCCCACAGAAAAGGATGTGACCAAAGCCTTTGGCTCGGGGTGGCTGAGATGTGACCAATGGCTCAGACATCCTGAAGGGTTGGGTGAAGCACGAGGCTGACGTGAGGTGAGCACAGGACACCACCCCAAACCCTGCTGCCCCTGGGATTTCCCCTCTCAGTGAAATCCTTCCTTTTCCAGCTGCTCCCCCTGGGCTGATCCCTCAGCACCTCAGCAGCTGCTCCCCTTCTTCTCCAGCTCCCACAGCGAGGGGCTGAAGGGGTTTGAGGTTCCTGGATGGATCCTCTCCTGCTGCTGGTGATGCCTCAGGTTTCAGATTTTGTATTTTTGATTTTCAGGTTTCAGCTTTTCTACTTTCGATTTTCAGGTTTCAGTTTTTCGCTTTTTCAGATTTTCAGGTTTCAGTTTTTCTATTTTTCAGGTTCTGTGCTGCTTTAGTGTGTGGGTCTGGGCTCACATCAGGACATGGTGAGCTCTGTGCACAGAGCAGGGACACAAAACAATTCCTGCTCCAGCTGGGCACCAAGGACAAATGATCCAAATCTCAGCCCAGGAGCACAAACACCGTGGGCTGGAGAGAGAAAAACAAGGATGGGACTGCCTGGGCTAAAGCTGGGATGGGACAATGAACTGCAAGATGCAAATGGAGCAGAACTGATCCAAGGGAGAGACCCCGGGAGCGCTCGTGCATTTTGGGACCGTTTGGGTTCATCTTGGGTTCATTTTGGGACCATTTTGAGTTCATCTTGGGATCATTTTGGTTCATATTGAGTTCATCTTGGGACCATTTTGGGTTCATTTTGTGACCATTTTGGGAGCAGCCCTGGCTGGGCTCTTGCACTGCCCAAGGTGCATCCATTGAGGAGATCTTTTTAATAAATCTCTGCTTTATTCTTTAGGTCTGTCCAGCCTCTGTTCTAGGGCAGCCTTCCCAAGGCATCCTGGGCATTTCTGCCCTGCTGTCACCCACCTGCATCACTGAGCCACTTCTCCAGCAGAGGTTTGAGCTTGCACATGTTCTTGAAGCTCAGGTTGAGAGCCTCGAAGCGGGAGATCGTGGTCTGGCTGAAGTCATTCCCGTAGAGCTTCCCCATGGCCAGGCCAACATCCCCCTGCCAGAGACACCCAAATCCCACAGTGAGCACAGGGAAACCCCTCCCAGCTGTCCCAGTCCCACGTAGAATCACAGAATTAACCAGCCTGGAGAGGGCCTCTCAAGCTGCACCAAGGGAAATACAGGTTGGATATCAGGAAAAAGTTTTTTACAGAAAGGGTGATAAAGTTCTGGAATGTTCTGCCCAGGGAGGTGGTGCAGTCCCCATCCCTGGGTGTGTTTAACAAAGCCTGGATGTGGCACTGGGTGCCAGGGTTGAGTTGAGGGGCTGGGTTGGATTTGATGATCTTGGAGGTCTCTTCTAATCTGGTCATTCTGTGAATTCTCTGAATTCTGTGACTTCGGGGGAATTTTGGAAATTCCGAGGGACTGGGGAGGTGGTGGAGTCACCATCCCTGTATGTATTTAAAACAAGCCTGGATGTGGCAGGGTTTAGGTGAGGTGCTGGGGCTGGATTGGACTCTTGAAAGACTCTTCGAGCCTGGTCATTCTGTGACTCTGTGACCTTTGAGATCATCCAGTCCAACCTATGACCCAACACCTCCTCATCACATAAACCATGGCCCTAAATACCACATCCAGTGACTCCACCACCTCCTTGGGCAGGTGATTGCAGAGCCCAATCATTCTTTCAGTGAAGGATTTATTCCTCTTGTAGCCTAAACTTCCTCTCAGGCTGCTTCCAGGATAGCTTCAGCCTTGTATCCATCACCTGCCTGCCAGGATAAGGGGATTTATTCCCCCCAGGAATCTGCCCCCACCCCTGAATATTGGAAAAGGTGCAGACATCAAGGTTATGGTGCTGAGGTGCTGGGAAGGGTTTTTCTCTTCATGAATTTGGAAGGAAATGCTGCAAAATAACCCAAATTTCCCTAACCCTCCCCTTCCTTCACCCACAGATGTCACTCTGGTTTTTTAAAGATTTTCTAAGCCTTCTGATGTTGACATTCTCGTAGTGAACTTTCTCACACACTTTCTGTAAATAACTCGTTGTTTTCCATTCCTTTATGGAGGAGGAGAAATTTGATGGGCTGTTGGTTTGTCCAGTGTCACTGGAGAGGTGGCACTGCCACCCTCCAATCCACTGTCACTTTTAGAAAACTATAAATGTTAAAATCAGAAAATAAACTTCCCATTTTCCTTCACCTTGAGAACAGCAGTGTGCGCTTGTGTTCCTTCACGTCCTATAGCAACACCAGCTCTGCCCCAAATTCCCCCCATCCCCTCCCTCTCACCTGTGTGAACCCCAGCTTGATCCTCCTTTGTTTGAAAGTCTTTGCAAACTTCTCCAGCTCCTCCAGGTCGCTGGGCTCCTCGGAAGCCCCCGCTGGGGTCAGGTGCTTTGCCACTTGCAGGTGCTGGGGGACGTCCAGGTGGGGCTCAACCGAGGAGCCAGGCAGGCCAGAGCGACCCACAGCCTGTCCAAAACAGCCCAAAAAACGTGCTCAGAGTCTCAAAAATAAAATCCAAACTGTTTCCTGGGCCATCTGCCCTCCCTGAAGCAGCAGGGGGAGTTTGGCAAGCCCTCAGGTGTGTTCTTACACACACTCAGGTGTCTTCTTATGTGAGCGTGTTCATGGGGGTTTTCAGGTGAGGGAAGAGGTGAGGATGTTGACTCCACGTGCAGAAGGCTTGATTTATTATTTTATGATATATATAATAACATTAAAACTATACTAAAAGGATAGAAGAAAAAGTTCTCATCAGAAGGCTGGCTAAGAATAGAAAAGAATGATAACAAAGGGAGCTGCATCTGACTCTCTGTCTGAGCCAGCTGACTGTGATTGACCATTAATTAGAAACAACCACATGAGACCAATCCCAGATGCACCTGTTGCATTCCACAGCAGCAGATAACCATTGTTTACATTTTGTTCCTGAGGCCTCTCAGCCTCTCAAGAAGAAAAAATCTCAAGAAAAGGATTTTCATAAAAGGGAGTCTGTGATATTCTTACACACACTCAGGTGTGCTCTCACACACACTCAGGTGTGCTCTTACACTGACTCAGGTGAGTTCTCATGCTGACTCAGGTGTGCTCTCACACACACTCAGGTGTGTTCTTACACACACTCAGGTGTGCTCTCACACACACTCAGGTGTGTTCTTACACACACTCAGGTGTGCTCTCACACACACTCAGGTGTGCTCTCACACACACTCAGGTGTGTTCTTACACACACTCAGGTGTGCTCTCACACACACTCAGGTGTGTTCTTACACACACTCAGGTGTGCTCTCACACACACTCAGGTGAGTTCTCACACACACTCAGGTGTGCTCTCACACACACTCAGGTGTGCTCTCACACACACTCAGGTGTTCTCTCACAGACTCAGGTGTGCTCTCACACACACTCAGGTGTGCTCTCACACACACTCAGGTGTTCTCTCACAGACTCAGGTGTGCTCTCACACACACTCAGGTGTGCTCTCACACACACTCAGGTGTTCTCTCACAGACTCAGGTGTGCTCTCACACACACTCAGGTGTGTTCTTACACTGACTCAGGTGTGCTCTCACACACACTCAGGTGTGTTCTCACACACACTCAGGTGTGCTCTCACACACACTCAGGTGTGTTCTTACACACACTCAGGTGTGCTCTCACACACACTCAGGTGTGTTCTTACACTGACTCAAGTGTGCTCTCACATTGACTCAGGTGTGCTCTCACACACACTCAGGTGTATTCTCATGCTGACTCAGGTGTGCTCTCACACACACTCGGGTGAGTTCTCACACACACTCAGGTGAGTTCTCACACACACTCAGATGAGTTCTCACACACACAGGTGTGCTCTCACACACAGGTGTGCTCTCACACAGAGTCAGGTGTGCTCTCACACACTCAGGTGTGCTCTCACACACAGGTGTGCTCTCACACAGAGTCAGGTGTGCTCTCACACACACTCAGGTGTGCTCTCACCTGTGAGGCCAGGCTGGGTCCGGGCTGGGAGAGGAGGAGGCTGCCCTGCTGCTGAGGGAAGGAGAGGAGGTTTGGCTGCAAAGCTGAGGAGATAAAAAAGAGACATTTCTGGTCAGGGAACACCCCCAGGAAAGCTCGGAGTGGGAAGCTCCATTTGTTATTTCTTGCCCAAAATATAAGAATGTCAGCCCTGAGGAATGTGTCTGGCTCTGAGTGGATTATGAGAAATAAAAGGTTCTTCCCGTGGCTTTTTAGCCTGTGAGGGATCATTACAATAATGGTAGAAGTGAAATATCTCATTTGCTGATCCCTGCGTGTCTCTCCTCACACTCAGGCATTTTAGAGACCTCTAATCTTGATTTCAGGTGCCAAGCAGCAGAGAATTTTCTACATCCTTCCTGGGGATTTCTCTCAGTTCTTAATTATTGTAGCTCTTAGAAAAATGGACATCTTATTTCCAGTATAAGCCCTTGTGACTCCAACTTTCAGCCACTTGATCTTGCTAAAAAAACCCTGATCCTCCAGCTAATCTCATGAGCCCTCCCACTCTGCTCTCAATTCTACATTTCATTTTCAAATGTCATTTGGAAGCCTTCTGACCCCTTCTTTCCTACCCTACTGTATTTCAAATAAATTGAATTTCTTTCAGAACGTCGGAGCTGACACGAAATGATGAAAGGAAGAAAGAAGGGAAATCCATAAACCCCACAAAAACTGGGATTTATGGAGAGTGTGTAATTGTTTCCTTGACAAACTGCCAAGTACAAGCCTATATCTCTTAGAGGGAATGTCCTACAGGATTAGGTTGTGTAGTTCCCTAGAAATTTAGTTGGTTTCAAGTCCATTGTGAGTGAAACCTATAGAATTTAGTGAGGATTTATAACCTTGCTCAGAGCAGTCAATATATTTAATCGATTATAACTGACAATTACAGGGAGATCCAGAGAAATTTATGGACTTCTGCTAATAAAAAGAAAACCAGATAATCTCCAAAATCAATCACTGCCCCCTCTCTCTGCCTTTTCTTATTTAATTTAGATCTGATGTGCAAAAACCCATTTATTTATTTAAGCTGGGGTTGGAATAAGCTTTCCCTAACGCTGGAACAACTTCAAATTTCAAATCCAGGCTGGTAATGAGGTGCACATTTTTAGCAGTGCAGGTAATTAATCACTGCAATGGCTTTGCCTTGGGACACGGCAGATGCTCTGTCATTTGGAGTCCTTAAAATCATGATTGAACACCTCAGCTCCGAGGGAAATGCAGGGCTGGATTCAGGAATCACCGGTCTGACAGCTGAGATGAAGATTTCAGCAGCAATGTTCAGGCTGACAGGATTCCCAAAATCTCCCTGGCAGTTCATTCCCACCTTTCCAGACTCTCCCATCCCTGGTTCAGGCGTTTGGGTTTTACTGGGAGTGAGGAATAAGAGCTGGGAGTTTATCTGACAGCTTCAAAACACAAAAAAACCTCAAATTCACATTCCTGTTGGGAAGGTTCAGCCCCCAGCCAAGCCCCAAAATCCATTTATGGACCCACAGTCCAAAATCAGGAGACAGAATATTCCCTGATGGCCACAGGGAAAATTCTGGAATATTTTCTGCCTTTCTTCAGGAGGAAGAAAACTCCACTTGAACCAAATTCCACTTCATTCCCTGATGGCCACAGGGAAAATTCTGGAATATTTTCTGCCTTTCTTCAGGAGGAAGAAAGCTCCACTTGAACCCAATTCCTCTCCATTTTCACTCCCCACTGGCTGTGGCATGCACGTGGCAAAAGGATCATTAAACCCTGGCAATCAGCCATGAAAAATGCACAAAAATCCAGCTCCTGGCCAGAATATCCAGCCCTGGTCAAGCCTGGAGCTGGAAGAGGTGACAAGCAAACATAGCTGCCAAAAAAAGTCACTGAACAGATAAATTCCAATCTATCAAAAGCAGCAAGTTCAGCTTTGCAGTAAAAGATGTTTATTATTCATGAATAAAAGCAAGGCAGCAAGTAATGGATTGTCCTGACCGTATTTCAAACTAACAAATTCAAAATTATTTGTAAATATGCATCAAGTATCTTTATCCATCACTCAGTGTCATTTGGCAGAGAGGAGAATTTATATCCTGTCAGGAAGGAATAAATTCCCCACTTGCTTTTGGAGTGTGTGAACCAGAGGGTTCAAGCTGCAGAGATTTCATGTTATAATCCTGAATTTTAGTTCATGTGGAGGGAAGCTCTGTGCTGGGATAAATCAAAACACAAGCAAAGGATCCAAATCCCCTTGGATCTGCCAGGTTATGAATTAAAGCCTAAAACACCCCCGGGGTGGGAGAAATGATGTAAAATTATTTGGGGTAAAACCAGAATTATAGGGAGTTTCTCAAGCACAGAGTGAGTTCTCAGCACTTTTCTGGAGCTGGTCTGGGAGCTGTAAGAATATTGGGAATAAAAACAGAATTCCAGGGAGTTTCTCAAGCATGGGGAGAGTCCTCAGAGCTTTCCTGGAGCTGATTTTGGGAGATGTAAGAATATTGGGGATAAAAACAGAAGTACAGGGAGTTTCTCAAGCACAGAGTGAGTCCTCAGAGCTTTCCTGGAGCTGATTTTGGGAGCTGTAAGAATATTGGGGGTAAAACCAGAATTCCAGGGAGTTTCTCAAGCATGGGGAGAGTCCTCAGAGCTTTTCTGGAGCTGATTTTGGGAGCTGTGAGAATATTGGGGGTAAAAACAGAAATACAGGGATTTTATCAAGCACAGAGTGAGTCCTCAGAGCTTTCCTGGAGCTGATTTTGGGAGCTATAAGAATATTGGGAATAAAAACAGAATTCCAGGGATTTTATCAAGCACGGGGTGAGTCCTCAGCGCTTTTCTGGAGCTGATTTTGGGAGCTGTAAAAATATTGGGATAAAAACAGAATTCCAGGGAGTTTCTCAAGCATGGGGAGAGTCCTTAGTGCTTTTCTGAGCTGATTTTGGGAGTTGTAAGAATATTGGGGGTAAAACCAGAATTCCAGGGAGTTTCTCAAGCACAGAGTGAGTCCTCAGTGCTTTTCTGAGCTGATTTTGGGAGGTGTAAAAATATTGGGGATAAAAACAGAATTCCAGGGAGTTTCTCAAGCACAGAGTGAGTCCTCAGCGCTTTCCTGGAGCTGATTTTGGGAGCTGTAAAAATATTGGGGGTAAAAACAGAATTACAGGGAGTTTATCAAGCACAGAGTGAGTCCTCAGTGCTTTTCTGATCTGATTTTGGGAGGTGTAAAAATATTGGGGATAAAAACAGAATTCCAGGGAGTTTCTCAAGCACAGAGTGAGTCCTCAGAGCTTTTCTGGAGCTGATTTGGGAGCTGTAAGAATATTGGGGGTAAAACCAGAATTCCAGGGAGTTTCTCAAGCATGGGGAGAGTCCTCAGCGCTTTCCTGGAGCTGATTTTGGGAGGTGTAAAAATATTGGGGATAAAAACAGAATTCCAGGGAGTTTCTCAAGCACAGAGTGAGTCCTCAGTGCTTTCCTGGAGCTGATTTTGGGAGTTGTGAGACCTTTCCAAACACCCAAACCTCTCCCTCTCATCCCAGAGCTGCTCCTGCCTCTGCTGGACCCGTTCTGCTCCTTGCCTGCAATTCCCCTCCCTCCAAAGGAGCGGCCCGAGCTCTGATGAGCTTTGTGCAATTAGTGAGGAGCGGGAGGGAGCAGCTCCTTCCCTGCTCCGCGGGAATTCCGGCCCCAAGGTGGCACTCGAGGAGCGCACACGGTGCCGGCAGCATCCCCGGCATGGACTGGGATCATCCCCGGCAGCATCACCCGACACCCACCACAGGGGAGGTTTTTAAATATTTATCCATCTCTGTCGCCTTATATTTTATATTTGCAGATTTGTATTTTTATATTTTATTTTTATATTTTTTATATTTTTGTATTTTTATATCTATTTGTAACCTGCCACACTTCAGTGTAGAACTCTAAACTCCATGTACAGTGTGAGCTGCTGCTTCCCCATTCTGAGCAGACACAATTCCTCTCCAGCATTTCAGCTTTTCTATTTTCCATCTACTTGAAAGAGATTATATAATATTTAATACTAATACTAGTACCAGTACTACTACTACCACCAATAACAATAAATTATATTTAATAATAATATATTATTATATTTTCCATCTATTTGTAACCTGCAGTTCTTTAGTGCATAACTCTGAACTCCACTCACAGTGTGAGCTGCTGCTGTCCCATTTTGGGCAGACACAGCAATTCCTCTCTGGGATTTCAGCTTTTATATTTTCCATCTACTTGAGAGAAATTATATTAAATTTAATACTTATACTGCTACTATTACTACTACCAATAACAATAAATTATATTTAATAATAGTATATTATTATTTTTCTATCTATTTGTAACCTGCAGTTCTTTAGTGCATAACTCTAAACTCCATGTACAGTGTGAGCTGCTGCTGTTCCATTTTGGGCAGACACAACAATTCCTCTCTGGGATTTCAGCTTTTCTATTCTCCATCTACTTGAAAGAGATTGTATGATATTGAATACTACTAACAATAATAATAAATTATATTGAATAACAGTATATTATTATATTTTCCATCTATTTGTAACCCTGCAGTTCTTTAGTGTAGAACTCCAAACTCCCCACACAGTGGGAGCTGCTGCTTCCCCAATTGGGGCAGACACAGCAATTCCTCTGCAGGATTTTAGCTTTTATATTTTCCATCTATTTTAAAGAGATGATATTATATTTAATACTAATGATGCTACTATGACTACTACTACCAATAATAATAAACCATATTTAATAATGGTATATTATTATTTTTTCCATCTATTTGTATCCCTGCAGTTCTTTAGTGCAGAACTCCAAACTCCACACACAGTGGGAGCTGCTGCTTCCCCATTTGGGGCAGACACAACAATTCCTCTCCAGGCCTGGCAATCAAGGACACCTCACTGCCTCAGGCCCAGAGATGGGGACAAAAGGGAGTTGGGGGCAGCAAACTTGGGGTCAATGACTTCATTGGCTGAAGCTGGGATTGGCAGATTCACCCCCAAAATGCAAATGGACCAAACTTATAAAAGTGTGAAACTGTTCATTCTCCATTTTGAGTGGGTTTTGTCTGCCCTAAATGCACCAGAACGCTCTTCAATAAATAAAACTGCTTTTATTCTCTCCATTTTTCTGGCCTCTGGTTTTGGGTAGCCCAAAAAAAGGAATAATCTCAGCTTTTCCTGCTCTTACCTTGTTGTCCTGCCTGAGACTGGGACAGGAGGAACTGGGGGACTGACTGCATGTGCCCAGGAAGCAACACCAGCTGCTGCAGGGTGTGGAGAGAGCTCATGTCCTGCAGGAAAAAAAGCAAAGGGAACAATAAAAATCAAGGATTTGTGCTCCTCATGCAGCATCTCCTCACAAATCCACACTGAATTTCTGTATTTCGAGAGGCTGGAGGGGTGCAAGACCAAAACTTTCAGGTTTAAGAGAAGATTCTGTACCTACAGACACCTCCATGTGGAGAATTGTCTGTTTTTCCCTGGAAAAGTTTTTCCCTGGAAAAGTTAACTCTTGGTGACATTTTTGAGCTGCAGATTCAAAGGTTTCAGGTGCAGAAGAATTCTCACTGAATTTGGGGAATTTGGGGGCTGGAGGGCTGCAGGTCCAAAAGTTTCAAGTATAGGAGAAGAATTTGGTGCTGAGACATCCATGTGGAGAAGTGTCTGCTTTTCTCTGGAAAAGTTAACTCTTGATAAAGACATTTTTGAGGCAATCAAACTCTGGTTGTTAGAACATTGAAACCTCTCAGATTTCAGTTTTTTCAGACAAAGCATTTCCAGAGCTTTTTCTTCAAATAAAGCATTTCCACTGCCTAAAATCACACAGCAAATTGCAGCAGGCTGGCCCAGCTCACCAACTCTGCATCCCACAGGACTGTTCTGAAGACTGGGGGGGATTGAGGAATCCCTAAATTGTGTCATGGATCTGAATACCCATGAAAGAAGGAAGGAAGGGATTCCTGAGCATCTCTGTGGCTGCCTGGCATCCAATTCCCACTAGAATTTACAAGAGTTCAGTGCTGAACTCCACATCTTTTACCTTAGGAAAAAAAATTCCCTGGAGGAATTAATTTCTCCCCTGGTGTAAATCAATTTGAGGCAACAAGAGGCTGAGATTAGGAGTTAATCTGGTGTAGAGCCCTATCTCCAACAATGGCATTAACCAGACACCCATGAATGAGGAAGAGCAGGGCAAACATTATCAGACACTTCCCCACGGTGCTGTCTCAGCCTCCAATTATTCCCAATCCAAGGGATTTCCTGACCATGGGGTGGTTTCAAACCCTCAGAAGAAACCTCACCCCAGCACATGTCCACCCCAAATTTAAACCCACAAGGATAAGCTGAGAACGAAGATGAGGATTCACTTTTCCAGTTCAGTGTTCCTCACCCTCTCTGGCCACAGGGATTTGGGAGGGGGTCAGGAGCAGCCCCTTTTCCTGGGATTTCAGGGAAGCCAAGAGATTTCCTGACCAGGGGGTGGTTTCAAACCCTCAGAAGAAATCTCACCCCAGCACGTGTCCACCCCAATTTCAAACCCACAAGGATAAACTGAGGAGGAGGAAGATGAGGATTCACTTTTCCAGCTCAGTGTTCCTCACCCTCTCTGGGATTTGGGGAGGGGGTCAGGAGCAGCCCCTTCTCCTGAGATTTCAGGGGCAGCCAAGGGATTTCCTGACCATGGAGTGGTTTCAAACCCTCAGTGAAATCTCATCCAGCACGTGTCCAGCCCAACTTCAAACCCACAAGGAAAAGCCGAGGAGGAGGAAGATGAGGATTCACTTTTCCAGCTCAGTGTTCCTCATCCTCTCTGGGATTTGGGGAGGGGGTCAGGAGCAGCCCCTTTTCCTGGGATTTCAGGGGCAGCCAAGGGATTTCCTGACCATGGGGTGGTTTCAAACCCTCAATGAAACCTCACCCCAGCACATGTCCAGCCCAAATTTAAACCCACAAGGATAAACTGAGGAGGAGGAAGATGAGGATTCACTTTTCCAGCTCAGTGTTTCTCACCCTCTCTGGGATTTGGGGAAGGGGTCAGGAGCAGCCCCTTTTCCTGGGATTTCAGGGGCAATCAAGGGATTTCCTGACCATAGGGTGGTTTCAAACCCTCAGAGAAAATCTCACCCCAGCACGTGTCCAGCCCAACTCTGAGCCCACAAGGAAAACCCCAGGAGGAAGATGAGGATTCACTTTTCCAGCTCAGTGTTTCTCACCCTCTCTGGGATTTAGGGAGGGGGTCAGGAGCAGCCCCTTTTCCTGGGATTTCAGGGCAGCCAGGTCACTCACCCCTGCGATTTGGCTCCCTGGCATCATGGATGATCCCTGCACGAGGTGCCCCGACCGAGGGGGGATGGCAGACTGCAAGGAGTCGCTGAGGTCCTCGGTTTTAATCTGCAAAAAGAGCAAAGGAATCGTAGAATTAGGGAGCAGGGGTGAGCAGAGGGCAGCTGGGATCCAGGAGGCTCCTCTCAGGGATTTTTGAGCTGTTTCCATCATTGAAAATCGGGGTTATTCCACACAGCTTCTCCCCACTCTATCCCATGGATGGTTTTCCTGCTCTGCCAAGCACTTTGCTCAATTAAAACACTTCAGGAAAACAACCAATTTCAGGCAGCTTTTCAAAGTTTAAAGCCTTTTGTGGAGTTTTAGTGAAGACAAGAAGCAATTCTCCTTTCCAGATCACAACTCAAGCCCCGATAGGAGGCCTGGACAAGGAAAACCTCTCATTTTTCCCTGCATGAAACAGAGAATGGTACAAGGGGATGGGAAGGGATGGGTCATGAAGGAAAGGACCTCAAAAAAGCAGAACAATCTCCTAGAATTGAAAATGCAGTACTCCAGGCACCAAATTAATTTGTTCCATTTCTACTAAAAAGCAAGAAGAAATTGCAAGGAAAATCTCCTTCGTCGGTTACAATCTGTGGAAAAATAACTGGAAAACTTCACAGGTGTCCAGTGGTCTTTTTGAGCTGCTTTAATGTTCTTGCAAAGTTCTTGTCTCCACAAGAAAATAATGATTTTTAAATCCATATTCTTAGAAAAAAATGCACCCAGGGACCAGAACTGAATCCTTGTTTCTGGTTTATTCTACAACCTCCATGTTAATTTCTAACTTTGCAAATGCATTCTAAAAAATTAATTTATTAAGAAATAATAATAATAAAAATGTTTTCCAATTGCAGTAGCTGAAGTCTTTTGGTAGTGCTGACTGAGACAGCAGGGAGGGGAGGATTTTGGAAGTTTTTAGGTAAATTCCTGAAAGGTGAGTGGGGAGTGTCCATGCACAGGGGACAGATAAAAGATACAGATCTCTCCTCCAAGAAAGATTGACCCAAACCTTTTCTCAACACTGAACAAGGATTATTCCTCATCACAGCAAGAAGAGCCTCTAATTCCCAAAAACTGGAAAAACCAGGAGGACTCTACCAAAGGACACAACTTGAAACTCCTGAAACTCTGAGGAGTGAACATCCCCAGGTGTTCCCACCAGATCCCTTCCAAACCATCCCCCAAAGGTGAGCAGGGTCTTTGCCCCACTGACGGGGCCTTGAGGCCCTGCAACCTCCTGCCAGCAGAGGGGGACAAGAAATCCAGCTCCACAAACCCCATCCTGAGCGAATATTTTGGGGTTGAAGGAGCTTTTCTGCCCTTTTGAGCAAAGCAAAGAAACGCATGGAATAATTCCGGTTGGAAGAGACCTCTACAACCATGGAGTGCAAGCTTTGATGGACCTCCACGAGGGGAGAAAAGGGGGAAAACGGGATCACAAGAAGCTCAGCAGCTCCAGAACAGGGAGCTGCAATGTTCCCCTCTGCATTTTGGAAGGTGCTGCTCGGAGGGAAGGTGATTACAACACCCCCTTTCATTACAACTCGAGCTCTGGACACCGCCGAAACTCGTTTTGCAATACTCCCAGCTCCTTGCAGCAAGAGGTAGACATGCTATGAATTCCAGCTCTTTCCTACCTTTCAGGTTGGCATGATCATCCCTCTTAGCCTGGCAGGGTAAAAAACAACAGAAAAATCAGGTGGAAAGATCTTCTCGATCGCTATCGGCAGCGATAAGTCGCTGAATGCCAGGCAAAAAGGCTCAGGAGGACACCCCGTTACCCCTGAGCCATCCAGTCACTGCAGGCACGTGGTTCTTTGCATTAAAAAGAATCCATTGGAGGCAAATAAGAAAAAAAATTATTTTAAAAAAAAGTTATTAAAAAAAAAGATAAAATGAATGTTTATCTGCTTCATCCAAGGCTGAGCAGTCCCAAGAAATGGAAGTTTTTGGCGTCTCAGCGAGCCGGGCTGCGGATCCTGCCTGAGCTGTGGGGTGTTGAGGAGGCACGAGCCATTTCCAAACTGAAATCAATTTTTGCAGCTGCCAAGCGGGACGAGCTGGCGGCGCTCCAGGCACAAAGGGGTGTGTAGCCGCATCCCGGCGTGGCTGGATGTGAGAACGGGAGGTGGGTTTGGCAGAGCACCGGCTCCCGGCTCAAAAACAACAACAGCATCTCCCACTGCTCCTTCCCCCGGCCCTGGAATTCTCCCTCCTGCGCAGTGGGCGGGAACCCGGGCTTTGGTTCTTGACAAATCCTTCTCCCCCTTGCACCTATTTCCATTGGGTTTAGGCTCAAATTTACCTCACCCTCCTCTTCCTCTTCCCTCTGTGCAGCTGGCTAATTGTTCATTAGGAGGTCGGGATCTATCCAAAACTTTGGGGATGGTTTATGCAAATCCCGCTCTTTTGGTTTCTTTCCCTGGCTAAACCGGCAATATTGCCAAGTGTACATTAAAAAAAAAAAAACCAAACCAAACCCAAAAAACCCCAAAAAACCACACACATTGTGGGCGAGGCCACTCAATATCATGAGACTCCCTTAAAATAATGTAAATTTCGAATTAATAAAACGAGGGGAGGAGTTGCCTCCTCCTTTCCCAGTGCATCTGCCTCGGATTTGCAGAAAATGCCTGCAAATATGGGAAGAGTTTACATTGAGGAACCAAAAAAAAACCCCAAAAACCAAGGTTGAAATGATGAAATCCTCAGAGAATCTGTGGGGGTATTTGATGGGAGCTCTGCTGAAATATTGCAAGTGAGAAACAGTGATTTGGGTAAAAGCAGGAGGAGATCCCACTGGGGTTGCTCAGGATCTTGGTTTTATAGGATGATCATGGATGGGGAAAGGAGAACAAGAAGTCATGGACAGACTTTGTTCCCACTGAATTTTACTCAGAAAAAATAACAGCATTTAAGGAAAGCAACCTGGTCTGGTGGAAGCTTCATTGCCCATGCCAATGAACCTTCCAACCCAAACCACCCCATGGGAAAAACGAGCAGGGCAAAGAGCAGGACCTGCAAATACCCACGGCTGGGGTGAGGTGTGGGGGCTCTTGGCTGTGAATCTCCAGCACCTTCCTCCCTTTGGGGCCCGAGGGGAGGCCCAGGGCAGGGCCTGGAGCAGGTAACGGCAGCTGGAGAGCTCCTCTGGGCCAGGGCAGCAATCACACTTGCAAATCTCAAGTGGATGTTTGGATGTTTTCACAGCCTCGAAACAGGGTCAGCCCCCGAGCAAACCGAATGAAAAACACAGGAAGGGTGACTGGCTGCTAAAGAGAGAGTCCCTTCCGAAGTTGGCTTCAACAGCTGCAAGGATGGATGGTTTCTTACCTATCTCTGGCCTAAACACAAAAACAAAAAGCAAAACAAACTAAGAAACACATTGAGGGTGATGGAAAATGATCAAAGCTCCGGAGCCCGCTTGCGTAACTGATTTGTGGAAGGTGTTTCATAAACATTTCATAAGAAGGAGAATTATGAAGAAAACATCTCCCAACCTGCCTGCAATTACTGCACAAACTCTTCCTTACCAGTAGGAAGAAGGGGAGAGGAAAAAAAAAAAAAAGAAAAAAAAGAGAAAGGTACATCTGTTTTGTAACTGATCTGTGAACTTCTGGCAAATGCTTGGCTCGAGAAAACATCCTGCAGACATCTTGGAGAGCTCTGGAAAACCGGGAAATTGGGAGGATTTTCCTGAGCAGCTCTGCTTGAATTCCCGTCAGATTCCATGGGCTGGTGGTTGGATCCCACTGGCTGGGCTGGAGCCCTCCATGAGGAATCTGAATTTAGGGATCATCTCAATGTCTTCCTCACCTATCAGAGCCCAAAATCCTCATTGGGATGAGCTCCTGGTGTGACACACACAGTGCTCCATCATCTTCCTCACTCAGCCACCAATTCAGAGCCTCCAATCCTCTCCCAAATCCAGGTCTGGGTCTCTCCTACCCCCTGCCAGCCTTCCCCAGCCCCGGTTATCAGGCAGGAACCACATTAGTGGGAGATGCAGACACCCCCGTTTGTTGTGAAGCTCCTGTTTAGCCAGTGACCTCTTTGAAACGCATTTATCTGCCTCCACATCTGCCTTATCTCACAGTCAGAGCCGAGTTTAGGAGTTTGACTCACTCCCAGCCCTGCAGAGCAGAGGGGAGAGGAGGATCAGGTGCACACAGAGGGTCTGGAGCACCCTGAGAAGGAACAGCTCTGAGTCACCCCAAAGTGCTCTTCAGCACAGCAGGGCTGCCTCAAGCTGCCCCAAAACCCTTTGCCTGGGGCCCAGGGAGGAGGATTTAAGCTGGAAACAGGAATTAAGTTGGATCTGAGGCTCCTGCAGCTCCCTGAGCCTTCCCACCTTGGGATGGCGTAAGCGCTCCGCCGTGAATTACCCGCACACGTGGGCCCCATAAAATAAAAAACACACTAATAATAAATTATGGCAATAATAATAATAGTAATAATGGGGTTGCAATTACTATTTCCACATGTACTATCCTGCACATACAGCAGGGCTTAACAGACACCTGGAAAGAAGGCAGAAAACCTTTATGTCAGTGCCACGATATTCACCCTGCAACGCTTGTATTCCATGGAAAGCTGGGGAAATTTGGAAGCTGTCAGTGTGACAGAGAGGAATTCAGCGTGGGATCAGCTCCCAAACAGGCTCTGTCCTAAAGCTCAGCCACGGCAAATTCAAATGCAATCCCAAACCTCAGCACACCTGCGTCGCCCTCCACGAGCCCTTTGAGTTTAGTAATTGAGGTGTGATCTGATAGGGTTTACCCTCAGCTTCAGCTCGGGATGGAAATGGTGGTGCTGGAGTCAAAGTAGGGGTGGGAAGGCAAAACTTCAGGAGCAACCAAGCTGCACACTCGACAGGAGAAAACAAACACAACCACCACATGCAGCTCGTGTGGGCTCTCTGATACAGCTCTGCCCTGGAATTTTTGCTTCCAAACAAACAGGGAAGGGAGAGAAGTCATCCCCCCCTTGCTGTGCTGAACCTCAGATGATCACCTGCAGCACAGGGAGAGGAGAACACAGCAGAGGTGGGGAGAGCACCTGCCCTGCCTGGCCACGCTCAGGGTGACACCTGCTCAGGTGGGAGGGTCCTGGCCAGGACCCCACAGAGCCCCTGGGTGCTCTCAGGGGCACAGACCTGCTGGAAAAACACTGAAAAATCAACTTCCAGCACCTTCCCTCTCAGCAGGGATACCCAGGCACGAGGTACCTTCCCTGTGAGCATCCCAGACTGGGAGCATTTACCAGGAGATGCCATTTCTTGGTCAGAGTGGCCACAACCTCCACTCAAAGCATGGGAAATGATTTTCTCATTATCAAAGCTGGGATTTCTGCCCTGTCTCCCTGCCAGGACTCCCCCGGGTTGCAGCACTTCTCCCTGCACCTCTCTCTCTCTGTCTCCCCACATTTCACTTGCTCAACTCCCAAACCTCCCCAGGTTGGAGGGTCCTGCCCCACAGCCTGGGGGGCTCAGAGCCTCTGGGTGCTCTCAGGGGCACAAAACTGCTGGAAAGACACTGAAAAATCAACTTTCAGCACCTTCCCTCTCAGCGGGGATACCCAGGCACGAGGCACCTTCCCTGTGGGCATCCCAAACCGGGAGCATTTAACAGGAGATGCCATTCTTTGGTCACAGTGGCCACAACCTCCACTCAAAACATGGGAAATTATTTTCCCACCATCAAGGCTGAGATTTCTGTCCTGTCTCCCTGCCAGGACTCCCCCAGGTTGCAGCACTGCTCCCTGCACCTCTCTCTCTGTCTCCCCACATTTCACTTGCTCAGCTCCCAAACCTCCCCAGGTTGCAGGGTCCTGTCCCACAGCCTGGGGGGCTCAGAGCCTCTGGGTGTTCTCAGGGGCTGGAAAACCACTGAAAAATCAACTTCCAGCACCTTCCCTCTCAGCAGGGATACCCAGGCACGTGGTACCTTCCCTGTAGGCATCCCAAACCAGGAGCATTTACCAGGAGATGCCATTTTTTGGTCACAGTGGCCACAACCTCCACTCAAAACATGGGAAGTGGGATCTGCCCATGGGTCCAGCCTGTCCAGATCCCTCTGCAGAGCCTTCCTGCCCTCCAGCAGATGAACCTCACACCCAGCTTGTTGTCATCTCCCAAGTGACTGAGGGCGCACTTGGTCGTGTCACCCAAATCACTGATCAGGACACTGACAAGAATTGTCCCCAGTTCTGAGCTCTGAGGGACTCCACTCGTGACTGGACACCAGGAGGGCATAAACTATTCACCATCACTCCATGGCCCACCCATAACTTCATTGCATGTGATGCAGCACACATTTAAAACTTGGCCTAAAATTTTGGGAATTCGTTCGGTTCGCGTGTAATTATTTAAAAATAACTCGTGGGATCTAATTTCCAAAAAAAGCAAGTGTTCGATCACTGTAAAATTGAAAAAATGTTCGAGGCATCTGAATTTGAATATTTTATGATGAAGCATCATTTCCCACCACCAGGGCTGGGATTTCTGCCCTGCCTCCCTGCCAGGACTCCCCCAGCCCTGCCGTGGGTTGCAGCACTGCTCCCTGCACCTCTCTCTCCACATTTCACTTGCCCAACTCCCAAACCTCTCCAGAACTCCACCTCTGCCTACACCTCCGTGCTTATCTGCTCTGCTCCCACCCTGGGCTGCATCCCTGCCCCTTTCCTTATCACCCTGATTTCACACACACCACTCCATGGCTTCTCCCCTGCCCTCCTGCAAGCTCACACAGGTCCCCTGGAGCCCGAGCACGTTCCTGCTCCACTCCAAATTTGCCTTATTGGGATTTTCTGGGCTGAGAATTTGCCCTGCATGAAAAATATCCTGTTTTAAAATTTATTTTAATTTTTTTCCCCATGTATCCCTTGCCCATGGGAAGGAAACTCTGCTTTCTGCAAGCACCTGGCTCAGTGTGGGTATCCCTGGATTATTCACCCATGGTGACAGTGCCCACAGTGCCCTTGGGTGGGGACACACTCCCCAGCACATTTCAGGAGGAATTAGCTCAGAACCAGGCAGGGGCTGGCTCCATCCCAGCTCCACAGGTCTCTCCTGCCAGTCCCTGGTACTTCTGGCACTGGGAGCTGGGACAGGAGAAGAGCAGGAGAAGATTGCAATAACCACACCAAGAAGTGCAATTAAAAGAGAAAGGGAGAGTGAGGAAGAAGGTGGGAGAGTGAGGAAGAAGATGGGAGAGTGAGGAAGAAGATGGGAGAGCATCATGCAGGGTTTCATTTTGTCTGTGGGGATGAAGTCCAAGGGTTGGGGGAGCTCAGACCCAGCTCTCTGCCCCCAACCAATGTGAATTCCACAGGCTGGGGAAGCAGCCAGGAGGGTCCCTGCTGGATAAACCCATTGATCCCACAGGGAACACCTCTGGGGAGGGAGAAAATACTGGATAAACCCACAGGGAGCATCTCTGAGGAGGGAGAAAGTGTTGGATAAACCCATTGATCCCACAGGGAGAACCTTCATTGAGGGAGAAAGTGCTGGATAAACCCATTGATTCTACAGGAGCATCTCTATGGAGGGAGAAAATGCTGCATAAACCCATTGATTCTACAGGAGCACCTCTGGGGAGGCAGAAAATGCTGCATAAACCCATTGATCCAGGAGGGTCCCTGCTGGATAAACCCATTGATCCCACAGAAGCATCTCTGGGGAGGGAGAAAATGTTGGATAAACCCATTTATCCACAGGGAACACCTCTAGGGAGCAAGAAAATGGTGGATAAACCCATTGATCACACAGGGAGCACCTCTGGGGAGGGAGAAAATCCTGGATAAACCCACAGGGAGCACCTCTAGGGAGGAGAAAATGTTGGATAAACCCATTGATCCGACAAGGAACAACTCAAGGAAGGAGAAAATGTTGGATAAAACCCTTGATCACACAGGGAACGCCTCTGGGGAGGGAGAAAATGCCCTTGGATGTCCAGGATTAGAGGCCTTGCTGGGAACACATCACCTTCCCCTCGCCGTGCTGGCCCTGCCCTGGTGCAGGACAGGTACAGAGCCCCACCCTGGCTGGCTGGTGCAGGTTTGGGGGGAATTCTTGGAGCTCAGCAGATGAAAGGGCTCCAAGGACTCCGAGTCCTTCTCCTCATTAGCGGTGACTCCCTGGGAGTCACATCCAGCACAGCATTTTGTGCCACCCAGCCCTCAAAAAGGTGCTGGGCCACCTGGGATGTGACAGCCCTGCCCTGGGCTGAGTTTCTGCTGTGGAGAACGAGTTTTGTGACCCTTCAGAGAGATCCATGAGACTGGGGCTTGTCCCTGGTGAGCACAGAAAGCGTTTGCTGAAGGGTGAGCAGGGAATTTGCACAAAGATCTCTGTGTCTCCCTCTCGGGCAGATCTGTACCAGGTGTTTTGCCAAGGAAACAGGTGTAGGAATCGTGTTGTAAATGAAGTTTGCCCTTTAAAAGCAGCAGAGCAGGAGTTTGGGAAAGGACTGCAGCTGGATGTTAAGGAACAGATAAAATGCAGCCAACTCTGGGATGCTGTCAACAAATTAATTCAGTGGTTTCAGTCCATCTCCTGAGAAAAACAATTTAAAAGGCCAAATCCTCGCTGCTAATTGCATCCCCCTTTCCCTCACAATTCCCCTGGCCTGTTTGGGAGTTCATTCCCAGCAAACTCAGAACAAACCCAGCCTGAAGAAGGGGTTCCTCTGCATATCTGTCCTAAGCAAAGCAGGGCCAGATTTAGGCACAGAGGACTTTCCCTGGAGCCAGGGCTTTCTCTGATGCTTTCCCAAAGGGCTGCATCTCAATGAGGAACCTGCACACAAACAAATTTATGCAATCAGCCTGTCCCTAGGACAGAGCAGGGAGACTTCAAAAGGGAAAGGCCAGGGCAGAGCTGAGCTTAGATCCAGTGTCAGGCCCTGATTTCCAGCCAGGGGAGGCTCAAGAGATGAAAAGCAGATGCAAGAACTTAGGCTGATGCCCTGGGGCAACGGGGAGAAGAGAGAGTGAAATCTGAATTGATCCCCAGAGGGGAGAAGGAAGCAGGATGTGAACCTCCCCTTGGAGAGGAGGGCAAAACAGGACTGGGATGGAAATGTGCAGGGCAGACTGAAACCTGAGCTACCCAAGCAGGAACAGCAATGACATCCAGGGAGCACATGAGAGCAGGGGGAGGTGGGAATGAAAAACGATGAGAGAGATCCCCGGCGGGGAGGGAAGCCCTGCTGCCGTGAAATTAAATGTGCAGGGAGTTTTGCATCCCAGATATTAATAACAAACTACCCAGCGAGCTGGGCCCTTCTGTGCACCTTCAAAAGGAACGGAGGGGAGGAAGAACTCGTCTGTGGTTGAGCACAAGACGATGAATCAGAGGATGGGAGTCCAGAACCCAGCTCTGAGCAGGGCCCTGGGTTTCAATCCAGCCCAATGTCCAGGGGCAAGCGGCCCACGAAGCATCCCCTGATCCCAGCTGGGATCCCAGAGCTCAGCATCCCTGGGAAAAGCCAGGCTGTGTCTGCAGGACACCTCCCACCTCGCACAGGCACCGAGGGATGCTGTGAGCCCATTAGCAAAGAGCCCTCAGACGTGTGGGTGGAAGGTACCAAACGAGGTCAGGGCGCTCATTAATGGCTCTGAAATGGATTTTCACATCTCAGGTGCAGTTTGCCCACTTTGAATCTCTCACATCCTGAGCCTACAGGACATCAGCTGCCCTGAGATAACTCACCCTGCTGCCTCAAAGCAGCTGCTGGAAATCCCACACAAAGCTCCAAAATTAAAGTTTCTTTGGGCAAGGACTGTCAGATGTGAAGAGAGCAGAGAGAAGTTATACAAGGAACCCCTTCAGCATCTCCTGTGAAATCCCATACAAAGCTCCAAAATTAAAGTTTCTTTGGGCAAGGACTGTCAGATGTGGAGAGAGCAGGGAGAGGAGTTAGACAGGGAGGTCTTGAGGGGAGGAAACCCCTTCAGCACCTCCTGTGAGATCCCACACAAAGCTCCAAAATTAAATTTTCTTTGGGCAAGGACTGCCAGATGTGAAGAGAGCAGGGAGAGGAGTTAGACAGGGAACCCCTTCTCTCTCTCACCTCCTGAGAGAGCAGGGCAGTAACACACAGGAGGCTTGACCTGCTTTTACAAAGGAGGAATTTTCACCAGACCCAGCTGGAAAGGCTTTCTAGGAAACCTGTTGGAAACCCATATCCCAACTCCATCCCCTGACTGGGGTGAACCAAAGGCAGCAAAGAACAGGAATAAAGAACCAGCAGTGAAACTGAAGCTCAGGCACCTCAGAGCCTGCCTGCCTGTCCTAAGCTCTGTCAAATCTCCCAGGCAGATCAGCTTCAGATTGATGTGATTGATGGTAATGACAGGTTTGATAAACAAATGACAGCCTGTCCTGCAAGGTCAGCCTCTTGCTGGCATGAAGAGTGCCTGGCACATTTGGGTAGGGAGCAGGGGCAGACCCTGCCCAGCTCTGCTCACACAAAAATCTGTGAGCATCATTTCAATGGGGACAAAAACCTGTGAGCATCATTTCAATGGGGACAAAACCTGTGAGCATCATTTCAATGGGGACAAAACCTGTGAGCATCATTTCAATGGGGACAAAACCTGTCAGCTTCATTCCAAGGGGTACAAAAACCTGTGAGCATCATTTCAATGGGGACATTTCCTTTCCCAGCTCTGGAGAGCAGGGAGTGTGGAAACCCAGGGTATTGGGAATATTTCTGTGTCTTCTCTGGGGTGTCCTGACCCCCAGGGCAGCACTGACTCTGACCCTCATTCATGGAGAAAGTTTCCTAAAGACTTCAGGATAGGCTAGAATCCACAAAAGCGTGAAATTTAGAGATTAGAGAGAGAAATTTAGATTATAGAGAGTAGTGTAGGGGTATCGCTTGGTGAGAAATTGAGGTTTTGGGATTTTTAGGATGTTGTGGATGGGAGCAAGATGGAGGGCACAGGGTTTGTCCTGGGTTTCTTCTCCATGGGTTTGGGTGGCATTTTGTAATTGGGCAGAAAAGTCCACACTAGGGGCTCTGTGGGATCAGTTATTGGGTTAAAAGGGAAAATAATCCAGGTGTCAGCTCTTAATTGGATAGTTTAGTCCTAAAAGACCTTGGAACAAGAGATTGTTGGCAATTTTGTGCCTTGCTGCAGAACTCATGGTTGTGAGACTGTTTTAGTGATAAGAAATAATAAACACCTGAGTCCAAACATGAATTACTGCCTCAAGTGCCTTCAGTCCAGACCCAGAGAAACCCAAAACCGGGACCTCCACAAGGGAGGGCTTGCAGAGGAGCTCTCATTCCCTTCCTGTAAGGAGGAGAGCAGATGCTGCCTCCCTCCCTGGACCAACAAGGTGCTGCCATCACTTTTCTGCTGGAAAGTGCATTGTCCTGCATTGTCCCCATCCCCTGCACAGAATGCAGCTGTGCATTGTCCCCATTCCCTGCACAGAATGCAGCTGTGCATTGTCCCCATTCCCTGCACAGAATGCAGCTGTGCATTGCCCTCCTGCAGCTGTGCATTGTCCCCATTCTCTGCACAGAAAGCAGCTGTGCAATCTCCTCATTCCCTGCACAGAATGCAGCTGTGCATTGTCCCCATTCCCTGCACAGAATGCAGCTGTGCATTGTCCCCATTCCCTGCATAGAATGCAGCTGTGCATTGCCCTCATCCCCTGCACAGAATGCAGCTGTGCATTGCCCTCCTGCAGCCGTGCATTCTCCTCATTCCCTGCACAGAATGCAGCTGTGCATTCTCCTCATTCCCTGCACAGAATGCAGCTGTGCATTCTCCTCCTGCAGCAGCGCATGGATGCGCAGCTCCCTGAGCTGGGCTCAGCCCTCACACCACTCACACAAGCCCTGGCACCTCCCAAAACCATCAGCCCTGCATCCCTGTGTGCTCCCCAGCACTATCCCAGGGCTCTGCTCCAGACACCTGGCTCTGCAGAGCAGCTACAAAAACAAACAATCCTGAATTTCCTACAGGGGAATTAAACCCCAGCAGGGCTGGGAGACCGCAGCACCTGGGCAGGATCAGCACCCGGGCAGGATCAGCACCCGGGCAGGATCAGCACCTGGGCAGGATCAGCACCCGGGCAGGATCAGCACCCATTGCACCACTCCCAGCCCTGGTCCTGCTCCCAGTTTGAGGCAAATTCTGCCAGAATCACTCATTTCTGTCCCTGGCCACCATCCCAGCCCATCAGGAGGCAGATGATGTCCCTGTGCAGGCTGCCAGCAGCGAAGGTGAAAGTTTATTGCTGTGCCTTTGCATTTCCCTGGCCATAAACAGGAAACAAGCAGCGTTAGACTCACTAAATAAAAAAAGCCAAACCAGATAGGCAAGGCTGAAGATGCTGCTTTTTTCCATCCACACCCTTTTCCCTCTCATTCACATACAAATTACTGTTGCATCCAGGTGGGAGGAGAGTTTGAAGAGGGGAGGGAAAGGGGGGGAGCAGAGATGTTTGCCAAATAGGCTGAGGGATCAGAGGCAGCTTTCTCATAAAGCACAGGGCTGACCCACAAACTGCTCGAAAAACCTCAAAATCCACAAGAGTTTCCCTCCCTGCCCCGTTTGCAGGGTGAGAGCAGCCCCAGCAGGGAATCGGGAGGCAGGTTTGGGGTCTAACCAGGTCACTCCACCCTTCCCATCCCGCCTGGAGCGCAGCTCAGCAGGGAGGGAGGGAGGGAAGCAGACCTGAAATGTAGGCCATCTACAAAGGCTGGGGGAGAGGCTTAAACGATGTGAGATTTATGATCTTCAAAGTGATTAGAGCCCAGCACTCCAAATAAAGGCAAAGAGAGCTCCTGCAGTCAGTTTGGAGTTGGGTTTCAAACCATCCTGCCCTGGCTTCGGTTTGAAAACTTGAATTGCAAGCTAACGAAAAAGCAAAACCCATCCAAAACCAACCTCAAACCCCAAACCAAATTAAAAAACCCACCAACCTCCACCCCTAATGAAAGAGCACAGCACCTGATTTTACATGAAAACACTTTGATATTCCCAGCTCTCCTCTCTTCCTTTTTTCTCGTCATTTGAAATCTATTTGCTGAATTGAGGATGAATTCAGCAGCAGCTGAGGTCAACCCTAAATGTGAGTGTGGAGCCCGTGTGCATTTTGGACTCCTGCTCGTTTAAGAGAATAATTTAAAATAATAATTATTATTTTAAATAACAATACTTTCAAATAGTAATTATTATTTTAAATAATAACGATTTTAAATCACTCTACCCATGGCCTTGGGAGGGCCAAGAGAGGGAGACAAAGAGCCTTGCACAGCTCTGTGTCCACTCAGGGCCTGTTCCATCCCATCCCTGGCATCACTGCAAACCCCCTTGGTGGGCTCTGGGCAATCACAGCAGATTGGAAATAAAATAAAACAATGCAACGAGCTCATTCGGAGTCTTTTGCTTTTAAAGCCTTGCTAAATCCCCAGCTAAGTTGGCTACTCAGTTACAGACACGAGCTGGAATAAATTAATGGGATTTTGTGGCGCCGTTTTGGTGGAAGGAGGAGAAGAAAAGTGGAAATGCGGAAAAAAGAGAAAAACAAAAAACAAACCAAGAAAAACCAAGAAAACAAAACAAATTAAAAAAAAAAACCCAAAACCCCCAAGAAAACACAAAAAAAAAAAAAACCAAAAGGAAAAAAACCCAAAAAACCTAAAAACCCCCAAAAACAACAATAACAAAAAAACCAACAAAAAAACCCCAACCTCCCCAAAAGAAAACAGAAAAAAAAAAAGCCAAACCCCAGCCCCAACCCCCTCCCAAAAAACCCCCCCAAAATACAAACCCCCAAAAAAAGCACCCCAATAAAACCCCCCAAAAAACCAAAAAAAAACCCCAAAAAACCCCAAAAATCCAAATGCAAAGCCACAATTT
This sequence comes from Geothlypis trichas, assembly GCA_009764595.1. NCBI lineage: Eukaryota > Metazoa > Chordata > Aves > Passeriformes > Parulidae > Geothlypis > Geothlypis trichas. The sequence continues at coordinate 6,035,190 of CM019922.1, forward strand.
CTCTTTAGGAGGAGGATGTTTCTACTGCCTGCAAACCTGGCTGCCCCCAGAAGCTGCCCAGCATCCCTGAGGGGAGCACAGGGGATGTTGGGTCACATCAGCACTGGGTGTAAACCAGCCCTGCTCCACCACCTCTCCTCGATCAGCCCCAGCTCCAGCCCCTCGTGCTCCCTCCTGTCTGCAATAATTCCCTTTTCCCAGCCCTGGTGAGCAGGTTGGATCCTGGCTGGATCCTTCTCCGTGCTGCACACACAGGGCTTTTTGTTTGCAGCTGGGGATTCCAAACTCCTGGAAGTTTGGAATGGCTGAGCATGTCAGGACACCTTTGGTAGGAAAAGGGAGACCCACCCAAGGCTGCAGCAGCCAAAGCAAACAAACAAACAGAGCTGTGGCTGACATTTGTCACTGCACAGCCACCACGGCAAGCTGGAGGCACAAAAAGCCACGTGGGGAAGGTGCGGCTGCTCACAGGGAGATTTTGGGAAGGGTTGGAGCCTTGGGATTTGGGGGGATGCACTTGGGAAGAGGATGGGAGGCTGTGCCAGCATCAGCCTTGAGTGTGTGCGTGGAGTCACGGCCCCTTGTGCATCCAGTCACAGCCCCTTGTGCATCCAGTCATGGCCCCTTGTGCATCCCAGCTCCCACCCTGCAGCTCTGCAGTCCTGCAGCAGGGCCAGGTTTGGGTTTGGGTTAGGGTTAAGGCTTGGCCTTGCAGCAGGCCAGGTTTGGGTTAGGGTTAAGGCTTGGCCTTGCAGCAGGCCAGGTTTGGCTCTCCAGGCCCCTCTTGGCCTTGCAGCAGGCCAGGTTTGGGTTAGGGTTAAGGCTTGGCCTTGCAGCAGGCCAGGTTTGGCTCTCCAGGCCCCTCTTGGCCTTGCAGCAGGGCCAGGTTTGGCTCTCCAGGCTCCTCTTGGCCTTGCAGGCCTCAATCCAGCTCTGCTGGCCACAGGAGGAGTCAGCTCTAGGCTCAGAGAGTATTTTCCTGGCATCTCAGAATGCTTTTCAGACAGCATTTCCTCAAATCTCAGAATGCTTTTCAGAGAGCATTTCCTCAAATCTCAGAATGGTTTGGGCTGGAAGGAGCCTTAAAGTTCCTTCTCTTCTCAAATCCCATCCCACCCCTGCCATGGCAGGGACACCTCCCACTGTCCCAGGTGCTCCCAGCCCTGTCCAGCCTGGATTTGGCACTGCCAGGGATGCAGGGCCAGCCACAGCTGCTCTGGGCACCCTGTGCCTCCCCACAAGGGCTCCTGGGGGCTGTCACCTCCTGATGTGACACTCAGGGATTCTCAGGAAGGGCTGCAGCACCCAGGGAATTCTTTCAGCTGGACAGAGCAGCACCCACAGCAGGGACACAGCCCCTCAGCTGCTCTTTGTGCAATTGGGGTTTGCTTGCCCCATATTTTATCTGCTGCCTTGCAGGCAGGAGTTTGACTCCAAGACCTCAAACCAGCTCATTTTTGGTGCTGGCTGACACTCCTGGGGCAGCCCCTGGCCTTTGTCCCTGCCCACCACGGTGATGGCAGTGCCAATGTCCCAGCACTGGGGCTTTGGGGAGGGATTTGCACCCTTGCCACCATCACTGAGGTGCTTTTTGTTTCTAAATGATGATCTAAAAAACTGTAAAAGCCAGAAAACCCCTCGAGCAAATGGCCATTTAAAGGAACTCTGTAATTAGCTGAACTTCTATGAATTAGGGAAAGCAGAGGAGCAATCTGTCATTGCATCCCACAAGGGGAACTGGGAAGAAATTCTGTGGTTTCTTTCTGACCCAACAGTTTTTATCTCTTTGCAGCATGATGAGCAAATAAAAACCAGCCATTCCAGAAAGGGGGAAAGTAAAAATAAATAGAAAATAAAAAACAGCCATTCCAGAAAGGGGAAAAATAAAACTAAATAAAAAATAAAAAACAGCCATTCCAGCCAGGAAGCATCTTACCTGCCTGTTAAAGTCCAGCCCATTCTGTTCATTCCCTGCAAGGAAACAAAGAGAAAAACACCTCAGTGTTAATGACAGCACTGGTGGGAGCTTTCCAGAACTTGGGACACACACAACCAAAAAATTTGCCCTGGGAGAGCAAGGAGAGGAGGAGGAAGGTGCAGAAATGGGAGGATGAAGGCTTCTGCAGCATTTAGGTGGTGCCAGCCTTTTGCTGAGGGATAATGAAAGTGTTCCTGCCTGGGAGATACCTGGCCAAGGCTGGGGGAAATCACGAGGGAGATTCCAGCAGAGGTGAGCTGGAGGACATCACAAACGCCAGGGGAGCCCAGGGCTAAGTGTGGGAAAGGCCAGCAGGGAGGTGGCCAGGGCTGCTCACCCAGGACCTTGGGGAGCTGGGTAATTGTGGGTACCTGGAGGAACACAGGGTGCCGTGGGGTTGCGCTCCAGAGGCGTCTCCTTGATTCCAAAAGAGATTGGCAGGCACAGGGGGAAAAAATCAGACAGGTTCCAGCCTGAAGGTACCGCACAGGCCCTCACTCATTCCCCTTTGATGATAAACATCCCCCCCCCTCCCCATCACACCTGCCAAATTCATCAAGAACATCACAGAGCAAAGGTTGTGCTCCCCACAGCTCCGAACGCTGCAAGGGATTCCACGAAGCTCCGGAGCTGCAGAGGCAACCCCAAGGCACCCCTGCACCATCCCCAGGCCTTTCCCTGCCAGGCCAGCCCAGGCTGTGATAAAGGGCCTGGAACTGTTCACATCCCACTGGCACAAGCCCCCAGGCCCTCCTGCTCCTGCTGTTTTTTCCAGGATAACCTTCCCCACAAAGCAGAGCCCTGGGATCTGATCAAGCTCCAACACATTTTCCAGCAGTTCAGGGCTCCTGCAAAGAGCTGGGGGAGAGGCTGTGCAGGCAGGAGGGCAGATCCAGCTCTGCCATGGACTTTCCTCAGCTGAACGAGCCCTTTTTCCTTTCCCAGCACACGTTTTTCCATGCACAGAGCATTCCCAGGTGAATCAGCCTGGATCCTGAGGGGGAGTGTGCTTGGGACAATTATCCACGGATGGCAAAACATTGGAGAGTCGGGGATAACAGAGCTTGGTGGCTGCTCTCTGCTGTCTAGAAACAGCCCTGGAGATTTAATCTGGGACATTTAAAAAGCACTGACTGTGGAAACAGAGCTGTGGGACTGTGCTATGGAGCAGGGCCATGGCAGAATGAGCTGCTGCCCCCTCAGCTTGACATCTGCTCACCTTCTATGCACCCCAACCAGCTCTGAGCTTCCCCCCAATCTGAAATCCCCTCACCATCCACACCCCAAACAGATCTGAGCTTCTCCCCCAGTTTGAGATCTCCATCTCCTCACCCCCTGCATCCCAACCCTCAATTTGAAATCTTCTCACCATCCACACTCCAACCAGCTCTGAGCTGCCCCCTCAATTTAAAATCTCCATCTCCCCACCCTCTTCACCCCAACCAGCTCTGATCTTCCCCCCAATTTGAAATCTCCTCACCATCCACATTCAAACCAGCTCTGAGCTCCCTCCCCAGTTTGAAATCTCCATCTTCTCATCATCTACCATCCAGATCTGAGCTTCTCCCCCAGTTTGAGATCTCCATTTCCTCACTCCTTGCACCCCCAACCCTCAATTTGAAATCTCCATCTTCTCATCATCTGCACCTCATCCAGCTCTGAGCTTCCCTCCCAGTTTGAGATCTCCATTTCCTCACCCCCTGCACCCCAACGCTCAATTTGAAATCTCCATCTCCTCACCACCCACACCCCATCCAGCTCTGAGCTTCCCCCCCCCAGTTCGAGCTCTCCCTCTGCTCCCCAAACCTCCATTTGAAATCTCCTCACCCTCCACACCCCATCCAGCTCTGAGCTTCCCCCCCAGTTTGAGCTCTCCCTCTGCTCTCCAACCCTCAATTTGAAATCTCCTCACCCTCCACATTCCATCCAGCTCTGAGCTTTCCCCCCAGTCTGAGCTCTCCCTCTCCTCACCCTCCACACTCCCATCCCCTCTGAGCGCTCTCCCCAGCCTGGCTGCATTTCTGCCCTGCTCTTCCTGCCTTCCTCCCACCCCGCTGTCTCCCAGCTTTTCCCCTCCCCAATCCCAGCCCTTTATCTCTTTTCCTCCCGTGTAATTCTCTCGCTCCAACCCCCTCTGCTCCCTGTCCAGCTCCCTCCAGCTGCTCCCTCCCCAGGAACGGGGCTCATTCATTGCGTTCCAGCTCCATTCCAGCCCCAAAAGCCAAGGAGGGCACATCCAGCGATGGGAATGCTGATAGCGTTAATGGGCGATCACAATCAGCATCCACACACCTGAGCAGGACCGCGGGAGCATCTTCAAGGCCTGCAGTTTCTACCTTTGAAACCCCCACGGGGTGTGTGTGTGTGTGGGGAGGGGTGTTTGATTCCATCTGCAGGCAGCAGCTGAAGGGGAAGCAAAGCCAGCAGGGAAGGAGGAAATAAAAGTTCCCAGCTGCTAAAATAGAACAGGAAGGAAAAGGTAATCTCCGGGTTTCTTGGAGACAGGAGTTTCACTCAAGTTCAGCGGTGATGAGGCAAGATGCAAAGAGCTGCAGGGGAATCCCTGGTCCCAGTGAGTCACCAGCACTCACCCCAAAACTTGGAACCTGAGAGGAGCAGCTGGAATGGAACTTCCCTGCCCAGCCCCACATCCTCCTGCACAGAGGAAAGTCTTCTCCATGGGAAAGCCTTCCCTGCTCAGCCCCACATGCTCCCACATGCTGCGACGGGGAAAGGGCACAGCCTTTCCCTGTCACAGACATCTTTTATGAAAAATTCCTTTCCTTAGGATTTTTCCTCCTGAGAAGCTGAGAGGCCTCAGGAACAAAATGCAAACAATGGTTATCTGCTGCTGTGGAATGCAACAGGTGCATCTGGGATTGGTCTCATGTGGTTGTTCTTAATTAACGGCCAATCACAGTCAGCTGGCTCGGACAGAGAACCTGAGCCACAAACCTTTGTTATCATTCCTTCCTATTCTATTCTTAGCCAGCCTTCTGATGAAACATTTTCTTCTATTCTTTTAGTATGGTTTTATTATAATATATATCATAAAATAATAAACCAAGCCTTCTGAAACATGGAGTCAGATCCTCATCCTAAGACCCCTGCAAACACGGTCACATTTCCCTGCACAGAATTTCCCTGCTCAGCCTCACATCCTCCAGCACAGCCTTTCCCCTCCCTCCACAGGCCCATGACATGCTCAGACATTTTTCTTTCCCCTACAAAGTCACCCACAGCATCCTCCAAGTCCCTGCAGATCAACACAGAGGGGATTTGGGAGCACCCCAGCCAGGAATTCTGTGCCAGATGGGCAAATATTCCCGATCCTGGCACTCACTGGGGTGACAGGGACAGACAGAAGGAGCAAGAGGCACCTCCAGAGGTCATTCCTGCCCCTCTCTGAGCCACCCATCTCCCTGGCACCAATGGAGATGACAATTCCTCCTGGCTGACTCCAAGGGGACCCAGGGGCAACCAGTTCAGCCTTAGATGTCCAAGAGGGAGAGATTTAAATCTGGGAGGGGTGATTTGTGCTGCCAGTGGTTATGTAAATGGGAGCTGGATACACAAATCACCAGTGTTTGGGCACAGATTTATTTGCAAACAAATCTGGTCCCTTTTTTTTTTTTTTTCTGTTTCAGTAAATGTAAGAGTCAAGTGACTGCAGTTCTGAGCCAAGGTTTGGGTGTGATAGGGATAACAACTCTCCTCTTTCAGTTGAGCTGTAACTTTCCTACAAATGCTTTATAAAAATAGCCTCAGTTTCCTCCCAGTTTCTGTCAACATCAGGACTCACACTGCAGCACTCATTCCTCTCCTTGAAGGAACGAGCTGTTCAAACAATCTGCACTTAAGATTTAATCTTTTCTAGCTCCAGGAGATAAAAAGAAAGAAAAGTGTAAGTGGCAGCAGATTCTCTCTGCTGCTGCAAACTGCCAGAACTCCACTCATTTTAATGGAGCTCCAGCCCAGCCAAAACCTTGGTTTTTTATTTTTTGCTGCACCAGCCAGACACAATGGCATCCAGAACCTCCAGAATCTGCTACATCAGTCCTCCCCTTGCTGAAATTCCACGGGGCTGGGGAATGAATCCCTGTGTCACAGACATCTTTTATGGAAAATCCTTTCCTTAGGATTTTTTCCTCCTGAGAAGCTGAGAGGCCTCAGGAACAAAATGTGAACAACGGTTATCTGCTGCTGTGGAATGCAACAGGTGCATCTGGGATTGGTCTCATGTGGTTGTTTCTAATTAATGGCCAATCACAGTGAGCTGGCTCGGACAGAGAACCTGAGCCACAAACCTTTGTTGTCATTCCTTCCTATTCTATTCTTAGCCAACCTTCTGATGAAACCTTTTCTTCCATTCTTTTAGCATAATTTTAATGTAATATATATCATAAAATAATAAATCAGCCTTCTAAAACATGGAGTCAGATCCTCATCTCTTCCCTCATCCAAGAACCCTCATGAACACCATCACATCCCTGGGATTTCACTGGGGAAAGGCAGCAATTCCCAGCAGCTCTCCCATCACCAAGGCTTCACCCTGCTGCTCTGGGTGCTTGGAAAAGCAGAGATAAGCTCAGCTGGCTCCCCAAGCCAGCAGCCCAGGGTTGTGCAGCTCTCCTTGGTTCACCTGGCAGCTGTTTTGCATAGCCCTGGCATCAGATCTGGTGCGAGTTTGCCTGGGGAGGTTTCTCTGGGGATGGGCAGTTCCCCCCACCCCGCTGCCATTCCCTGGAAAAGCCAGGCACAGGGATGGATCCACGGGGAGCTGCAGAGCCAGTCCAGCCCTGCAGGATGGAAACAACCTCGTGGGGGAAAAGGAAAATCAGGGTGGCCTTCATCTTCACACGGGTCACCTGCAGGGAGTGACAGCAGCAGGGCTCGTCCGTCCTGCACTCTGAGTTCAGCCCGGGCTGTGCAGGGACAGGGGATGAGGAGGGGACCCCTGGAAGGATGGGGGGATGAGGAGGGGACCCCTGCAGGGATGGGGATGAGGAGGGGAGCCCTGGAAGGAGAGGGGGATGAGGAGGTGATCAATCCCTGCAGGGACAGAGGATGAGGAGGGGATCCGTGCAAGGACAGAGGTTCAGGAGGGGATCCCTGGAAGGAAATGAGGGGGATGAGGAGGGGATCCCTGTAAGGACAGGGGGATCAGGAGGGGATCCTTGCAGGGATGGGGGAATGAGGAGGTGATCAATCCCTGCAGGGATATGGGATGAGGAGGTGATCAATCCCTGCAGGGATATGGGATGAGGAGGGGATTTCTGCAAGGACAGAGGATCAGGAGGGGATCCCTGGAAGGAAATGAGGGCAATGAGGAGATGATCCCTGTAAGGACAGGGGGGTCAGGAGGGGATCCTTGCAGGGATATGGGATGAGGAGGTGATCAATCCCTGTAGGAGCAGAGGGATGAGGAGGGTATCCCTGGAGATACAGGGGGATGTTTGGGAGGTGATCCCTGGAGGGATGAGGAGATGAGGAGGGGATCCCTGGAAGGACAGGGAGCTGATCCCTGCAGGGACAGGGGATGAGGAGCTGATCCCTGGAGGGACAGGGGGTGAGGAGGGGATCAGTCCCTGGAGGGATGAGGAGGGGATCCCAGCCTGCAGCAGGTGTTGGGGAATTCCTGCAGGGATATCTGGGAGGGAAATGGGAACAGCTGGGGGAGCAGGGCCAGGCAGACACCAGGCAGGGGGTTCAGCCTGGGCTGAGATCCTGAAACTCTCAGGTGCCTCACTGGCAGCCAAACGCTGCAGGCTCCCCTTGCAGCCCTGCAGAGGAAGCAGCAGCTTCCAGAGGGCAATTCTGGCCCTGAGACAGATGGCACAGGGGTGAATCACCCTCTGCAGGTCCCTGTGCCCTGCCTGGGGTGAGCAGCTCAGGCTGCAGCCTCAGAGCATCCAATATCTAAAATTAAGATTAATCTCACCTATCGTGGGGATTTTAGCACCCTGTCTGAGGGAGCAGAATGCCACGGGAGATTGGCAGAGCAGGCTGGGTGCAGGGGGCATTTCAAGGGGCATTTCTGATAAATTCATTCATTCCAATCTTTCACCTCAAACAAGGTGTGAAGTTCAGAGATTGCCCAAGTGCTGGTAGAGAGAAGAGTGGCAATTGCTGTAACTATAACCTGTACTTGTCCCACAAGCTGCAAATGAAGCCAAACGCTCACCTGCACTGAAGGAATGAGCAAAACCAGACATTCAGCACTAAATGCTCCTCAGGATTTCCACTGATTTGGAAAATTCAGGCAAAAACCAAGGCAGGGCCTTCACGCTGCTGTTCCCAGCAGCCACACCAGTGATTTCCCCTGAGCCAGCAGCAAGCCCTGAGCTCTGGGACCTCCCTTAAATCCCCTTTTGCCCATGGATTGGCCACCCCTGATTCCCTCCAGCTGCTCCCAGCAGCATTGAAGGGCACAGGATCTGCAGCTGAGCAGCCACCAGGCAATTCCCTGGATTCCCACATGCCCTGCTGGGATGCTTGATGCTCCCAAGGCACTTTTTAAAAAGTGCTTTTTAAAGTGTGAGCAGGATGGGGAGTTTCTGAGGCAGCCAGCTAGGGCTGCAGTTTTAATTTACTCCAAAAACACAAAAAAACCTCCAAACCATCAGAGCATCTCCATGGGAAAGCCAGGGCTGGGGAGCAAAAAGTGAATCTTGTGCTGACTCAGGCAGCTCCAGACTCCAGGGGAAGCTTTCACTGAACTCTCGAGTGCTTCATTTGGCTGCAGAGCCCTGGGTTATAGAAATGCCTTCCCTGTGTCAGCAGTGCCTCAGAGCAGCCCCTGTGCAGCCCCTTCGTGTGGGGCAGGGCGAGGGGAGAGCAGGACAGCCAGTGTGGGAGACTTGGGCTCCTTCCAGGAGGAAACCCGAGGGCAGCAGTTGTTCCCACGGAAAACATTTCACCTGCAGGTGCTGGGAGAGGGCAAGTCTCTTCTCCTAGACCAGAGGCAAGAGGCAGATCAGACCAGCTCTTCCTTTGCCCCTCTAATTCAAGTCAAACCAGCCTTTTGTTCCCCTTTCCCCTCCCCATCCTTTTTTATCCTCTTCCATAATGGGATGTTTAAGAAAAAAAAAAAAAAAAAAAAATAACCCAACCTCAAACCCTAATCACCTTCATTTGAATTTCAAATATCCCCCTCCTGGCCTCCCCCACGCCCCAACTGACTCGGAGCTGGGAATATGGAAATTTCTCCTGCTCGCCTTAAATGTGGCTGTGCTATGAAAATCATCATCCCTATGCAAATCCCGAGCAGCCCCAATTGCCATGGCAACCAGCTGCTTCCAGCCCAACTGCTGCAGCTCTCATTTACCAGGGACCTGTCCTGGGGCTGTGCATGGCTGCAGGGGGAAGAGAGCAGAGCAATCCTGCAGGCTTTGAGGAAAGTTTCACGAGGGAGAGGGAGAGGGAGAGCCAGCCTTGGGGAGCAAAGGCGTAGCCCAGCACCAGCGTGGGGCTGGGAGAGGCCAAGTTTCCTCAAAAGACTTTGGCCTGGCAAGCTGCTTCCAGCCCGAGATGGGGAGGGAGCTACAAAAGGCAGGAGGAATAAAAGCTCCCAGAAAAAATAAAAAGCAACCAAGGTGGGAGACAGCATGGGCTGAGCAGCACAACCTGCCACCCCTCACCTGTGCTGATCCTCTCACCTGAGCTAGGGGCTGACACAGGGGCTGGGACCTCCAAACCTTATCACAGCATGATCCATCCTTTGGAAGGAGCCATCCTTGGAAGGATCCATGCTTTGGAAGGATCCCTTTGGAAGGAGCCATCCTTTGGAAGGATCCATGCTTTGGAAAGATCCATCCTTTGGAAGGAGCCATCCTTTGGAGGGGATCCATCCTTTGGAAGGAGCCATCCTTTGTAAAGATCCATCCTTTGGAAAGATTCATCCTTAGGAAGGATCCTCTGGAAGGATCAGTCCTTTGGAAGGATCCCTTTGGAAGGAGCCATCCTCTGGAAGGATTGATCCTTTGGAAGAATTCATCCTCTGGAGGCATCAATCCTTTGTAAAGATCCAATCTCTGGAAGGATCCATCCTTTCCAAAAGATGGATCCTTTGGAAAGATCCATCCTTTGGAAAGATCCATCCTTTGGAAGGACCCATACTTTGGAAAGATCCATCTTTTGGAAAGCTCCAGTCTCTGGAAGGATCCATCCTTTGGAAGGTTCCATCCTTAGAAGGATCCATCCTTTGGAAGGATCAGTTCTCTGGAAGGATCCATCCTTTGGAAGGATCAGTTCTCTGGAAGGATCCATCCTTTGGAAGGCTTGATTTTCTGGAGGTTTGAAGGGGATTGTCTCTCATATTCCCAGGGGGGTACCTGCATGGGGGTTCCCTGCAGGGGAGGCTGAGGGCAGAACCCACAGCTCCAACCTCTGCTCTCTGTGACCCAGGGCACGGCTGGAGCTGTGCCAGGGGGATTTGATGGATCTCAGGGAAAGGTTCTTCCCCAGAGGGTGCTGGCACTGCCCAGGCTCCCCAGGGAATGGGCACGGCCAGAGGCTGCCAGAGCTCCAGGAGGGTTTGGACAATGCTCCCACAATTTTGGGGTGTCTGAGCAGGGCCAGGAGCTGCACTGGGTGATCCGGTGGGTCCCTCCCAGCTCAGGACATTCTGTGATCCTAAAGCACTCACAAAAGTTACCCAGGCTGCCACCAAGAGCCCAGAGCTCCACCAACCCACCCAGCACCTTTCTGTCCACATCCCCTTCCCCTCCAGCTCCCAGGCTCAGCCACAGAATTCACAGAACTCATAAAATTCACAGAACTCACAGAATTCACAGAACTCACAAAATTCACAGAACTCACAGAATTCACAGAATCCACAGAAAGACCAGATTGGATGAGACCTCCAAGATCATCAAGTCCAACCCAACCCCAACCCCTCAACTCAACCCTGGCACCCAGTGCCACATCCAGGCTTTGTTAAACACACCCAGGGATGGGGACTCCACCACCTCCCTGGGCAGAACATTCCAGAACTTTATCACCCTTGCTGTAAAACACTTTTTCCTGATATCCAACCTAAATTTCCCTTGACACAGCCAATGCCCCCATCCCAGGTGATGCCTATTTTTCAGAATAGAAAAATGTGAATAGAAAATGTGCAGCTTTAGTGTGTGGGTCTGGGTTCACATCAGGGGATGCTGAGCTCTGTGCACAGAGCAGGGAGACAAAACAATTCCTGCTCCAGCTGGGCACCAAGGACAAATGATCCAAATCTCAGCCCAAGAGCACAAACACCGTGGGCTGCAGAGAGAAAAACAAGGATGGGACTGCCTGGGCTAAAGCTGGGATGGGACAATGAACTGCAAGATGCAAATGGAGCAGAACTGATCCAAGGGAGCGCTCATGCATTTTGGGGCCATTTGGGTTCATCTTGGTTTCAATTTGGGACCATTTGGGTTCACCTTGGGTTCTTTTTTGACCATTTTTGGTTCATCCCGGCTTCATTTTGTGACCATTTTCGCTCATCTTGGGTTTATTTTGTGACCATTTTGGGTTCATTTTGGGACCATTTTGGTTCATCTTGGGTTCATTTTGGGACCATTTTGGTTCATCTTGGGTGCAGCCCTGGCTGGGCTCTTGTGCTGCCCAAGGTGCATCCATTGAGGAGATCCTTTTGATAAATCCCTGCTTTATTCTTTAACTCTGCCTTCCCAAGGCACCCCAGGAGCCACCCAACCCCTCCCCATATGTGTCCCACAGGGCACCCCACATCCCCCCAGAGCTGGGGTGCCCAGCACAGCCAGCCCTGCTGGCAGAGCCCAGCTCCTGGGGTTACAGGGTGGGGAGGGAAGATGCTGGGGCTGCCTGCAGCTATTCCCTTCCCCGTGGTTGTGTTTGAAGCGCTTCCCTATCGCCCTTTTTGTAAAAAGCTTTGGCTTCCCCCCCATAGCCTCAACAGATGAAATCAAAGGGAAGTAGCTCTGCTTGGTGTAACCTGTTTTGATGGAGGAGATAACCGGGGAACAAGTGTCTGACACAAACAAACAGACAGACAGGGGCAAGTCCCACCTCAGCGTTCTGTTGCATCAGATAGCAGGGCTTAGATAAACCACAAGAAGGGGGAGATCTCTGCCCTGGGGCTGCAGGACCAGGGGCGACACTCAGGCACTGCCAAGCCCCCACAGTTCCCATCAAAAAAATCAGCAAGGAGCTCGCTGGCATGGCTTTCATCAGTTGGGAAAAAAAAAATAAAAATGAAAAGATGAAAAGAGCTCCCAGCCAAGCAGAAAACTCGCTGCTCTTCGTTACCCCCCATGGAGGCTCAGCCCTGGTGCCAAGGCTTGGAATCAGGCAGGGAAAGGGGAAAAGGAGCCTGAAAGCAGAGGGGTAATCCCTGCTCAGCCTGCCCTGCATCCCTGGGGTGATGGGGATGGCAAACCAACCCTCATGGGGCAACTGGGCAACAATTGAAATAGAGCTGGAGTAAAGGGAGGATTAATATTTGGGCAGTGAGAACCCTTAGAAATTATATTTTTAAAATAATAGTTTGTAAAATGGCATAATTTCATGATAATCAAAACCCCACAATTTTCTGGAAAATGTCCTTTTTTAAAAGCCTTGGGATCAGGCAGGGAAAGGGGAAAAGGAGCCTGAGAGCAGAGGGGTAATCCCTGCTCAGCCTGCCCTGCATCCCTGGGGTGATGGGGACAGCAAACCAACCCTCATGGGGCAACAATTGAAATAGGGCTGAAGTAAAGGGAGGATTAATATTCAGGCAGTGAGAACCCTTAGAAATTATATTTTTAAAATAATAGTTTGTAAAATGGCATAATTTCATTGTAACCGGTAGATTTGGGATCAAAACCCCACAATTTTCTGGAAAATGTCCTTTTTTAAAAGCCTTGGGATCAGGCAGGGAAAGGGGAAAAGGAGCTGAAAGCAGAGGGGTAATCCCTGCTCAGCCTGCCCTGCATCCCTGGGGTGATGGGGACAGCAAACCAACCCTCGTGGGGCAACTGGGCAACAACTGAAATAGAGCTGAAGTAAAGGGAGGATTAATATTTGGGCAGTGAGAACCCTTAGAAATTACGTTTTTTAAATAATAGTTTGTAAAATGGCATAATTTCATGATAATCAAAACCCCACAATTTTCTGGAAAATGTCCTTTTTTAAAAGCCTTGGGGTTAGGCAGGGAAAGGGGAAAAGGAGCCTGAAAGCAGAGGGGTAATCCCTGCTCAGCCTGCCCTGCATCCCTGGGGTGATGAGGATGGCAAACCAACCCTTGTTGGGGCAATTGGTTCCCCCTCACACATGATTAAAAAATTCAGAGTTGAAGTTAAGGGAGAATTAATATTCAGGCAGTGAGAACCCTTAGAAATTATTTTTTTAAAATAATAGTTTGTAAAATGGCATAATTTCATAGTAACTGGTAGATTTGGGATCAAAACCTAATGAATTTGTGGAAAATGTCCTTTTTTAAAAGGCCTAAAACAACCCCAATGCCAAGGCTTGGAATCAGGCAGGGAAAGGGGAAAAGCACCCTAAAAGCAGAGGGATAATTCTCTGATTAAGTGATTAAAAATTATTAAAAATGATTAATGATTAAAAAGTTCAGAGCTGAAGTAAAAGCAGGATTAATATTCACAAGGCTGGGCAGTGAGAACCCTTAGAAATGATATTTTTTAAAATAATAGTTTGTAAAATGGCAAAATTTCGCTGTAACCGTTAGATTTGGGATCAAAAAGCCACAAATTTCTGGAAAATATCATTTTGAAAAGCCCTGAAATATTTTCTGTGGAATTGGTGTGGATTAAAAGAATAATAAAAAAAAAGAATGCACTGAGCTCTCCAAACCTCCCACGAAAGACGAACGATTTTAACAATTTTCTCAAAAAAGAAAACCCCCCACAATTATTTCAAACACTTTCAAAGTAGAACAATACCCCAAAAATTACCCTTTTTTTTCTTCTAAGCCTGGAATTGGCTGGGATATGAAAGGATGAGATTATAGCTCTGCTGCTGCCACTTCCCATCTGATCTTTAGGCTTCAGTTTTAGATCAAGGGCTTGATTTACAAAAGCATTTTGGTACTTAAATCCTTAATTATTTTCTTTTTATTTTCTTTTTTTTCATGTTTTATTTTCTTTTCTTTCATGTTTTATTTTCTTTTCTTTCTTGTTTTATTTTCTTTTTTTTTCATGTTTTATTTTCTTTTCTTTCTTGTTTTATTTTCTTTTTTTTCATGTTTTATTTTCTTTTTTTTCAAGTTTTATTTTTTTTTTTTCATGTTTTATTTTCTTTTTTTCATGTTTTATCTTCTTTTTTTTCAAGTTTTATTTTATTTTTTTCAAGTTTTATTTTCTTTTTTTTCAAGTTTTATTTTCTTTTTTTGATGTTTTATTTTCTTTTTTTTTCTTGTTTTATTTTCTGGTTTTTCAAGTTTTATTTTCTTTTTTTTATGTTTTATTTTCTTTTTTTCTTGTTTTATTTTCTTTTTTTTTCGTGTTTTATTTTCTTTTTTTCAAGTTTTATTTTCTTTTTTTTCAAGTTTTATTTTCTTTTTTTTCAAGTTATATTTTCTTTTTTTTCAAGTTATATTTTCTTTTTTTTCAAGTTTTATTTTCTTTTTTTTATGTTTTATTTTCTTTTTTTTTCATGTTTTATTTTCTTTTTTTTCAAGTTTTATTTTCTTTTTTTCATGTTTTATTTTCTTTTTTTTCTTGCTTTATTTTCTTTTTTTTCTTGTTTTATTTTCTTTTTTTTCAAGTTTTATTTTCTTTTTTTTCATGTTTTATTTTCTTTTTTTTCAAGTTTTATTTTCCTTTTTTGATGTTTTATTTTCTTTTTTTTTCATGTTTTATCTTCTTTTTTTCTTGTTTTATTTTCTTTTTTATTCATGTTTTACTTCCTTTTTTTTCATGTTTTATTTTCTTGTTTATCAAGTTTTATTTTTTTTTTTTTTTTTCCCAACTTCTTGGAGCCAGCCTGCATCTTTTAGTGATGAAAAACCTTTGGATACCTACACCTAGGAGGATTTTAGGTGTAACATTGTTAATTTGGTAAGACACCTCTCCTTTTTTTGGGGTGGAATGAGCTGTGTGGATTGGCTTAATTCGGTAGGAAATGTGAAATTCAATTAATGAATCATCAACAACCACTCTGAGCTGTTCCCACATGAAGAGGGAACACAAACCCAACATTATTTGGAAATATTCCTCCAACAATGCCTGCGAAGGAGCACAAAACTCCCCAGAGCTCGGCACAAAGGGAATTTTGTTGTTTATAAACACAAAGGGCTGAGAAAACAACACAGGGAAGGGTTGGGGAACACCTGAGCTGCACCTTGCACAGGTGAGGGTGGGTGGTGCCACCCTGAGGGTCCTGCAGGTGACACCCAAGGGTGGCTGTGCTGGATGATGGGGACACCACAAAGAACATCCTGGCACTCTGCAGGGTCTCATTGCCCAAATGAACCTGAGAAAATCAGTGAGAGCCTCAGGAAAATTAAAAAATATAATAAAAATCAAAAAATAAATTAAAAAAAAAATCAGCGAGAGAGCCTCAGAAAAAATAAAAAGAAAATATTAAAAATCACTGCGATAGTCTCAGAAAAAATCAAAAAATATATATAAAAATCAGCGAGAGAGCCTCAGGAAAATTAAAAATAAATATTAAAAAATCACCAGGATAGTCTCAGAAAAAAATTTAAAAAAATATTAAAAAATCATTGGGATGGTCTCGGGAAAAAAATTAAAATATTAAAAAATCATTGGGATGGTTATGGTTGCAGAAAAAAAAAATCAGCAAGAGAGCCTCAGAAAAAATAAAAATAAATATTAAAAAATCACCAGGATAGTCTCAGGAAAAAATTTAAAAATATTAAAAAATCACTGGGATAGTCTCAGAAAAAAATAAAAAAATATATATAAAAAATCAGCGAGAGAGCCTCAGGAAAAATCAAAAAATATATTAAAAAATCACCAGGATAGTCTCGGGGAAAATTTAAAAATATTAAAAAAATCACTGGGATAATCTCAGGAAAAAATCAAAAAGTAAATATAAAAAAATCAGTGAGAGAGCCTCAGAAAAAATAAAATAATAAATTTAAAAACCACTGGGATAGTCTCAGAAAAAATAAAAAAATAAATGTAAAAAATCAGCGAGACAGCCTCAGAAAAAATTAAAAAATAAATTAAAAAATCACCAGGATAGTCTCGGGAAAAAATTTAAAAATATTAAAAAATCATTGGGATAGTCTCAGAAAAAATTTTTAAAAATCAAAAAATCACTGGGATAGTCTCAGGAAAAAAATTATAAAATAAATATAAAAAAAAATCACCGAGACAGCCTCAGAAAAAAAAAAATAAATAAAAAATCACTGGGATAGTCTCAGAAAAAAAAATTTAAAAAAAATCAAAAAATATCAAGAAAGTCATCGGGACTGCCTCAGGGAAAAAAAATTATCAAAAAATCATAACTGGGACAGCCTCCGAAAAAAATCAAAAATAAAAAAATTAAAAAATTTAAAAATTTAAAAATCAAAAAATCGAAAAATCGAAAAACCAAAAAATCAAAAAATCACCAGGACAGGCTCAGAAAACTATCAGAAAATCAAAAGATCACCAGGATAACTTCAGAAAAAAATTAAGAATTCACTGGGACAACCACAGAAAAAAAATAAAGAAATAAAAAATCAACAGGACAGGCTCAGAAAAAAATCTAAAAATCAAAAAAATCACTGGGACACACTCAGAAAAAATCAAAAATCATCACTGGGACAGCCTCACAAAATAAAAAAGGGATTTAAACGGGTTCTTTGTGCCGCTCTGTGCAAATGAAGGAGATTTACTCGTCCTGATTTCCCTGCTTGATTGGAAGGCTCTGAGCCACCAACGCTGCCCCGAGTATTTTTTGTTATTTTCAAACAAATTGATTTCTGTTCTGCTTTCTTTTCTCAATTTCCACTGGAAAGAGGCGCTGCAGCTCTCGCTGATGCCTGTCTGGGATGCTTCAGCTGCAAAAAATCTGAATTTTATCCAAGCAAATGTGCTGCCAGCTTGTGCTTTATCACTTCTGACTCCCACAATGTTTAATACCAGAATTAAATCCCAATTTTCCTTCATCTTGATTAATCCTGCCACCCATCAGTGAGCACCAAATATTTCTGGGGGTTCCAGTTCCTGATTTAAGGTGCTGTAAGAGCTCTCAGGGGTTTTTGGAGGAGATTGGGGTGTTTGGGATGTGTTTGGTGCTGGTTTATCCCAAACCTCAAATTTGGGATGATTTGAGAGCCCTGAGCAGGAGCTGGGCTGGCCAAAGTCAGAGTTCATGGATGTGAGCAGAACCAGGTTTGATCTCTGGTTTAGATTTTGTCAAATCTCTAGTTTAGATTTTGTCTCTAGTTTAGATTTTGATCTAAAGTTTAGATTTTGTCAAAATCTAAATCAGAGATCAAACCTGGTTCTGCTCACAGAACAGATCCAGGTCACTGGATTCACTGATCCAGTTAACAGCCAAGATCACAGAGGATTTCTAAATCAAGGGGTGGGGTTAATCCCTTTAAAGCCCGGAATTCTCTTGCCCAAATCTCATTTTTTCCCCTAAATTATCTCAAATTTTATAGGAGGAAAATCATCCATGCAAAGTTTTCACCTGTTCCTCCACACCCCCTTGGCCCAGGCTCAGGGCTCCTCATCAGGGGTTTTTTGGAGGAGATTGGGGTGTTTGGGAGGTGTTTGGTGCTGGTTTATCCCAAACCCCAAATTTAGGGTGATTTGAGAGCCCTGAGCAGGAGCTGGGCTGACCAAAGTCAGAGTTCATGGATGTGAGCAGAGCCAGGTTTGATCTCTAGTTTAGATTTTGTCAAATAACCCCAAAATCTAAATCAGAGATCAAACCTGGTTCTGCTCACAGAACAGATCCAGGTCACTGGATTCACTGATCCAGTTAACAGCCAAGATCACAGAGGATTTCTAAATCAAGGGGTGGGGTTAACCCCTTTAAAGCCTGGAATTCTCTTGCCCAAATCTCATTTTTTTCCCCTAAATTATCTCAAGTTTTATAGGAGGAAAATCACTCCATGCAAAGTTTTCACCTGCTCCTCCACACCCCCTTGGCCCAGGCTCAGGGCTCCTCATCACT
Source organism: Geothlypis trichas (assembly GCA_009764595.1). Taxonomy (NCBI): domain Eukaryota; kingdom Metazoa; phylum Chordata; class Aves; order Passeriformes; family Parulidae; genus Geothlypis; species Geothlypis trichas. Next base: position 6,053,269 of record CM019922.1, read on the forward strand.
CACAGAATATTTGATTCCTCTGCATTTTCTCCTCCAGTTTTTGCTTCGAAAGGTGTTGATTTCTAACCCTACACCACAGCTTTTAATAATCTTAATTTGCTGCACCTAGTGGGTGCTAAGATGATTTCTTAGTGTTGCTCATTTGCCTGCAAAGGGATGTGAGCACGGCCCTTTGGGAAATTACAGGGCCTTGTAAATGGGATTCAAATCTCAGCCATCCAAATCTCACTCTGGGCAGCCCCAAAGCACAAACCTGATTTTTGGGGTGCCTGTTACACCTGGTGGTGGGCAAACCTGGCAGAAATCAGCGCTCACAGCATCACTGGCACCTTCAAGGATGCCCCTGAGCCTCAGCTTCCCAGATCCAAGGGGTTTGGGGGCTCCAGGAGGAGCTGGAGCCTGCTCAGCACCAGGTGTGAGGTGAGAACCCAATCACGCCTCTGCTGCTGCTGCTGGAACTCCAAACTGGATTTGGTTATTCCCAAAGTCACTCCCATTTTTCTCCACACACACACAGAGCCCAATAAAGGCTGTGTTCCCTAAGGAAAAGCTCCTGGCACAACCCTGTGGGTGCAGAGCTGAGCTGAGTGCACTGGGGCTGTTCCAAAGCCATCACTGCTGTGGCACAGGTGGCAGCCAATTTCCCAATTTCTGAATTTCTGAATTCCATGTCAGACCCACTGGTTATATAAGGGAGGATCTCTGTGAGCAAATTTCAACTTCAGACCTGCTGGGGAAGTGGAGAGGCACCCTGTGAACAAATTTCCATGTCAGACCCACTGAGGAGATTGGGGAGGCACCCTGTGAGCAAATTTCAGCCTCAAACCCACTGAGAACATTGGAAAAGCACTCTGTGAGCAAATGTCAAACTCAAACTCACTGGGGACATTGGGGAGGCATTTTCTGAGCAAATTTCTATGTCTGACCTGCTGGAGACATTGGGGAGACACTCTGTGAGCAAATTTCAAACTCAGACCTGCTGGGGACATTGGGGAGGGACTCTGTGAGCGAATTTGAGGACACTGGGGAGGAACTCTGTGAGTTGGGGACACTGGGGAGGCACCCTGTGAGTGAATTTCCACCTGAAACCCACTGAGAGCATGGGGGAGGCACCCTGTGAACAAATTTCTATGTCAGACCCACAGAGGATATTGGGGCAGGCACTCTGTGAGCTGGGGACATTGGAGAGGAGCAAATTTCAAACTCAAACCTGGTGGGGACATTGGGGAGGCACTCTCTGAGTGAATTTCCATGTCAGACCCACAGAGGACATTGAGGAGGCACTCTCTGAGTGAATTTCCACCTCAGACCCACTGAGAACATTGAGGAGGCACTCTGTGAGTGCATTTCCACCTCAGACCCACTGAGAACATTGGGACAGGCACTCTGTGACAAAATTTCCACGTCAGACCCACAGAGGACATTGGGACAGGCACCCTGTGACAAAATTTCCACCTCAGACCCACAGAGGACATTGGGGCAGGCACTCTGTGAGTGAATATCCATGTCAGACCCACAGAGGACAGTGGGACAGGCACTCTGTGACAAAATTTCCACCTCAGACCCACTGAGAACATTGGGACAGGCACCCTGTGAACAAATATCCATGTCAGACCCACAGAGGACAGTGGGACAGGCACCCTGTGACAAAATATCCATGTCAGACCCACAGAGGACATTGGCTCAGGCACTCTGTGACAAAATTTCCACCTCAGACCCACTGAGAACATTGGGACAGGCACCCTGTGAACAAATATCCATGTCAGACCCACAGAGGACAGTGGGACAGGCACCCTGTGAGTGAATTTCTATGTCAGACCCACAGAGGACAGTGGGGCAGGCACTCTGTGAGTGAATTTCCACCTCAGAGGACATTGGGGCAGGCACTCTGTGAGGGAATTTCCATGTCAGAGCCGCTGGGGACACGGGGGAGGCACTCTGGGACTCGCTGCTGTCACACAGGAGGGATCTTGCACGGCTGATCAAGATACCAACGCAATCCTAGCCCTGAGCACATTCCTGATCCACTGCCAGGCTGCAAGAGCAGCAACGGGAGCCCAGAGAAAGCACGGGGGAGAAACTTCCAGCACCCACATTCCCCCTTTTTTTTGTTATTTTTTCTTTTGTTTCCCCTCTCATTGTGGCCCTGCCACCCCAGACCCTCCTTACCTGGCTCCACCTGGTCAGGCTCGTGCCGGGTGTCTGTGGAATCTGCAGCATCCCCGCTCATCTTGATCTCTGCAAAAGGAGGCACAACTGATTTTAATAACAGGTCACAGTCCCAGGCAACAGGCACATGTGGCTTCCACTAAACAGCACAAATGAATGTGTGTAATTATAATAAACCATCAGACTTTCAAATTTCTGATTCCTCAACATCCAGGCGTTAGAATATTCATCAGCTCTGAGGATGCACTTTCCCTCCTGTTGCTCTTTGCAGCCCCCCTCACTCCTGTCCCCCCTCCCCAGTTTCCTGGGGGGGTTTTGGGTTTTCACCCTTCTCATCCCTCCTCACCCATGGGATAAAGGGGTGGATTCAACACTGGGAGCTCCCCAGCCCTGGTCAGGCTTCCCAAACCTGCTGTGGTGCTCTGGCTGGGACAGCACCTCCCACACCTGCAGAGATGGGGATCCCTCCAGCTTCCTCCCAAATCCTTCCCTTGCCCTTCAAGATGGCTCAAACCCAACTTGTTTTTTTTCCCACTGCCTCTATCTGTGCTTTGTTTCTCCTCTTTTTGTCCCTTACAGGTGTTCACAACCCTCAAAAGCCACCCAAGATCTGCCTTGCCCCAAAGCGCTGTCCCCTGCATTTCCACCCCATCCTCACCCAAGCCAAGGAATTTGTGATTTACCCTTGAAGTGATGGCTGCCACCACACCCGGGGCCACTTTCTCCTTCGGGGACAGCTGCAAGAAAAGGTGGGAATGGTCAACTCCACATTAACAGAGACCAAGGACACAGAGGTGGGAGAAGAGAGGATCTCTATTCAAATTCAGATGGACACTCTTCAGCTTTTCCCTTTCCAGGGAATTTTAACTGTTTCCAGACTCGTCGCAAAAAAAAAAAAAGGTAAAAAGAAGATAAATTTTTATTATTTGAGTGATTTGCATGAGCTTCCTGCAGCCAATCCCGGCCACAGACTCTCCCCATTTGCATGGGGGAATAACAACAGCGGGGAAGCTGGGCCAGTGTTTGCTGTGGTTTTGCTGGGATAGGGAAGGCAGGTGGAAGCCACCTAAAAGCACCATGCAAACCCTTTTCCTCTTCCCCAGATCCACCTTTTGTTATTCCCAAACAGATGAGAGCAGCCCCGTTGGATTTTGATCCCCATTTCCCTCTTTTGCTCCCACCAAAACAGGCAGGGCTTTGTGTGTGTGTGTGTGCAGGTTCTCTTCTCCCATATTCAAAGCTGCCCTCGTGTGCAAACAGCAGATAATCTGCTTTTCTGGCCAAGATTTCATAGCTTTGATCAAGTTGAAAGTCTGTAACTTTCTCCAGCAAATTAACAAAGGTAGGAAAAAAAAAAAAATCAGGATTTTATATCAGAGCACAGAAACTTTCACATACTTCAGAAACTTCCTTTCCTTAAATTATATTAAGGAGTGAGAGGGGAAGAAAAGGAGGGAGAAAAGAGTTGTGGGATTTTTCTTTTTTTTCCCCCTTCAAATAAACCCTCTGCAATTAAGGCATGAACGTTTAGTGGGGCTTCTAAGCATTTCTACAGCAGGAAGAGTAATTACCATCAGCTATAAACATCTTCTTGTCTTGTACCACTGCCAAGGGACCCTAACTTAGGCAATCTACAAAGCACAAAGTTTTGCTGGCTGCCAAAAAGTATTTAAAAAAAAAAAAAAAAGAGGCAAGTTCTCATAAAATAGAGGAAGAAAAAAAAATGTAAAAGCCTGCAGAAATTTGGGTGCTTCCTTTGGTGAGAAAGCTTGAAAGGTTGTAAAAAAATAAAATAAAATTAAAAAATAAAATTAGGGAAAGCAAATCTGCAGGAGTGACCCCCACACCCCTCTGCCATTACCAATGGGGATGGGTGGGGAGGGAAGGAGGAATTGCTGCTGCACCTTGATTGCAGATCACATGGTATCCACAGGTAAATCCCCTCCTCCTGCAGCGGGAGATAAGAGATGCCCTGGGATTCCCATGCACAGGAATTTTATTTTCAGCCAGATTCAAAAATCCCCCCTATAAAGTTATTACAGTTTGAATATATTGAATTTTATTTTCAGTGAGATACAAAAAATCCCCTGTAAATGTGCACAAGTTATTACAGTTTGAATATATTGAATTTTATTTTCAGTGAGATACAAAAAATCCCCTGTAAATGTACACAAGTTATTACAGTTTGAATATATTGTATTTTATTTTCAGTGAGATTCAAAAAACCCTTATAAATGTGCACAAATTATTAAAGTTTGAATGTATTAACTTTTCTTTTCAGAGAAATTCAAATCCCCTCTATAAATGTGCACAAGTTATTACCGTTTGAATCTCTTGAATTTTATTTTCAGTGAGGTTCAAAACCCCCCTATAAATGTGCTCAAGTTATTACAGTTTGAATATCTTGTTGGGAAAAGGAAAATAAAAAGGGGAAAATAAGCAGAAAGAAAAGGAAAGCTCTACCTGCTGATCTGAGAGGTTTAAGGTTAAGGACAAATTTTGAATTCTGTATCTGTATTTAGGATTTTTGTAATCTGTAGCCACAGATTATACAGATTTTGTACCCCTACATGTAGAGATTTTGTATCCTGTGGGTGACAGGGCAGCCCCAGCACCCTCCAAGGGATCCTTGGGAACAAGGAGCAGACACCCAGAGCAATTATTTTCTAATCTAATTGTACCCAAACCCCTTCCAGTGCAACCAGAGCGATGCAAACCCAGCTTTGACCCTGCTCCATCCTAAAAACCACCTTCAGACAGGGCAGCCCAGCTCCTTCCACACAGCTTTGCCAGCTTAGCAATACACCCAGGATAATCAGGCTCGGAGAAAAAAAATAAATAAAAAATGAAATAAAACCTCTCTGGGAAAAATAACCCAGCTTAGGACAGCCTAACTGTAAACCACAGCCCTATTAGGAGCCGCCAGTGTGGCCTGGGCCATATTAAAAATGTGCTGCTCTGCCCCAGCTCCCAAACAGAGCTGGGTGGTTGAGGCAGACCAAAGGAGCTCTGCCCGTGCAGACACTTCTCCAGGACATATCTGCATCTCTATTTGTGCTGAAACAAACGCTGTCAGCAAATAAAGCCTTTCCCAAGCTGCTGGCTGAGCCGGCCTGATGGCTGCAAAAGGGGAATCTGCTCCTGCAGGAGGGGGAGCTGGGCTTGCCTGGGAGCATCACCCTGGGATTTCGGTGCCTGAGCCCCTCTGGAGGCTGCAGGGAGCTGAAATATCCAAAATTTCCAAATATCCAGGGAGGTGAAATATCCAAAATGCCCCGGGAGGGGGTGGTGGCAGCAGCAGGGAAGTGTCTCAGCAGAGAGGAGGGTGTGAGGGGCAGGGGAGTCCTCCTGGGGGCTGTGTCTTCTCCTAAAATCATTAAAGTTGGGGGAAAAAAAACCCTCCAAGATAAAAACTGGGGTTAAAGCTGAGCTCAGCTCTGTTACAGAGGGGCCTCAAAGCTGCTCAGGGACCCCAAAACTGAATTGCTTCTGTGGAGGGGTGAAAAAACCACACACCCACTGTGCTGGGCTCCAGAGCACTCCTGGAAGCTCCAGCCTTTGTGCCAGCACGGGGGTGAGCAGGGGCAGTGGGGGCACAGCCCCAGCTCCAAACCCAGCCTGGGGCAGATGCCACCAGCCCTGACAGGGGCACAGGATCCAGCTGGGGAATGGTTCTGTGAGGAAAGAGTCACCCACGAGCCCGGGGGATGGCTGGAGGGCTGCATGGGTGGCTGGGTCGTTTTCTACCTTTTCTTTTTGTCCTCCCACAATGAGTCTGGAAAGAGTTAAAATTCCCATGGAAAGGGAAGAGCTGAGGGGGTGTCCATCTGAAATTGATGGCTGGATGGATGGATGTGTGGATGGGTAGATAGGTGGATGAGTGGGTGGCTGGATGGGTCATTTTTAACATTTTTTTTTTACCCCCCCCAACAAGTCTGGAAACAGTTAAAATTCCCATGGAAAGGGGAGAGCTGAGGGGGTGTCCATCTGAATTTGATGGCTGGCTGGGTGGATGTGTGGATGGGTGGGTGAGTAGTTTTTTACCTTTTCTTTTTGACCCCCTCCCAAACGAGTCTGGAAACAGTTAAAATTCCCATGGAAATTAGGTGAGGGGGGTGTCCATCTGAATTTGATGGCTGGCTGGGTGGGTGAGTCCTTTTTTACCTTTTCTTTTTGCCTCTCTCAATGAGTCTGGAAAGAGTTAAAATTCCCTTGGAAAGGGAAGAGCTGAGGGGGTGTCCGTCTGAATTTGATGGGTGGGTGGGTTGGAGCTTGCAGGGGACACATCCCCCAGCGACACCGACCCAAGCACACCCAGAGGGGATGCCCTGACCAGCCAGGCTCACACCCCGAGCCAAGACCCTCCTGGGCAGCCTCTCCTCATAGCCAGGGCTCCCCAGCCCACTCAGGCTGCCCACAGAGCCATCCCAGAGCCCTGCAGGGGTTTGGGACCTTGGAGCAAAGACTCTGTCACATTGCTGAGCCTGGCTGAGGTGGTGGCATTGCTGCACCTGCCCTGCAGGCCTGTCTGAGAGCCCAGGGCAGGCAGGGCTCGTGGAGGGGCTGCAAACCCCCAGGTGTGCCCTGAGGAGCAGCACTCCCACAGGGGTACCCCAGGGATGGATGCACCCTCCCCTCCAGCAGAGTTTTGTGCTGCACAAAGCCTGGGACAAAAGTCACCAATGTGGCTCCGGTACCCCAGAATGGCACTGCCTGCCCAGGCAGGATGGGGCTCTCGGGGTCTGGCTGCTCAGCCCCAGCATCACCCCCAGCTCCGTGCCCAGGGATGGAGCTCGGGCAGGGTGAGCCGGGCTCAGCGCAGCTCCGGGGGCCAGGCAGGGATTGCTCCGGTTCCCGGCTCGCTGCAGGGCAGGGGCTGCTCAGGGGGATGTGAGAAGCTCATCCATCCCTCTGGAAGCAGCGCATGAGTCTCGCTGCTCATTCATTCCTGACTCAACGCAGCCTCCCTCAGCTCCCTCCTCATTCATTTCTCCCTCCTTTGTCACGAACTTTTCTCCTTTCAGCGCGTGTCCCATCTCTCTCTCGCACACCTCCCTCCACCTTTGCCGCATCCCTCCGCGGGTTTATCCCTTCTCTCTCCTCCCACTGACAGGACGCACAGGTCGGGCACTGAATTCTCATTTTCCAGGCACCCAAAAGTCTCATTTTCCAGCACTCTGCGCCAGCGCTGCTCCCACGTTGTGGGCATGGCTTGGCAGCCCCCTAAACAGATCCGGGCAGCATCCCTCCATCCCCCGGCAGGAATGTGGGCACCTCACCAGGCGCCCCGGCGGGAGGAAAAAGGAGGGAAAAGAGCGAGGAAAGGTCACGGGAATGGGATCAAGCCCATTTCCTGCCCGAGCCCACGGCCCCGGCTGCTCCCGCGCTGCGCTCCGTGCCCTTTACCTGCGTGCACGGACTCCAGGTTCACCATCCTGCCGGCGGGGGGAAATCCGCGGTGTGCCCAGCCTCCTGCCGTCAGCCCCAGGTTGCCAGGGGCTGCCAGTTTGGCCTCCCTCCTCTGCCACCCGCTGCCTCTGGAAGCGGCCGTGGGTCCGCAGCCCAAGGCACCTAGAGCTCCATTGCCTGTTGCCATGCAGGGCCAGGTGAGCATGCGGCGCTGCCACGCCTCGCCCCACCTCCGGCTCCCTCGGGTGCCCTGACACCCAGCAGCCTGGCGTCAGGCCCATGCAAACGCTGCCATTTGCATATTAGTAACTGGGGGATGGATGAGTCCCTGCAGCGCTGCCAGGCTGCGGGGTGGGGTGGGAAGGAGGGCAGGAAGGAAAGAGGCAGCGCTCCGCCCTCGGCAGAGCTCGGGAAGCACCCGCAGCACCTGCCCCAAAGCCCTGCCCGAGCCCCCTTTGGGCACTGAGCTGCTCTGGGTGGGCATTGTCCCGAGAGAAGGTGGGCAAGTGAAAGAACAGAGGTTTGGGGTCTTTCTGTGAGGTTGTGTTCTCTCAGGCTGGGTTGGATTGGCCCCAAGCCCCTCGAGGTGGGCATTGCCCCCAGAGAAGGTGGGTGAGTGAAGGAACACAGGTTTGGGGTCATTCTGTGGCATTGTGTCCTCCTAGGCTGGGCTGGATTGGCCCTGAGCTCCTCCGGGTGGGCAGAGAAGGTGTGCCAGTGAAGGAACAGAGATTTGGGGTCACTCTGTGGTGTTGTGTCCTCTCAGGCTGGGCCACACCCTCCCTGAGCTGCTCTGGGTGGGCATCACCCCCAGGGCAGGTGTGCCAGTAAAGGAACAGAGGTTTGAGGTCATTCTGTGGTGTTGTGTTCTCTCTGGCTGGGTTGGATTGGCCCCAAGCCCCTCCAGGTGGGCACTGCCCCCAAGGAAGGTGTGCCAGTGAAGGAACAGAGGTTTGGGGTTATTCTGTTCTCTCAGGCTGGGCTGGATTGGCCCTGGGCTCCTCCGGGTGGGCAGGGAAGGTGTGCCAGTGAAGGAACAGAGATTTGGGGTCATTCTGTGGGGTTGTGTTCTTTCAGGCTGGGCTGGATTGGCCCTGAGCTCCTCCAGGTGGGCACTGCCCCCGGGGAAGGTGTGTGAGTGAAGGAACAGAGGTTTGGGGTAGCTCTGGCAATCCTGTGGTGTTGTGTCCTCTCAGGCTGGGCTGGACCTCGATGCTGAGTGAAGCAGCATGAAAAAGGAAAGTGAAAAGCATCAAAGAAACCTGTGCTGGCTGGAGATAAAGAGCAGGGTTAAATAATAAATAATAAAGATAAAGGCTGGCACGCGGAGACCCTGCTTTCCTGACGTGTGCTCCATCTCTGTCCCCTAAGGAGAGGGCACAAGTGGCAGCCAGCCTCCTCCTCCTCACCCCTGCTGCTCCAAGCTGCAGCATTTACCAACTTCCAGGGAAGCCAGGCAAGAAAAAATCCCCTAACGCTGGCTGCTTCTGCAGAAAGAGCCAGAGGCCAGGGCCTGAGCTGTGACAGGGACCGAGCTGCTCCGTGTCCCTGCCATGTGCCACCCCGGTGACCCCGGCAGCCCTGGGGACAGCGGTGTGACAGCGCCGAGCTGCTGAAAGCGTTAACGCTCAATTAGTAGCTGCCAGGTACGAGCTATCGCACATCCATCTCTCTCTCTCGGGCGGGGTAATTCGCGTTCCAGGGCTCCCAGCTTTCCCACATGCCGCTCTGGCTCCCCGGACAGACAGGTTTCTCGCAGGGGATGGGTGGGCGGGCAGGATCTCCAGCCTCACCTGCAGCCCGGCCCCGCGGCATGGGCAGCGAGGACATCCCCGGGACAGGGCGGAGGAGCTCCGTGAAACCCGACCGAGGAAAAGCTGGGGGTGGGGGAGCTGGGGGTTCCCGGCTCGCCCTGACGTTTCTTTCCAGGGCACGGATGAGATTTCAGCCTCCAGGAAGCAGCGAGGTGGCACCAGCTTGGCACGGGCAGCTCCTGGACTGCTGCCACCCCTGCAGCCACCGAGCCCTGCGGCGTTCCTGGGCAGCTGCCGCCCTCTTCTCGTGCGTTTTTCTCTGGGTTTTCCCCATCCCGAAGCCTGACGCGATCGAGTCTCTTCACTGCGTCAAACAGGAATTTATTTGCTGGTGGCTCCCGGCCAGCTTGAGAGGCTGGAGACCACGGGAGCTCTCCTTCCCCCACATCAGAGCAGCTTTTGTTCACCCAGCAGGAGTTTCTCATCTCTCCCTGCTCTTCCTGGCGCTTTTCCCGTTCTCCAGAGCCCACCGGGAGGGTTCTGCCGGGGGCATCTCCAGCCGGGCAGGAATCCCGGGCATCCTCTGGGCAGGGATGCTGTCCTGGCCACGGGCAGGGCACCAGTGCCCTCTCCTGGCCCCAGACACGGCTGGGAATGACTTTTTCTGGCTGTTATTTTGTGCTCAGCGGAAAAAAAAATTTGAATATTTAGGTGGTTTTCTCCCCAAGCCCATCCCCTTGAGTGCCCTGAGCTTTGAGAGAACGCACCCTCCTTATGAAAGTCAGGGGATGGATCACAGCATCACCACTTCTTTCTGCTGTGGAAATGGGATGATGAGGGAAGGCAGGGTTGGTTTCACTCTGATCACTGCTAAAATCACTCCCAGACACCATCAAACACTCTGCTCTTTCTTTTCCGTGTGGTCACCAATGACCTACCCACTCCCCTCCTCACTGCAGGCTCCGTGCTCTTCCTCTTCTGCTGTTCCAGGAGTCTCTTGGAGGGAGATGAGCTCTGCAGGCAGTGCCTGATTTATGGGATACAGCCTTGGGACGGGCCCTGGAAGCACAAACTGCAGGGAAACGCTACAAAACCCCCCAATTTTATTTATTTAATTTATTTAATTTTAATTTTAATTTTAATTTTAATTTTAATTTTAATTTTAATTTTAATTTTAATTTTAATTTTAATTTTAATTTTAATTTTAATTTTAATTTTAATTTTTGTGAGGGCTGGGACATCTTGCGATCCTGCAGGGACCGGCTGGACCACGAGCATCCTTGTCCCGACATCCCTGTCCCGACATCCCTGTCCCGACATCCCGAAGCGCAGCCGCGCTCCGCCAGCACCCACTGCTGGAGGCCGGGGAGCTGCACCGGCTGCGGCCGCTCCAGAGCCTCGGAATTCCAAACTAAAGCCCACGGAGCCTCGCTGGGATGGGTCCCGATGCTCCCAGAGCGAGCCCGTGTCCGTCCCGACATCCCCGACATGCGGGAAGGGGCAGCAGTGCCTGCGATCCATCCCCGCCCTGCTCCAGCCTGCCCCAGAGCTGGGCTGAACCCCAATCTCAGAGACAAAACCCCACAGACAGCACAGAACGATCCCCTGCTCCCCTTGCCCAGAAAAGGGTGAAATGTTGGAGGGGGAAGCGCTGGTGCCATCCCTGCATTCCCCACGCTAGAGGGAATCAGAGCTCCACATTTCATTTCTCCCTCCAGCAGCTCCGGGCTGGCCCCAAAAGTGCCGCCCTCTTCAGCTGCAGATATTTTAAAATTAAATTTTATCTATTTTAAATTTACATTTTCCTGGAAGAATTCACCAGGAAAATTTTCTCTATTCACCAGGAATATCTTCTCTATTCACCAGGAAAATTTCTGTATTCACCAGGAATATTTTGTCTATTCACCAGGAATAGTTTTTCTATTCACCAGGAATATTTTCTCTATTCACCAGGGATATTTTCCGTATTCACCAGGAATATTTTCTTTATTCACCAGGAATATTTTCTCTATTCACCAGGAATATTTTCTTTATTCACCAGGAAAATTTCTGTATTCACCAGGAATATCTTCTCTATTCACCAGGGATATTTTCCGTATTCACCAGGAATATTTTCTTTATTCACCAGGAATATTTTCTGTATTCACCAGGAATATTTTCTCTATTCACCAGGAATATTTTCCACACCCAGAGGAGCCTCGTGGCACCACTGGGTGAGAGGAGCAGCCCCCAGCCCCCAGGATCTGCTCCTAGGGATGGGTTTATCCAGCAGAGCTCGAGCTCAAAGCCCCACAACTGCTTGGGATGAGCCAAACCTCTCCCTATGGAGGTGCAGCATCCCCTCAGACCCAAAACTGAGCCCAAAATTTTTCCTGAGCCCAAAATTCCTGCATGTTCTCCCCCAGTCCATGGCCCTTCACCAGGTTCAGGTTTGAGATTCACCCCTAAAGGAACAAATCTGAATTCACACACAGAGTATCATGCACAGAGAAACTTTTAGGCCAAGGATGCTTTAAAAAATCAGTTTATTTTACCTTACAAATGATAAATAATTTGTCTTTTTTTAAAAAAAGAATCATCTCAAGTGTGTTTTACTTCATGTTCCAATATTAAAATACTTTTCCCTTCTCCCCCCCACCCCCTTAAGTGATCGATACAAAAATAATTGTGACCAAATTCTTTTCTTCTTTTGCAAAAATTCCTGTATTTTAGGCAAAAAGGCACATTGTGAAGGCTTTTCACCAGGAGGCACAGGGGCTCCTCAAGACCTCAAGAGCTTCTCTCCCCTCTGTGCTTGTCCTAATTTGAGTGGAAGGGGACACAGACCCAAGCAGCACTTCCAGTGCTTTTTGTCTGGTCCCTCCAGGAATATTCCAGGGCCAAGGACAACTTCAGTGTCACCCTTGTTTAACATGTGGGGGAAACCAAGGCACAGCAAAGCAGTACAGTTATTTAAGAGCTTCTTGTGAATAGCTGGCAGAGCAGGACAGAAAACTGGACGTGGATGTAGAATCCTGTCTTCTTCAAAACCCACCTGGGATCCTCCTCTCCCCTTTCCAACCACAGGGTTTTATGGTGGCTGTCATGAGTCTCTAGATGTTTCTTTCTTAGTGGAACAATCACATGACCAACACAAAAAGTTGGGCCTTCACTAGTCTAGAGAGGGATTAATTAAAGCCCTAATTACCAGCCCTTTAGGGGCACAAGATGCTGGGTTATTCCCCCTGGTGTATCTTCCATCCACAGGGGGATATAACAGCCAGTCAGGCACTAGGAAAAGCTACAGGCAGGCTCTTGCTTTGGGTGGGCTTCAAAGCCTCCTTGTTTGGGGGCTGTGGTCCCAAAAATCAGCTGTTTCCCCGTGGATGTGTCACCAGGAGGTGGTGAAGGCAGCAAAGGGGGTTCTTCAGCAGCAGAGATGTCAGGTCAGCAAGATCCTCCCCCTGCCCGCTCAGCTGGAGGTTGGCAAGTGCAGAGCAGGGCAGCACCCCCCTTTCCCTGTGCTTCACCCCAAAACCTGCATCTCCTGCTCCAGGCAGCCAGAGCATCACCAGCCAGCGAGCCGAGCCCGGGCAGGGTCCCGTGGGGAGGGAGGCCAGGAAAGGCCACGAGGAAAGGCACAGAGCACAAGGCACCGCTGTGAACATCATCCCTTCTCCAGAGCAGCCAGCTCCTCACCGGGGCAGACAAACCACCCCTGGCAGGCCCGGCCTGGCTCTAAGTCTCCTCATCCCAGAGGCAGAGCTGCTTTTGAGGCACGTAGAAGTGGAAGGTGTAGCCCTTCTGGCAGCTGCGGATGCCGCACTTGTAGGAGCTGAGCCTGCCCGCAGCGTCGCGGCTCTTGCAGTACTTGAGCATGCAGGGGTACCACTCGATGCTCAGCGAGTAGCTGCACACGCACGGCCTCCAGCGCTCGGCGCACAGCCGGCAGCGCTGCAGCTCCGGCAGGTCCGAGCCCCGCGGGAGAACCTCGAACATGGAGCCGTCCACTCCTGTGGGGGCAAGCACACACAGGATCAGGGTGGAGAAAACAGGCACCAAAGTCATCCCTACACAGCCTGAGGAGGAGGTCAGACAATGTTTCCAAGGGCTATTGGGACTTAAATCTGAATGGGAACCACAAGAGAAATAAAAACCCCAAGGAAAGCAAAGTCTGGCAGGTCCGAGCCCCGCGGGAGAACCTCGAACATGGAGCCGTCCACTCCTGTGGGGGCAAGCACACACAGGATCAGGGTGGAGGGAAGGGACACCAAAGTCATCCCCACACAGCCTGAGACAATGTTTCCAAGGCTGTTGGGACTTAAATCTGAATGGGAGCCATGGCAGTGCAAAAGACCCCAAGGAAAGCAAAGTCCGGCAGGTCTGAGATCTGGGGGAGAACCTTGAACATGGGGCTGTCCACTCCTGTGGGGGGAAGGACACACAGGATCAGGGTGGAGGGAAGGGCCACCAAAGTCATCCCCAGCTTGAGGAGGAGGAGGTGGGACAATCTTTCCAGGAGTTACTAGGATTTAAATCTGAATGGGAGCCACAAGAGAAATAAAAAACCCCAAGGAAAGCAAGGTGCAAGCCCTGGGGAGAACCTCGAACATGGAGCCGTGCACTCCTGTGAGAGCAAGGACAGACAGGATCAGGGTGGAGGGAACAGGCACCAAAGTCATCCCCACAGAGCCTGAGGAGGAGGTCAGACAATGTTTCCAAGGGCTATTGGGACTTAAATCTGAATGGGAGCCATGGGAGAGCAAAAGACCCCAAGGAAAGCAAGATCCGGGCCCTCCGGGCCCTGGGGAGAACCTCGAACATGGAGCCGTCCACTCCTGTGGGGGCAAGCACACACAGGATCAGGGTGGAGGGAAGGGACACCAAAGTCATCCCCACACAGCCTGAGACAATGTTTCCAAGGCTGTTGGGACTTAAATCTGAATGGGAGCCATGGCAGTGCAAAAGACCCCAAGGAAAGCAAGGTCCGAGCCCTGGGGAGAACCTCGAACGTGGCACCGTCCACTCCTGTGGGGGGAATCACACACAGGATCAGGGTGTAGAAAACAGGCACCAAAGTCATCCCCAGCTTGAGGAGAAGGAGGTTGGACAATGTTTCCAAGGGCTATTGGGACTTAAATCTGAATGGGAGCCATGGGAGAGCAAAAGACCCCAAGGAAAGCAAAGTCCGGCAGTCTGAGCTCTGGGGGAGAACCTCGAACATGGAGCCGTCCACTCCTGTGGCAGCAAGGACAGACAGGATCAGGGTGGAGGGAAGGGACACCAAAGTCATCCCCAGCTTGAGGAGGAGGAGGTTGGACAATGTTTCCAGGAGTTACTGGGATTTAAATCCGAATGGGAGCCATGAGAGAGCAAAAGACCCCAAGGAAAGCAAAGTCCGGCAGGTCTGAGCTCTGGGGGAGAACCTCGAACATGGAGCCATCAACTCCTGTAAGAGCAAGGACAGACAGGATCAGGGTGGAGAAAACAGGCACCAAAGTCACCCCCAGCTTGAGGAGGAGGAGGTTGGACAATGTTTTCAAGGGCTGTTGGGACTTAAATCTGAATGGGAGCCACGGGAGAGTGAAAGACCGCAAGGAAAGCAGGTCTGGGAGCACCTTGAACACACATCCCTCAGGGTGAACACACATTCCTCAGGGTGAACACACATCCCTTAGGGTGAACAGGCATCCCTCAGGGTGAACAGGCATCCTTCAGGGTGAACACACATCCCTCAGGGTGAACAGGCATCCTTCAGGGTGAACACACACCCCTCAGGGTGAACACACATCCCTCAGGGTGAACACACATCCCTTAGGGTGAACACACACCCCTCAGGGTGAACACACATCCCTCAGGGTGAACACACACCCCTCAGGGTGAACACACACCCCTCAGGGTGAACACACATCCTTCAGGGTGAACACACATCCCCTCAGGGTGAACACACATCCCTTAGGGTGAAAAGCCATCCCTTAGGGTGAACAGACACCCCTCAGGGTGAACACACATCCCTCAGGATGAACTGGCCTCCCTCAGGGTGAACTGGCATCCCTCAGGGTGAACAGCCATCCCTCAGGGTGAACACACACCCCTCAGGGTGAACACACATCCCTCAGGGTGCTGCCATGAGCTAAAGCCAAAGGAGACAGCCACCAAAGCCAGCTCTGGTATCTCTGCACAGTCCCCGGGTCAAGGAGGAGGTTGGACAGAGCATCTCTAGGGACTTAAATCTGAATAGGAACCACAGGAGAACAAAAGACCTTGGGGACAGCAAGCCAAAAGACACAAAACCAATGTGCTTCCTCTGGGTTTGTGGAGGAGGTGAAAAGGTGACTTTTAAAATCCCAAATTAGGTTCACTCAGGGAGCGCCAGCAGGAGGAGCGAGATCTGCTCACACACAGGCAGGGTGACACACATGCCTCAGAGCCAAAACAATCAGTGCTGATCCCCAGAAACCTGGCAGGAGCCAGCAGGGCACCATGCCAGCCCGCTGACAGCAAAATCACCTTTCTCCAGCCAGAACTTGACATCTTCCTCCCGGGTGTAAATGGCCTCCCTGGCCTCGGCGCAGACGTTGTGGATGTGGGAGCTCAGCTGGGCTGCCTTGCTGAAGTTCACAGCCACGTCCATGCTGAGGTGCTCCAGGCCTCGCACCTCCTCTGCCTGCCTCACTGTCCGGGGGTTCTTCTGCAGAGGAAATCATCACAACTTCAATCCTGGGTGCATCTCATCCCTCAGAGCACAATGTGATGTGGTAACACCACCAGATGTGAGAACAGATGTGCACCTGTGTCCTGCCCTGGTGAGAGGCACCTTAAAATAACCTCTTGGTACTGAAACCACCATGTTTTACCCTTGCCTGGTGGTGTCTCCATGTTTTGTCCTGATTACTGGTCCCAGATCAGTCCTGGCTTCATTGGGGAAGGGATTTTCACACCCCAACACAAACGAGGTTCAACTAAATCTGGATCAATACCACTGATAAACTCAGTTTAATACCAAACCCCTCAAGGTTTTGGTATCCCTGAGGTGCTCCAGGCCTCCCACCACCTCTGCCTTCCTCACTGTCCAGGGGTTTTTCTGCAGAGGAAATCATCACAACTTCAATCCTGGGTGCACCTCATTCCTTACAGATGTGGTGCCAACACCAGATGTGAGAACAGATGTGCACCTGCATCCTATAACCTGCTGGTACTGAAATTACAATGTTTTACCATTGCCTGTGATGGTGTCTCCATGTTTTGTCCAGATAAATGGTCTCAGATCAGTCCTGGCTTCACTGGGGCAGGGATTTTTACATCCCTGACACAAATTAGGCTCAACTAAACCACGACACAAACGAGGCTCAGCTAACTCTGGATCAATACCACTGATAAACTCAGTTTAATACCAAACCCCTCAAACAGGAGGGGTGGTCAGGGGTGGGTTGAAGAGCTGAGCAGCCAGGGAACAGCCTGGGGAGGAAAACTCTGAGGATTCCTGGCTGCAGGGGAGGAGGGAGCCCGTACCTGGCGCAGCTTGGCCATGGACTCGCTGGGGATGATCTCGTTGCGGTGCAGCCGGGTCACAAAGCACAGGGCCTGGAACTGGCTCTGGCCCCTCTCCAGCTCCCCCAGGATTAAGGCACGGAAAATCTTCACCTCCTGACACAGAGAGAGAGAAATAACAACAGTGAGAGCTGCAAATCTTTGGTATCAGAGAGGTGAACTGAGAGGTCAGGGTCAAAGAGAAAGGCTCCAGCCCTAAAGCAAAGCCAAAGGTCTCCTACTTGTGCTGCCCAAGCACAGGGGCCTCTCGCTGGTCAGAGTGACCCAAGAAATGTTCCAAAATCTCTTTTCCCAGCCCGGCACTTGAAGGAGGAGTCAGGGCTCTTCATTTCTTGTTCTCAAGGTTGTTTATTGTTTCTTATCTATAAAATTCTTTCTCCTGTCCTGCTGAGGTCCATTCAGCAGGTCAGACAGAGGCACTCTGACACCCTCAGGGCAGTGTTATCTTTTTATACTAAAAACTACCTGTACAATATTTACCATAACTTCCCAGTACCTATCACCTATGTTAGACAGTGAGCTTCTACTTTAAACCAATCCAAAAGTGCCACCATCACCCTGAAGATGGAGGCCAAGAAGAAGAAGGAGAAAGGCTGGACATGCCCAGATCCCTCCATCTTGCCCCCTGAACCCCCATACCAAAACCCCCAAAATCTACTTTTCCACCCCATGATAAATTCACTATCATTCTACTTAATTTGTCGTGGCTTGCAGATTTTCATTTAAGGTTGGTAACTTGCTCCATGGGTCAAATCAAAACCACAGGGACATTTTGGGCTCTGTGCCAGGGTCTCTGAGCCCCCTGGCAGGGTCTGGGCTGCTCAGGACAGACAGAGGGATGTCCTGGGTCCTCCTGACACCTGAGCACAGAGGGGTGTTCCCAGCTCCAGTCCCACCCCAAAGCCTGCAGCACAATCCCTGGTGTCTGCAGAGAATGAAGGCTTTTCACAATCCCACTGTGGCAAGGCCAAATTGCTGCCAGGTCACATCCCACACCCAAGAGCTCAGGGTTCCTGTGCTTTCCCAAGAAGGGAAGCAAAGCCCCAAGGAGCCTCGTTTGGTTTTGTTGAGCAAATATCACACAGCCCTCATCCTCATGCCTTACTGAGTAAGCAGCCCCAGATTCCTCTGCTGCCTCCCCTCAATTCCTTCTTGACAAGTGGAGAAAAAGTTACTCATCCCTGAGTGTGTGGAACAGACGTGAAAATGGAATTGTTAAAGGCAGAAGGAGCCATTATGATCAGCTGCAGCTGACTTCCTTTTCTGTCCAGGTCACTGATTTTATCATTTTATATAACATGGATTGCAGCCCTTTCCAGAACCAGCTTGGGAATCAGCCACAGTTACTTCATGTAGAGCCACAGAATTCCTTGGCCAACAGCAGCACCCTGTGTCCTGCTCTGGCACCAAACCCTGATTTCTCTGCAGGGATCAATCCCTTCCTCTGCCTTCAGGGAGGTCAGTGCCTTTGGTAGGAATCTGCCATCCCTTGGTGCCATCCCATCCCACCCCAAGGGATGGCACAGGGAGATCAACCCCTGCCTTTGGCACCTCCTGCAGCCACAGAGAGCTGGGCAGGGCTGGAGGGCAGAACCAGAGCTGTGCCAGCTGCTCAGATCCCTCTCCTGCTGGATGCCTCACTGCCCTGGCCTCTGCCAGCTTCCCTCTGCCCAAAAGGGAGCATTTCCCTTTTCCAGCCTCCCTGTGCCCCAAAAGGGAGCATTTCCCTTTTCCAGCCTCCCTGTGCCCCAAAAGGGAGCATTTCCCTTTTCCAGTTGATCCTCTGCTCCAAAAGGGAGCATTTCCCTTTTCCAGCTGATCCTCTGCTCCAAAAGGGAGCATTTCACTTTTCCAGTTGATCCACTGCCACCAAAGGGAGCATTTCCCTGTTCCAGCCTCCCTATGCCCCAAAAGGGAGCATTAGTTGATCCACTGCCCCCAAAGGGAGCATTTCACTTTTCCAGCTGATCCTCTGCTCCAAAAGGCAACAATTCTCTTTTCCAGCCTCCCTCTACCCCAGGAGGGAGCATTTCTCTTTTCCAGCCCCAGAAGGGAACATTTCTCTTTTCCAGCCTCCCTCCGCCCCAGGAGGGAGCATTTCTCTTTTCCAGCCTCCCTCTGCCCCAGGAAGGAGCATTTCTCTTTTCCAGCCCCAGAAGGGAGCATTTCTCTTTTCCTGCCCCAGAAGGGAACATTTCTCTTTTCCAGCCTCCCTCTGCCCCAGGAGGGAGCATTTCTCTTTTCCTGCCCACTGAGCCCCCAGTTTATCTCCTGCCTTCTCTCCCATGCCCAGAGGAGCAACGGGAATGCCATTCAGGGCACATCTGGACAGCTGCAAGAGCAGCATTTCCACCCCCAGGATGGGGGGAATCATCTTGCTGCTGCAACTGTCGACTGCACAACGCAGAGCAGGGCACCGAGAAGGAAGAGATTCCAAAAATCCTTGTGAAATTGCTGTGGAATTTTTGCTTTTTTTGCCGAGAGATGTAATGGGGAGGTGTCCCACTGAGTCACTGGAACAAACCACATTCCCCATCCACATTTGGTCCAGCTGCTGGGAGCTCCCCCAGCATGCAGGGCCCATGGATGAGTGGACTAAAACCAGCAGCTGACTCTGGCATATTCCTCAGCTGTGGGTTTAATTCCAATCCCCTTTGAACAGGCAGGCAAAAGCAAGCAGGGAGAGCCACGTTTTGCATTCAGGCCGAAAACCTCCACAGGCAGGGGATTAAAAACAGTGCAGCACTTCCCAGGTTGGAGGCAATTTTTGTAAAATGAGAACGTGCTGAGCAGCTGATTAATCCTCCTGATCCATCTATTTAAGAATCAGCCTTCAGCCAGGCAGCTCTTTCCTCCTCAGGGCTGACGCAGATGAAGAATTCTCAACTCCCAGTGCCCAAACTCCAGGTGCCAGGGATGTCCAGAGCTGACACCAAGGGAGATGCACTGGGACAGGGTTGCCAGCACTGAAACAGCTTAAAAAACTGTTTATTTGAGGATATAAATTCAAGGATATATTTTCTGTCTCCTGTAGTATTCTGAGGGGGGAAATCCCACCTTCAGCTGCACCTTGCAGTGCCCACTCTGTCTTAAATTCAGTTTCTTCATTTCCCTGCCCTGTCCCAAATCCTTGCCTGGCTTTGGTCCCTGCAGCCCCAGGTGGAGCAGAACCAAACCAGGCTGCTTCAAAAAGATTCCAGAGGGAAAAAAGCTGGAATGAGCAGACTGGACTCAGTTTCTTCATGCACAAAAGCTCCTTCTTTAGTCACAAAGCTCATATTTATGGGAAATATCAGAAGGAATGTGTAAGACTTCATTGGCTAACAATACACTTATTTATTTGTGTGTGTTGGTCAGTAAATGGCCAGGCTGTATGTCTGTTAAATCTCTGTATTTGGTTATAGAGAGTTAGTTAGTTTCTATATTTTAAAGTTATAAAGTTTATATATTATACATTTGAAGTTATTTCTATATTATTAATAATATTTTAAATTTTAAAATATATAAATATAATTCTTTATAATATATAAATATAATTATTTATAATTATTCTTTATAATAATATATAATTTATATTTATATATATAATATATATAAATATTAAAATGTATATATTTGTATTTATATATGACTTTATTTGTTTATATTGATATTATTTTATTTATAAAGTTTATATATTTAAAAGTTTATATATGATATATTTTAAAGAGTTAAGATTGGTTAGTTGATGCATTTTCTCCACTGATTCTCATGGGACAGATTTATTGTTTATGCAGGTATAAACTTATTTTTCTTCCTAAAATAGGTTGTTAACTGCCTTTGTTCTTATGATTTTTCCTTATGGGAATTTATAAGGAATTTATAAGCTAAAGCTATGTTAGCTAGAATAGCAGGGCCTTAAGCATATTTTATAAAATAGAAAATACTTATAAAATAAAGAAATATTAATAAAATATATAAAAATAAATATATTTATAAAATATATAAAATTATAAATGCAAATGTATAAGATACAAGTGTAAAAATATATTTCTATTAATAAAATATATTTATAGAAATAACTATATAAAATATATATTAAAGTATAAAAGGTAAAATATAAAAATTAAAAATTTTATATTTTGGTTATAAATATATAATTATATAATATATAATTATATAATTATATAATATAAATATAATATAATATATAATATATTATAATATATAATAGAATATAAATATAATATAATAATTATATAATATAAATATAAAATATAGATATTTTATATTTATATTAAATATAAAAATTAAAACTATTAAGTAGAAAATTATTAAATATAAAATATTAAATATAAAAATAGAAATATTAAATATTATTTCTACTTTTATGTTACACAGAGGCACCAAAGCTTGGAGAGCACCTTCTCCTCCCCAGCCTCCCTTTCCCAGCAGGAGGAGCAGTGAATCAGTGCCAAGGTGGGTTCCCAGCCAAGGCAGCAAACAGCACCTTGAATTCCAGGTTCCTGCAGAATTTCCCAGCAGGGAACAAGTCCCAGCAGGGCAGGGACTCTCCAGGGAACTCAGCAGGATTTTTTGTGGGGAATCCTCAGCCCTGAGTGGGGCAGTGATGGTGGGGTTGGGTGACAAAAATGGGGTTTGGGGACAGCCAGCCCTGCAGCAAGGCCACAGCAGCTCCTCAAGGCAGCAGGGAAATCAGTGAGAGATATCCCAGGGAAATCAGTGAGAGATATGAGAGAACACAGGGAAATCAGTGAGAGATATGCCAGGGAAATCAGTGAGAGATATCCCAGGGGAATCAGTGTTCCAAAATCCTGCTGTTAGAGCAGGGAAATCAGTGAGAGATATCCCAGGGGAATCAGTGCTCCAAATATCGCATTGTTAGAGCACAGAAATCAGTGAGAGATATCCCAGAGAAATCAGTGTTCCAAAAATCCTGCTGTTAGAGCAGGGAAATCAGTGAGAGATATCCCAGGGGAATTAGTGTTCCAAACATCCTGCAGTTACAGCAGGGAAATCAGCGAGAGATATCCCAGGGAAATCAGCGCTCCCACTCCCAAAATCCTGCTGTTACACCATGGAAATCAGAATCCCAAAATTCTGCAGTTACAGCAGGGAAATCAGAATCCCAAAATCCTGCTGTTGCAGTGGGGAAATCAGTGCTCCCACTCCAAAAATCCCGTTGTTTCAACACAGAAATCAGTGCTCTCAAAATCCCAATGTTACAGCAGGGAAATAAATCAGTGCTCCCAAAATCCTGATGTTGCAGCACAGAAATCAGCGCTCCCACTCCCAAAATCCCATTGTTACACCACAGAAATTAGTGCTCCCAAAATCCTGCTGTTACAGCAGGGAAATAAGTGCTCCCATTCCAAAATCCCACTGTTCCAGCACAGAAATCAGTGCTCCCAAAATCCCAGTGTTTCAACACAGAAATCAGTGCTCCCATTCCAAAATCCCATTGTTTCAGCACAGAAATCAGTGCTTCCCCACTCCAAAATCCCATTATTTCCGCATAGAAATCACTGTTCCCATTCCCAATCCCACTATTTCAGCACAGATATCAGTGCTCCCATTCCAAAATCCCACAGTTTCTGCACAGAAATCAGTGCTCCCATTCCAAAATCCCATTATTTCAGCACAGAAATCAGCGCTCCCATTCCCAATCCCATTGTTTCAACACAGAAATCAGTGCTCTCAAAATCCCACTGTTTCAGCACAGAAATCACTGTTCCCATTCCAAAATCCCATTATTTCAGCACAGAAATCAGTGCTCCCATTCCAAAATCCCACTGTTCCAGCACAGAAATCACTGTTCCCATTCCCAATCCCATTGTTTCAACACAGAAATCACTGTTCCCATTCCCAATCCCACTGTTCCAGCACAGAACTCCCACTGCTGCCTGTCCCTGAGCACAGCACTCCCCAGGAGCAGCAGGGAAATCCTCCAGCTCCTTCCCCTCAGCCATGTGAGGGTGAGAGCAGCTCAGCCCCCCCTGGCCGGGTTTTTTTCCAGCAGGGATTTACAATCCTGTGTGGTCCAGCTCCCAGCCCAGCCACGAATCCACTTTGAGCGGAGCAAAGCAGTTCCCAGGGAAATAAATCACTCCAGAGCCTTCCTCCCCGCAGCCCTGCTGCCAAATTCCTCTCCCCTAAGGACATCAGGGCTGCTGCGGGGACCCAGTTTTGTCTTTGCAGTGGCACAGGAAAAAAAGGAGAATGTGCTGCTGGGGACAGGGGTGACACCAGCACTGCTGGGCTCAGTTCTCGCTGCTGTCAGCAGCCTGTGCCCCAGGGATGCAGCACTGCTGGCCAGAATTGCAGGAGTTGCACAGCACGGGGAACTGCATCCACACCCGGGGTCCAGCCAGCTGAGCTGCCCTGAATGGGTGGGGATTATGGTTTTTAACCCCTCTCTGTCTGGAAATGGCTGGAAAGCAGAATTTGGGTGTGCTGCCTCTCATATTCAAGTTTCTAAAACGGCAAGGCAAGGATGTGCTGGGAGAGAGGGAATAAAAAACGAATTTTCTGAGCAATAAATACAATTCTGTGGGGTAACAAACACCAAAGTGTTTTAATGACTGCGCTGCTGTCAGCAGCCTGTGCCCCAGGGATGCAGCACTGCTGGACAGAATTGCAGGAGTTGCACAGCACGGGGAGCTGCATCCACACCCGGGGTCCAGCCAGCTGAGCTGCCCTGAATGGGTGGGGATTATGGTTTTTAACCCCTCTGTGTCTGGAAATGGCTGGAAAGCAGAATTTGGGTGTGCTGCGTCTCATATTCAAGTTTCTAAAACGGCAAGCCAAGGATGTGCTGGGAGAGAGGGAATAAAAAGCAAATTTTCTGAGCAATAAATACAATTCTGCGGGGTAACAAACACCAAAGTGTTTTAATGACTGCGCTGCTGTCAGCAGCCTGTGCCCCAGGGATGCAGCACTGCTGGCCAGAATTGCAGGGGTTTGCACAGCACAGGGAACTGCATCCACACCCGGGGTCCAGCCAGCTGAGCTGCCCTGAATGGGTGGGGATTATGGTTTTTAACCCCTCTGTGTCTGGAAATGGCTGGAATGCAGAATTTGGCTGTGCTGCCTCTCATATTCGAGTTTCTAAAGCGGCAAGCCAAGGATGTGCTGGGAGAGGGGGAATAAAAAGCGAATTTTCTGAGCAATAAATACAAATCTACAGAGTAACAAACACCAAAGTGTTTTAATGATCCCTCCCAAGGACTGCTGAATGTCCCTCATTTCCTACTTTTGGTATCTGCTTTCCAAACCACACAGATAAAATCTGTGCTCAGACGCTTTCCGTGCCACCTGGTGATTTGTCACCCAACACGTGGCACCCTGGCATGAGGAAATTCTGACACCAGCACCCCAAAAACATCACACAGCAGCTTTATCAGCACAGAAAGGACTGGCAGTGCAAGGGTTAAAGCACTACCCAGGTTTCCCCGCTTGTGTTTCCAAGCCCAACTTTTCCAGCAATGGAAAGGGAAGAGAAACTTCTCCCTATCTTTGTGCTGACCTTGAAATAAACCCACCCACTTTGTTCTCAGGCCGTGTTTAACAACTGGCAACCTCACTGCACTCCGATCAGACACAACAGTCGAGGTTACTGAGCCCCCTCATTTTTTTATTTTATTTTTGCAGTACAAAATTTGATTTTTTGCAATACAAAATTTGGTTTTTCGCAATACAAAATTTGATTTCTCACAATACATTTTATGCCTGACCACAGGAAAAGAAGCGTTTTCATTCCCTTCTTCCAAACTGCAAGAAAGGAAAGGGTCAGCCCTGCTCTGCCCAGAAAATGAGTCCCAGTTTGAGCTTGCACTGCCCAGTTTGTGCTGCACCGAGGAGAAAATAACCTGGTGTGCAGTGAGAACACAGCTCCAGCTCTGGAGGGCAGGCAGGGATGGAAGAGAAAAGAAAATCCCAGCCCTGTGGAAGCCCCAGGCACTGCTCAAGTCCCACCAGTGTCAGAGCAAAGCAATGAACAATGATCTCATTTAGCTCCTTTCTTCTCCAGCCCCTGATCTGGCAACCACAAATTGCCAGCAGAGAGAAAAAAAAAAATTAAAAAAAAATAGCAAATAAACCCCTGACTTTGGACAAACCCCCTGCAGTTCAAGCCAGAGGAATGGAAAACTCATTTGTGGAAAAACCCCAGCATCCTGGCCACATCATCAGGCTCAAGGGCAGCACACAACAACCCCAGCTGCTGCTGGGAACACTCAGAGCCCCACGACCTCCAGAGCAGGCAGAAATTGTGTAATTTGTGTAATTTGGGTGAGAGGAGCAGCAGGGCAGAACTGGGAACTGCCTGGGTGCAGCTGCAGCAGGTCGGTCAGGGGGGGAAGCCCAGCCAGGCTCCTGCCTGCTCACACATTACTCACCTCACCACAAAGCAGCTCCCTGCTCCTTTATGTTCCCCTGGCTTCTCCCAGCTATTTTCCAGCAAATCCACGGAGCAGACAGAGTCAGGCTCCAGCTGCCCTAAAACTGAGCATTAGGAATGCATTTCTGCAAGTGGGACGCTTGCAAAGCCCTCCAGGGGCCATCACTTCCAGCACGGGCTGTGGAGATCCATGGACTTCCAGCAGGACCCAAAAACCCCAATCCAGAATAAATTCAGCCCTAAAACTGAGCATTAGGAATGCATTTCTGCAAGTGGGGTGCTTGCAAAGCCCTCCAGGGACCATCACTTCCAGCAGGAGCTGTGCAGATCAGGATTTAACCCATGGACCCAAAAACCCCAATCCAGAATAAACTCAACCCTAAAATTGAGGATTAGGAATGCATTTCTCCAAGTAGGGTGTTTGCAAAACCCTCCAGGGACCATCACTTCCAGCACGGGCTGTGGAGATCAGGATTTAACCCATGGACCCAAAAACCCCAATCCAGAATAAATTCAGCCCTAAAACTGAGCATTAGGAATGCATTTCTGCAAGTGGGGTGCTTGCAAAGCCCTCCAGGGACCATCACTTCCAGCATGGGCTGTAACCCGTGGACTTCCAGCAGGATTTAACCCATGGACCCAAAAACCCCAATCCAGAATAAACTCAGCCCTAAACTGAGCATTAGGAATGCATTTCTGCAAGTGGGGTGTTTGCAAAGCTCTCCAGGGACCATCACTTCCAGCAGGAGCTGTGGAGATCAGGATTTAACCCATGGACCCAAAACACCTCCAGAAACCCCAATCCAGAATAAACTCAGCCCTAAAACTGAGGATTAGGAATGCATTTCTGCAAGTGGGACACTTGCAAAGCCCTCCAGGGACCATCACTTCCAGCAGGAGCTGTGGAGATCAGGATTTAACCCATGGACCCAAAACACATTCAGAAAACCCCAACCCAGAATAAACTCAGCTCTAATAAGGATGGGAAGGAGAGAAGATGTAACACACACTCAGTGGGGCTTGTGGGTGAGCTCTGAGCTCTCAGGAGGAGCTGAAGCAAATGAAAAAGGCTGAAAAAAATCACCAGGTCCCATCCCAGGTTCCCAGAGGACCTGCCTAGAGGATCTGCAGGGAGTTTGGATTTCCCAGGCCTGGGAATGTGCAAGTTTGCAATCCACAGCTTCAGAGCCCTTCCTAACCTCCCTGCCATGCCATGGTTTGCAATTATTTAATATTTTCTTTAATAGGAGTCACAGGGCTGCTTCCCTGCACATATGCTGGAGTATTTGAAACATGCCAGATTTGGAACATGCCACATTTGAAACAGGCCACCACTTCCAAAGTCACCATGGCTTCTGCTGGCACCTCAGGGAGGAAAAGGGACATCTGAGGGGCTTGCAGGGAGACTGAGATTGAACAGGGAAGAGGCACCAGAACAATCCCTGGCAAAAAGGCTCCAAGGTTCACAGCACCTTCCCATCTCATGGCTCTGGGCTTCCTCCAGCTGCAAAGCAAAGTCCACCTGATCAAAGAGCCAGGATGGGGGGTTGGAATGAGATAACACAGCCATGGCAGCCTGGGCAAACTGTGATTCCCTGGGCACTGGGAGTTCCTGCATCCAGCGCCAGGACTGGCATCTCCATCCCATGTGGGATTTGGGGCTTCAGCTCAGAACTGACAGCTGCCATGTCCCACACCAACGTGAGCCCCCCAAAGACAGCAGGAGCCCACCTGAGGAATCACCAGCACCCCATGGCATCGTGGAGAGAGATATCCCAGAGCTACAGCAGGGCATGGACACCCCCACACTGGAGCCAGGAACCTGAGATCTCCCCAGCCCTGACCCCGCTCCCTGCCTGGCTGAGCTGAGCCTGCCACGCAAAACCCTGAGGAATGCTGCAAAACTGCAAGGAATTGTGCAAAACTCTGAGGAATTGTGCAAAACTGTGCTGTTCACAACTCAGGCAGGAGCACCAGAGCTGCTGCCCGTCCCCAGTGGGATCTTTGAGCTGTTTCCAGCGTGGAGGCAGCCCCGGGCACAGCAGTGACACCGGTGGGGACAGCGAGCCTGGCTCACTGTCCTGGAGCTCAAACAAAGCCCCGACGGTGCGAGAGGATGGACGCGCTTTTCCCTCTGTATTCCCAGGGTCCTTTCGGCTCCCGGACCCCCAGTCAAGATTCTCCAGCTTCCGAGCTGGGATGGACTCGGGTCTGGAAGGAGGACGGGAAGGATCGCAGAAAGCACTCACGGAGCGCACGAAAAGCCCTGACCAGACCCTCCCGCCGGGTGCGCAGCGCTCCCATCCCGCAGCCTTCACCCTGCTCCAGCCCCGCTGGGACCCCGCGGCACCCGGGGATGCTCTCCCCGCTCTGTCCCTGCCCGAACCCCCGGGGATGCTCTCCCGGCTCCGCTCTTATCCGAAATCCCCGGGGATGCTCTCCCCAGCTCCATACCGCTCTGAACCCCCCGGGGATGCTCTCCCAGCTTTGCTCATATCCGAAAACCCCGGGGATGCTCCCCCCAGCTCGCTCCCAGCCCGAACCCCCCGGGAATCCTCTCCCAGTCCTGCTCTTATCCTAAACCCCCGGGACGCTCTCCCAGTCCCGTTCTTACCCGAACCCCTCGGGGATGCTCTCCTCGCTCCCTCCCAGCCCGAACCCTCCGGGGATGCTCTCCCCAGCTCGCTCCCTTCCCAAACCGCCTGGGGATGTTCTCCCCAGCTCCGTACCGGTCTGAATCCCCCGGGGATCCTCTCCCCAGCTCCATACCGGTGTGAACCCCTCGAGGATGTTCTCCCCAGCTCCACACCGGTCTGAACCCCCCGAGGATGCTCTCCCCAGATCCACACCAGTCTGAACCTCCCTGGGAATGCTCTCCCCGGCTCCCTCCTAGCCCGAACCCCCCGGGGATGCTCTCCCCAGCTCCACACCGGTCTGAACCCCCGGGGATGCTCTCCCCAGCTCCACACCGGTCTGAACCCCCGGGGATGCTCTCCCCCGCCCCGTACCTGTCTGAAATCCGCCGTGAGCGTGACGAGGGCGCCGTCGGCCGCCCTTAGCTCCAGGCTGACGCAGTCGGCGCCGCTGTCGGCCTGCAGGCTCTCCTCCGTCACCTGCCCGCCGGGCAGCCGCACCCGCACCCGCAGCTCAGCCCGCGCCGCGGGGCCGGGCAGCGGGGCCAGCGCCAGCCAGAGCAGCGCGGGCAGCGCCGGCAGCCGCGGGCCGCGCATCCCCCCGGGCCGGGCTCAGCGCATCGGGCGGGGGGCGCGGCCGGAGCGCGGAAGGCGGCGGGGAAAGGCGGCCCCGCCGCGCCCCCGGCCCCGCGGCGCTGCCTCACTCGCCCCGCTCATTCAGCGTCCCTCGGTCCGGCCGTCCCGCCCTCCCCGAGCGGGCTCTGCCCTCGCCCCCCGCCCGTCACTTCCCCCCCGGACCCGGGACGGCCCCGCCGAGCAGCGCCCGCCCCGTCGTTAAAGGAACAGCGCCGGGCAGGGAGGGGGAGCGGCGAGAGGCGGCCCAGACCGGGCTGAGCGCAGGGATCCATCAAACACAGCCCTGGATGTGCACAGGGATTCATCAAACACAGCCCTGGATGTGCACATGGATCCATCAAACAGACCTGGATGAGCACATGGATCCATCAAACAGACCTGGATGTGCACATGGATCCATCAAACACAGCCCTGGATGTGCGCATGGATCCATGAAACAGACCAGGATGTGCACATGGATCCTTCAAACACAGCCCTGGATGTGCACATGGATCCATCAAACAGACCTGGATGTGCACATGGATCCAGAGCCCTGGATGTGCACATGGATCCGTCAAACACAGCCCTGGATGTGCACATGGATCCATGAAACAGACCAGGATGTGCACATGGATCCAGAGCCCAGGCTGTGCACATGGATCCAGAGCCCAGGCTGTGCACATGGATCCATCAAACACAGCCCTGGGTCCACATGGATCCATCAAACACAGCCCTGGGTCCACATGGATCCAGAGCCCAGGCTGCACACCATGGATCCATCACCCAGAGCCTGGGTGCACATGGATCCATCAAACAGGGCCCTGGATGAGCACATGGGTCCATCACCCAGAGCCCTGGATGCACATGGATCCATCAAACACAGCCCAGGTTCACACATGGATCCACCAAACAGCCCTGGATAAGCAGATGGACCCATCACCCAGAGCCCTGGATGAGCACATGGATCCATCAAACACAGCCCTGACCCCACAGATCCACCATCCAGAGCTCCATCCAAGCCAGCCTTGAACACATCCAGGGATGGGGCAGCCACAGTGAAATACTCTCAGAGTTTTCTGAGTTTTGAAATGAGTTTTTTGAACATTTTCTTGCTCCAAGTCAGTCGATGTTGATGTGATTCCTCAGGCTCCCAGTGCCACAGGTCTGGTGTGAGCCACGCTGGAGGTGTCCCTGTCCCTGAGGGTGTCACTGGGACACCTTCAGAGCCCCTCTCCCAGAAATGAGGGAGCTGTGTTGCTTCAGAGCCTGCACTCGCTCTCCAAACACCCCCAGCCTGCCCTTCACCTTCCTGCTTCTGTGATCATTTCCAGATGGGCAGATGCTGCTGAAGGGCCCCTTTGATTTCAAAAGTTCTCTCTGCAAACACAAAGGTCACTGTGGCAGCAGGATCAGGGCCTCAGAGAAAGAGCTTTGTGAGGAGGAGCACAGAAATAAATGGAAACATCCATTTAAAGCCACGCTTCCAGGCAGGGGGATCACTCTTGTCCAAATAGTGCTTTTTGTGTGACCTCACACAAGCTTTAACCCTAAATTTTCACAGCTCCCCTCAAACGAAATTGGCTCCTTGAAACGTTTTTCAGGACAATAGCAGCGCTGAAAATAAGAGCAGGAAAAGTTAAGAGGTGGAAAGGAGGGAGGAAAGCAATGGATACAAAAAGAGAGGGAGGGCCACAAGGTAGGAAAGGCACAGAAAGATCCTCATGACAAAAGCTGCAAAAGGAGAAGGCCCCACTCACACAGTGGATTTATTCAGAGGAGATTATGCAAAAAACCAGGAGGATCCCAGCAGGGGCTGGAGGGAAGAGCCATGAGGTCAGTGGGCACAAACAACCCTGAGAGAACATTCCCTCATCCCAGATCTGGAATCCACACCGCTGTGGCAAATTCAGGATTTATCTGAGCCCTGGATCCCTGAGGTGTGAGAGGTGATTTGGGACCATTCCTCTCTGTGCTGCTGAGGAGTACAGGGTGTTCTTTTCCTCCTGGTAGCTCCTAGAGCAGAGGAAATCATCAGTTTGGCTCAGCAGCTTGCCAGGAACGCTGGAGTGCTCCTGCAGATTGCAGCTCTGACCTGGCAGCAGTGGGTTTGAGCCCAGTCCCAGAAATGAACGGACACACAGATAAGAAATGCAGACAGGGGATCGAAAATGCTGGCAGGAAACAGAATTAAAGAGCAAGGAGCTGTTTGGGAGGTAGCAGGGAGCAGAAAAACAATCAGGCAGCACAGGAAGGACAGCTTTGATGGGGTTTGGAAGGGACTGGAAGGTGCCAAGGGACAGAGTGGTCAGCAGGTGACACTGAAGAGAATTCCTGAAGAGCAAGTGCAGCTGCACGATTTGGGACAGCTCTGAGAGGCCAAACCAAGGTTTCTCTGCCTTTTTACCTTGGCTGTTTGCAGCTGTGTGGATGGAACCTCCTCTGCAGCCCGGGGAAGGTGAAACATTCCCCACAGCTCAGCGTGGATCAGCCTGGCTGAGTGTTAATGACCTGCGCCAGATTTTCTGGTATGTGAGCACACTGCAGCTTTTTTACCGGGAGAAAACTTCCATTAAAATACCTCAGCCACGAGGCTGAGAGGGGGAAAAATGTGCTGCTAAAAAATCCCAGCTGAGCTGTGCTGGGAAGCTGCAGTGCGTGGGAGCAGGGAGGTGCAATCTGACCCTGGGCTTGCCTTGGTGCCTCTGTCATCCCTGGGGAAAACCACGGGGATTTATTTGGCCGAGCTCCAAATCCTCGCTGCCTCTTCCTCACTCAGAGCTGCGTTTGCAGAAGCTCCTTCCAGCCCTGGTGGCTGCTTGCACAGATGGAGCTCAGGGCAGGAATGTGAAGCCAGAGTTTTGGCTGTGCTCTGCAAACCCCACTCGGATCTGAAATCTTCCACATAAAAATCCACCCAGAACAAGCTTTTACTGCCTGCACAGTGCCTGAATTTCACATTTTGTTTACTCTGCTGTTAATCCCAACTCCAGTTGGTGTAACTGAGGTCAGGGGTCAGGCCCAAACCTTCTGCCTTGAGCTCTTTAATCTCCCACCCTTCATTTTTTCGTGCCAAACCACTTTTAAAGCTACACGAAAGCCCCATCAGTGCTTTTTGAAGGATTCAATCAGGGCAAGCATTTTGGGGAGCTGAACACACAAAACCCAGCTATTTGCCATTGTTCCCAGCACTACAGAACTGAAAGAGCTCAGGGAGAGTTAATTGGATTTTTTTTTTCACTCTCCTGGTCCCCCAACTTGTAGATTAAATCCCAGCTATTATCAGGAATATTACTACCAGGGACCTGTGGCTTGATCTGAAGCCCTGGGAAAGGATTTGTGTTGTGGTGTTCAGTGGAGACCTTACTGTTGCAGAAAGGAATCAGCCTTCGAGTCATTCCTCATTAATTAAAAGCAATTCCACCTCCCTTCTGAGAGTTTCCCTGCTGCCCCTCCTGAATGCCCTCTTTTCCTTGGCAATTACATAAACCAAGCTCCTGAAAGGGGGTGAAAAAACAGCTTTAGTGGCTTGGAACAATGGCCAGCATCTCCTGGCTCTGCCCTGCTTCCCACCCCATTCTCTGTCCTGGGCAATTAAGGGCTTGAGCAGTGCAGCAGCCTGGCTGTAATTAAATGAGCAGAGCACTGGGAAGTTGATGAGGTGCTTCAAAGCTGCTGCAGATGCTGGTGCAGAGATGTTGTCCTGATTAGAGTCACGTTAATTGGGATTCCAGGCTCTTGGATGCAGCTGCAGGGAGGGTGGGGAGGGTGGCAGGGGAAGGGCAGCACTGGGGGAGGTTTTTGGGGTTTTTGGGGTGTGCTGGAGGGGTTCTGCCCCTTTTCTCCTGCATCAGTTCGTGAGAAGGGACTCAGGAGCACAAGCCTGGTGTTACCTGGTTCAGGTGGAACAGTGGAAATTTAATATAAAATATTATAATATAATATTAATAATATAAAATATTATAATATTTATATTATATTATAATATTATAAATATATTATAATATTTATAATATATTATAATATTTATATTATAATATATTAATAATATAAAATATTATATAATATATATATAATATTGTATAATATTGTATAATTATATAATATTATATAAAATATTGTATATATTACATAAATATTATGTAATATATATAATTATATTGTATTTGTGGGGGAATTATTGTATTTCCTTCCCATGACAGGAAGGAATGATGAATCTGACTCATATTCTCAGAAGACTTAATTTATTATTTTATGATACTATAGTATATTAAAGAATACTAAACTAAACTATACTATAAAGAATATAAATATTCTATATATATAGAA
The DNA here is from genome assembly GCA_009764595.1 of Geothlypis trichas. NCBI lineage: Eukaryota > Metazoa > Chordata > Aves > Passeriformes > Parulidae > Geothlypis > Geothlypis trichas. The sequence continues at coordinate 6,086,103 of CM019922.1, forward strand.
TATAAATATTCTATAAAGAATACAGAAAGGATACAGACAGAAGGCTAAAATGAGAATAATAAAAACTCTTGACTCTTTCCAGAGTCCGGACACAGCTTGGCACAGGTTGCCAATAAATCAAAATAATTTACATGAAACCAATGAAACAATCACCTGTGGGTAAACAATGTCCAAACACATTCCAAAGGAGCAAAACACAGGAGAATAAATCAGATAATTATTGTTTTCCTTTTTCTCTGATGCTTCTCAGCTTCCCAGGAGGAAAATCCTGGGCGAAGGGATTTTTCATAAAATGTGACTGTGACAGGGAAATGCCACAAAATATTCATTCTGAAGCTCCACCACACAATGCAGTGAGGATCCCTCACAGGGCTCCCAAAACCCTGAGAGAGAAAAACCCTGAATTGTGGTGAAGATCACCCAGCCAAAACTGGGCTGCCCTTTCTTGGGAAGGCCCAGAGAGCTGGGAGGGTTTGGTGCTCCAGGAGACACCTCAGAGCTCCCACTGATGCTGTGGATTTGGGAAGAACAAGGAAAAATCTCCCTCATGGCCAGCACTCCTCCCTACACGAATAAAAGCTCCTCTGTGGATGCCCCCCAAAACCCTGAGAGAGAAAAAACCCTGAATTGTGGTGAAGATCACCCAGCCAAAACTGGGCTGCCCTTTCTTGGGAAGGCCCAGAGAGCTGGGAGGGTTTGGTGCTCCAGGAGACACCTCGGAGCTCCCACTGATGGTGTGGATTTGGGAAGAACAAGGAGATTATTGGAAAAATCTCCCTCATGGGCAGCACTCCTCCCTACATGAATAAAAGCTCCTCTGTGGATGCCCCCCAAAACCCTGAGAGAGAAAAACCCCAAATTGTGGGAGCTGGTGGAGCTCACCCAGCCAAAACTGGGCTGCCCTTTCTTGGGAAGACCCAGAGAGCTGGGAGGGTTTGGTGCTCCAGGAGACTCCTCAGAGCTCCCACTGATGGTGTGGATTTGAGAAAAACAAGGAGATTATTGGAAAAATCTCCCTCATGGCCAGCACTTCTCCCTACACGAATAAAAGCTCCTCTGTGGATGCCCCCCAAAACCCTGAGAGAGAAAAAACCCTGAATTGTGGTGAAGATCACCCAGCCAAAACTGGGCTGCCCTTTCTTGGGAAGGCCCAGAGAGCTGGGAGGGTTTGGTGCTCCAGGAGACACCTCAGAGCTGCCACTGATGCTGTGGATTTGGGAAGAACAAGGAGATTATTGGAAAAATCTCCCTCATGGCCAGCACTCCTCCCTACACGAGTAAAAGCTCCTCTGTGGATGCCTCCTGTGGCACTGGGGATTTGGTCCCTTTTGCTCCCTGCAGTTGGACCTGGAGGGTGGAATTCCCATTCCCTTTGTGTTCAAGCCAGGCTCGGTGCTCCTGATTCCCCTGCTCCAGCCCTTTTCTGTGCTGCTCCCACAGCCCTGCTCCTTCCCTGGACATCTGGATCCAACTAAGCAGCAGCAGGAGCTCTGCAGCACATTCCTCCCTTCCTCCCTCCTGCCTCTGAGCTGCTCACAAACACAAAGAGGGGGAGGTCAGAGAGAGAAAAAGGAGAGCAGGGCATGATGAAGAGTTTGGGAGATGAAATAAATTTTTCTTTTCCTTTCCTGGACTCAGCTCTTGGCCTGTGTAGCTCTCAAATGCTGCAGGAATTCAGGAATCCTGTTAAACCCCACTGGAAAAAGTCTTCTGAAGCTGCCCCCCGTGCCTGGAAGTGTTCAAAGCCAAGGTTTAGCTTGGTAGAAATGGGTCAAAATGAGTTTTAATGTCCCTTGTGACTCAAATTGTTCTGGGATCCCATTAAACCCCACTGGAAAAGTCTTCTGAAGCTGCCCCCCGTGCCTGGAAGTGTTCAAAGCCAGGGTTTGGTGCAGCCTGGTTTGGTGGAAATGGGACAAAATAAATGAGTTTTAATGTCCTTTGTAACCCAAACTGTTCTGGGATCCCATTAAACTCCACTGGAAAAATCTTCTGAAACTGCCTCCATGCCTGGAAGTGTTCAAAACCAGGGTTTGGTTTGGTGGAAATGGGACAAAATGAGTTTTAGGGTCCCTTTGTGACCCAAACTGTTCTGGGATCCTCTGAAAGCTGCCCTCAGTGGGCAGAGGAAAAACCTGCCAGGCATTTGCAGGGATGGGAAGGTTTGGGAAGGTTTAGGAAGGTTTGGGAAAGTTTGGGAAGGTTTTGGGAAGGTTTGGGAAGGTTTGGGAAGGTTTGGGAAGGTTTGGGAAGGTTTGGGAAGGCTTGGGAAGGTTTGGGAAGGTTTTGGGAAGGTTTGGGAAGGTTTGGGAAGGTTTTGGGAAGGCTTGGAAAGGTTTGGGAACGTTTGGGAAGGTTTGGGAAGGCTTGGGAATGTTTGGGAATGTTTTGGGAAGGTTTGGGAAGCTTTTGGGAAGATCTGGGAAGGTTTGGGAAGGCTTGGGAAGGTTTGGGAAGATTTGGGAAGGTTTGGGAAGGCTTGGGAAGGTTTGGGAAAGCTTGGGAAGGTTTGGGAAGATTTGGGAAGGTTTGGGAAGGTTTGGGAAGTCTTGGGAAGGTTTGGGAAGGTTTGGGAAGGTTTGGGAAGGCTTGGGAAGGTTTGGGAAGGCTTGGGAAGGTTTGGGAAGGTTTGGGAAGTCTTGGGAAGGCTTGGGAAGGTTTTGGGAAGGTTTGGGAAGGTTTGGGAAGGTTTGGGAAGGTTTAGGAAGGTTTGGGAAGGCTTGGGAAGGTTTGGGAAGGTTTGGGAAGGCTTGGGAAGGTTTGGGAAGGTTTGGGAAGGTTTTGGGAAGATTTGGGAAGGTTTGGAAAGGTTTGGGAAGGTTTGGGAAGGTTTGGGAAGGTGGAAAGCTCTGCAGGGATCTCACATAGCCCCAGTGCCCCACTGGGGGAGTGCAAAGCCCTGGGCACACAGAAAGCTCCGTGCTGGTTTTGGGAATGAAGCAATCCAGGAATTCAAAGTCCATTAAAGCTCATGTTCTTGGTGTTTTTGGAGATAAAAACAGGCAAGGTCTGGGAGCAGGAAGTGCTCAGAGCCCTGCACCAGACGTTCCCATGCAAA